>VDFB02271358.1:404342784-404440308 GCA_007258455.2 Sequoia sempervirens | reverse complement strand
AGATTAAGATAATATAGAGAATTAGGTTTCTTTTTGAGTCCATCTAGAAGAACATCCATTGAGTTTTCCACTGTTAGAGCACATTTTCTGAAATTCATTTTGGAACCTTCAATTTGAGGTTTTGAGAGTCAACTAAAGAAATAAAGCATACTCCACTAAATTAGGTTTATAGATTAGTGGAGTAGGGTTATAGTAGGGTGTTTATGGTGCAGGAGCACCAAGGACAATCAGTACCACAAGGTGGTCAAGTGGTAAATTTTGATTTGTAGTCCATGAAGAATGTTGTAATAAGGTCACAAGGACCATTAGGAAGTGTTTTAAGTCAATCTGGGTTGGTAGGATATGAGGTTGCAATGTCATGTTAGCATGTTGTCAATTTGGTGTAATGAAGCCTTGAATGGCCTAAATGTGAAAATCTATATAAATTCATAATGTAAGGGTCAAGATGATGTAATGAGGCCATCATAAGGTCACTAGTTTAGGTATGGAGTCATTTACATCAATATGTCAAAAGTTGCACATAACAATGTAATGTTGTTAAACCAAAAGTTGTCATTTTGCAAATACTTAGAATTTGAAGGGTCACACTAGTAAAAGAAGTTGAAAAGTGGTTTTAGTTGGTTGTGGAGATTGATATGCCTTCAGAAAGGCCTTGTGAACGTTGTATGTTGTTGGCAATCATACTATCCAAAAAAGGAGCACCAACTCCATTTTTTCAACACTTGAACCCTTGTGGTTTCTATTATTTGGTCATTTGATCATTTAGGGTGTTCTTAGATGGTTTGAGGTAATTGTATTTCATTTAATAAGGATTAAATACCAATTTTGTATGTATTAGGTTGAAATTGAGTCATAATGTAAAGAAGTTGATCAATAAGGGGATTCATGTGGTGAACCTTGTAATTTAAGTGTTTTAGGGTTATTTGTGTTAAATAAGGGCTTTAAAGACCATTTATCATGTAATGTGAGTCTTAGGAAGGATTCTTTAAAGAGTTGCATAAGAAATATTGAAAAATTGCAAAATGCAAAAGTTGTAAAAACTGCCAAAAGCCAAAATTAGCAATTTTAGTGGAAGACAAAAAGACAGAAGTTTAACAGGCAAGCATATGCATCAGGGAAGATCATGAGACATTTTAATTTCTATTTTAATTCCATTCAAGGCTAATTATAAAATATAGAAAGTTTGGTTAATGTTTGATTCAGAGTTTTCAATGCTTTATTTCTAATTTTTCATTGTATTTCCTAATTTTACTATATTTTCAGAGTTTCCTTCACCTGTATGGACCCGTACATTCTTAGAAGGATTTATCATTCATTTTTTCATGTAGTATTGTGAATTAGCTTCCATTTTATTCCATTTAGGGCTTCCAATATTCATTTTGGAGGGAGAAATACTGATTTTTCTGTAGTAGCCCATGTAACAGATTTATCACTATTTTGTGATTAAAAAAATGTAATTTTTGTCTTCCCACCTACTGTAAAGCCATGTGAATCAGTGGGAAGACTTTAGTGCATGTATATTAGGTGTGGAATGAAGTTTCTTGGTGAGGGGGAGTCTTTAAGTCTGAATTCTTACGATGCCTAGGTAGAAAATATTAAGTTTCTATGTGAAAATGCTGGTTTCAAGTTGTCTTTTCATGGATTTGTTTTGGGATTGAGTTTAGGAAGGGTTGGAAGGTCTGAGAAGACCTAGGACACCATGTTTTATGTTTTGTTTTTGTGAATTGTGGCTGTTTGAGTGAAGATCTTGAGAAACCCTAGATTTTAGGAGGGAAAATGAGGGTTTGTTGGAGCAGCAGGTTAGCAGACTTGTACAGAGTATTTGACTAGAAAATTTGTGGTTTTGAAGCACAATTTGTCACTGTCTAGGAGATCTTGTTATGAAAAGAAGTTTAAAGGTGGGTTTGTTTGTAAAATTGGGCTAGTTCTTATAGCCCTTGAGCATGATACCATGATATTTCTTTAAGCTTTGGCAGATGAATCTTAGGTGGAAGCTTGGATATGTCTTCTTGATGAAGTATGAATGTTATTTGGATGATCAATGGATGTTTTTACAATTCTCTTTAAGGAATTGGTCTTTTAGTTGTTCAGTGGTGAATTGGAAGACTATAGTGCTAACCTTATGGAAGTTGGATTAGATATATGAACTTGAGTTGGTTTCTTGGTTCTTAAGTCTAAATTTGTATTCCTCCACCATGCTCTGCATCAGTTGATATGCCTTCAAAAAAAATCATTTGGGAAGCTAAAGTGATAAAGCCCAAAACATGGTTTGTATGGCTACTAGAGTAGACCTAGTTGAAAGGAGATAATTGTCAAGATAGATACTTGAGGTTTTGCA
The DNA here is from genome assembly GCA_007258455.2 of Sequoia sempervirens. Lineage (NCBI taxonomy): Eukaryota > Viridiplantae > Streptophyta > Pinopsida > Cupressales > Cupressaceae > Sequoia > Sequoia sempervirens. Next base: position 404,437,970 of record VDFB02271358.1, on the reverse strand, counting down.
AATTACTTGGGACTAATCTAAATGTGTTTGTTGAAAGATTCCAAACCTTGTATGCATTATTTTATTGTTTTGGTTGAGTCTTTTTTTGTAGGGAAGTCAAGAATGCAAAGGTGGAGTTGCTGCTATAGAGCCAAAATATGAGTTTTTCATCCAAAAATGGAGGTTTTATGCAGGGTATGGAAGAAATAATGAATCCATGTCTAGGGAAATGATTCTTAAAGAATTTTTAGACATAATAAGGCATGATCCAAGTGTTGTCCAAAGTGTTTGAGGTTTCTTAAAGTGAAATACTTGAAACCCTCACTGATTTTTTTTATTTTCACCCTATAATCAAGGGTTTACATATTTTGTGTATTGCTAGGAATTTTCCATCTTGAAAATTGTTTATTTGAGAGTTTTTACACATGTAAAAATATTTTTTGAGGTTTTTTGGTATTTTGGCGATGATTAAAAACTACTTTCTTTGTTAAAATGGCCTATTTGGGGTTCTTTAAAAGCAAAGAAGTTGGGACAGTAGACATGTGTTCCAAAATAAGTGTATCTAAAAATGATATATATTTTTAATGGCCAAAATGGGTACCCTAAAATGTATTTATCCTATAAATATTCATTGTGGTTTGCATGTTACACCCGATTTAGTGTTTTACCACTTACAAGCAAATTTGGTCTTCTAGTGCAAGCAATTGTGAAATTTGATTAAAAAGTGTTGTAAGAATGTGTTTTAGCTTTGTTCATGTCAAAATAGAGATGAATAAAGTGTACCAAGGTCTGGTAAAAGTTTGGAAGCAAGATTTGATGGTTAGGTGTCTTTTTGCCTTATGAAAAGTTGCAAAGTCGTGCAACTTTTGTTCTCCAACTCGTCTGACCAAACAAACTATTCCAACACATCTAAATAGGAATTTTTATGCTAGGAATGGTCCTCTTCATACCCAAACATGCGGAATCGCTCCGAGCTACATTCAACTGGATCGATCCCTTAAGGGACCAAAGGGCAAAATGGCTACAAACTTCAACATGAGGTTACTCGGACACCGTGATGCTTAGAAAGTTTTTTTATGATCCTATGAGATTGCGTTGGGCCCCTCTACAATAACCTCTCTCAATTTTTGTTATCTTAGAGTAGTTTTTCCGTAGTCTCCAATTTTTAGTTGATGGAAAAAGTGTCAAATGGAAGCAGTGGAAAGTTACAAAGTGGTGCAACTTTTGTTTTGCAAATTTTGTGACCAAACAAACCATTCCAATGCATATGAATAGGCATGTTCATTCTAAGAATGGTCCTCTTTCGCACCCAAACACGCGGAATCACTCTGAGCTACATTCAACTAGATCGATCCCTTAAAAGTCCAAAGGGCAAAATGGTTGTAAAATTCAGCATGAGGTTACTCAGACACTATGAAAATTAGAAACTTTTTGCCTAATTCTATGGGATCACATTGGGCCCCTCTACAATAACCTCTCTCGGTTTTTGTTATCTAAGAGTGGTTTTCCTGTAGTGTCCAGTTTTCAGTTAATGGAAAAAGTGTTAAATGGAAGCAGTGGAAAGTTGCAAAGTGGTGCAATTTTTGTTCTACAACTCATGTGACCAAGTAGACTATTCCAATGCATCTAAAGCAGCATTTTTATGCTAGGAATGGTTCTCTTTCACACCCAAACATGCGGAATCGCTACGAGCTACGTTCAACCAGATCGATCCCTTAAGGGTCCAAAGGGAAAAATGGCTGCAAACTTCAGCATAAGGTTACTCGGACACTGTGAGGCTTATAAAATTTTCGTCTGATCCTATGAGATCATGTTGAACCCCTCTAAAATAACCTATCTCGGTTTTCATTATTTTAGAGTAGTTTTTTCATAGTGTCAAGTTTTACAGTTGATGGAAAAAGTGTTAAATGGAAGTAGTGGAAAGTTGCAAAGTGGTGCAACTTTCGTTCTACAACTCATGTGACCAAACAGACTATTTCAATGCATCTGAATAGGCATTTTTATGCTAGGAATGGTCTTCTTTCACACCCAAACATGCGGAATCGCTTTGAGCTACATTCAACTGGATCGATCCCTTAAAGGTCAAAAGGGCAAAATGGCTACAAACTTCAGCATGAGGTTTACTCAAACACCGTGATGCTTAGAAACTTCTCATCTGATTCTATGAGATCATGTTATGCCCCTCTACAATAACCTCTCTCAGTTTTCGTTATTTCAGAGTGGTTTTCCTGTAGTGTCCAGTTTCCAGTTGATGAAAAAGTGTCAAATGGAAGCAGTGGAAAGTTGCAAAGTGGTGAAATTTTCGTTCTGCAACTCGTGTGACCAAATGGACTATTACAACATGTCTAAATAGGCATGTTTACACTAGGCATGGTCCTCTTTCACACCCAAACACGTGGAATCACTCTGAGCTACGTTCAACCAATTCGATCCCTTAAGGGTCCAAAGGGAAAAATCGTTGCAAACTTTAGCATGAGGTTATTCGGACACCGTGATGCTTATAAACTTCTCGTCTAATCCTATGAGATCATTTTGGGCTCCTCTACAATAAGATCTCTTGGTTTTCATTATCTTTGAGTGATTTTCCAGTGGTGTCCAGTTTTCAGTTGATGGAAAAAGTGTCAAATGCAAGCAGTGGAAAGTTGCAAGGTGGTGCAATTTTCATTATGCAGCTCGTGTTACCAAACAGATTGTTCCAATGCATTCAAATAGGAATTTTTACGCTAGGAATGGTCCTCTTTCACACCCAAACACACAGAATCACTCTGGGCTACGTTCAACCAGATCGATCCCTTAAGGGTCTAAAGGGAAAAATGGCTACAAACTTCAACATGATGTTACTCGAACACCCTGATGCTTAGAAACTTATCGTCTGATCCTATGGGATTGTGTTAGGACCCTCTACAATAACTTCTATCGGTTTTTGTTATCTAGGGGTGGTTTTCCCGTGGTGTCTAGTTTTTAGTTGATGGAAAAAGTGTCGAATGCAAGCAGTGGAAAGTTGCAAGGTGGTGCACAATTTTTGCTCTGCAACTTGTGTGACCAAACGGACTATTCCAACGCATCTGAGTAGGCATTTTTACACTAGGCATGGTCCTCTTTCACACCCAAACACACAGAATCACTTTGAGCTACGTTCAACCTGATCGATCCCTTAAAGGTTTGAGTGTAGTATGTTGAAATAGGCCATTCCTCCTATTGTTCAAGCTATGTCTCGGTGATATGGGCTTGATGTAACTTGAATTGTGGTAGCTTGATATACAGAGTCTATTGATGCTAGGGTTCAATTTGTATGATTTTTAAAAAAAAGGCCAACTGAGTAGAGTTACCAACATTATTCGTAAATCATAAGAATTTGTTTAGGACACTAGCCATTTTGATGCCTTCTTGTAGTCTCAAACATTATTTTTTATCATTGTTACATTGGTTTTTGAAGTGGCAACTTAATATAGCTCCATAATACAAAATCTGGTTAACGTTGATTTTCACGTGAATCAAATCACGTTGATGTGAAAAAAAACCATGAGACCATAGCTTGTGGTGCAGGAGCACCTAGGTCATGTAATGCCTTCAAAAGGCTAAGTTGTCAAAAATGTATTTAAGTCCATGTAATGCAAAAATTAAATGTAATCAAGGCATGAAAAAGCACAAAGTGTAATATTGTCAAAATGCTAAATATGTAAAAGAGAGAAAAAGAAGGAATGTGAAGAGACAATAACAAAATCAAGAAAATCAAGGAAGAGGACGAGTCATAGGTCATTCAAGGAAGATGAAGAGGTAGTTGATGGTTGGAAACTTCTTTAAAATCATTGTAAAGGCTGAGCAAAGAGATCATTGTATTCTGGAAGAATTAAATTAACAAAGAGTTCACTGTTTTAGCTTATTTTCTATGTTTTTTAGTTGTTTCTTAACTTGTACGGACTGTGCAAGAGTTTAGGGTTCAAATTTAGATTATTTCCAGTAGGTTGGGGAATCACCATTTGTTTGCATCCATTTGGGAAGGAATCCAATAAATTTAATGTTTCTTTGAGCATTCTTCTTATGGCTCGGTTTGAAATCCTGTGCATTGAGTTTTGAGAGTCTTATAAGGCATTTCCACACTACTCCACCAATGTAGGTCAGGTAGATTGGTGGAGTAGGTTAGGGATAGGTTATTTGTTATTTTTTTATGTTTGTGAGTGGAGGAAAAAGCAAGAATACCTTGAAGGAGCTACTGCTACATAGGAAATTCTGAGTTTTCCATTCAAAATAAATAGTTTCCAGCATGCCAGTGGAGAAAGAACAAGTGCATGGGTTAGAAGATGTTTCCAAATGCCTTTTCAAATGTATTTTGACATGTTCCAATGGTTGACCAGAGGTTTTGAGGTTTGCATGTAGCCTATACAAGAAACCCTCATTGATTTTTGAGTTTTTCACCCTATAAACAAGGGTTTGTCAATATACTATCAAAAGGAGTCTTTTAATCCCTAAAAATGGATAAATTGGGAGTTTTGTGTTATGTCTAATGAATTTTTTGAGGTTTTAAGTGTTTTGGGAATGTTTGAAGGGGATCTTCTTTGAAAATCAATCCTATTTTAGTAGCCTTTTTGACAGAGTTCAGACTAAAAACTGCTTATTTCTTCAATATAAGTTATTCCAAGTTTTTGATATGAGGACATGGGCATTAAGAGGTCTCTAAAAGTGTTTTTGGATCTTGGGTTTTGAAACTAGTGTGTTTGGTTTACCCAATTTAGGGCATGAATGTCTCATTGAGAAGTAGTGCCTTGACTACTCAAAGAATAGAAGTCTGACCTAACAGTGATTGGTGAGTTGATTTTGGGATAATGTTGTCTAAGTGATGGTGTCAGGGATGTATGGAGTCTTGGATAGGGTTTATAAGTGAGATATGTTGTTTTGATAGTTGGACAGTGAGGAGACTTGGTGTAAAATAATACATGAAATTGTAAGTTCAGTCAGAACAAAGTTAAGAGAGCAAGTTTCTGATTTGTATCAGTTGTAATAATGATGTTCACAGTGCTTGATGGTTTGGTAAAAGTTTGAAATCCAATTGTAATGATGGATTGGCTATTTGGGACAAGTTGAATGAATTGATTGAATGGAAGAGTGCCTTGTTGAAAATGGTTTTTTTGAAATACATGTTGATCTAATTGATTGAATCAAAGTTTTCTAAAATGGCTTTTTTCTTTTGAATGAGTCAATTGGAATACAAATTTGTGGAAGGATAAGTGATGAATGATAAGAGAATTTGAGTGGATGAAAAGTATATTTCTGATGAAATGTTGAAATTTTGTTTAATCTTCTCCAAGATGAGTTTGGGACAAGAGTCCCCTGAGTTTTTGAGTGGTTTGGCAATCTCTGTATTGCATCAACTTGTTTCTTACTATTATGGTTTGATATATTTTTTCCAAGCATCCATAGCTTGTTCGAAAGTACCTGTTTTAGGCTTTTAGCCATAGCAGCAAGGCAATGAACTATTTTTGATAAAATGCTTTGATAGACATGTATGAAAAGTGTGTTAGCATAGACAAGGCAGTGAACTCTTTGAAAAAATGCCTAAAAGAAATGCGGTTTCATGGTGATGGAATGGAATGACGAATTCCATGACAAGAAAATTGATATGGATTATCATGGCATTCCATCACCATTGAGAGCACATTTCTTTGAGGCTTTGTTTCAAACAGTTTGTTGCCTTTTCTATGCTATTGATTATTAGTATGCTTTGATAGATTTTTTCCAAGCATACATAGCTTTTTTGGAATCTAGTATTTAGGCTTTTAACCATAGCAACAAGGAAGCAATCTGTTTGATAAAATGCTTTGGTAAACATGTATGATAAATGTAGTAGCATAGACAAGGCAGCGAATTGTTTGAAAAAATTCCTCAAAGAAATGTGGTCTCATGGTGATGGAATGCCATGACAATCCACAACAATTTGCTTGTCATGGCATTCCACCACCATGAGACCACATTTCTTTGAGGCATTTTTTCAAACAATTCATTCCTTGTCTATGCTATTGCTTACTATTATGCTATGATAGATGTTTTTAAAGCATCCATAGCTTGTTTGAAAGCACTGTTTTAGGATTTTAGCCATGGCGGCAAGGCAATGAACTATTTGATAAAATGCTTTGATAGACATGTATGAAAAATGTGTTAGCATAGACAAGGCAGTGAACTCTTTGAAAAAATGCCTCAAAGAAATGAGGTCTCATGGTGATGGAATGCCATAACAATCAAAAGCATTTGATTTTCATGTGGCATTCCATCAGATCATGAGACCTCATTTCTTTGAGGCATTTTTTCAAAGAGTTCACTACCTTTCTATGATATTGCTTAGTATTATGCTTTTGATATATTTTTTCCAAGCATCCATAGCTTGTTCGAAAGCACTTGTTTTAGGCTTTCAGCCATAGCAACAAGGAAACACTTGAACTATTTGACAAAATGCTTTGATAGACATGTATGAAAAATGTGGTAGTATAGACAAGGCAGTGAATTGTTTGAAAAAATGCCTCAAAGAAATGTGGTCTCATAGAATGCCATGACAACTAAATGCAATTGGCGGTTGCTCCTAGTTATTATTTATGCAATGTGAAGTAATTGCATAGCTAGGGTTGACTTTGTAAAAACTATATTGTAATTGAAATTTTGTCATCTATCAGCATCTAGTTATTAGTTATGAAATGTGAAGCAATGCTTTGAGTTTGAAAGATGTGCAATGCAATGTAATCAATGTTATGAATATAAAATACAAAAATCTATTTTTTACTAAGTTACCGGTTCGGTTTTGGGTTCGGGTTGGGTTCGAGAACCCGGTTCGGGTACGAAAATAATTTTTGGGGTTGGGTTCGTTTTGGGTTCGGTCATACAAAAACATATAAAAATCAGAAATATATACATATTTGTAGCAGTAATCAAGTTTAGAATACACCACCATATTAATAGTCAAATAACATAGCAAAAATACACCACCACTTTCATAGTGAAATATTAAAATATTAGTGATCTACTCGAATGTCATGATACAAAATTATAAATTAAAGTTCAAACATAAAAATTTCAAGTGTTTAAATCAGCCATTATTGATCATTGATCAATCTGAAAAGTGTGAACATTTTTCTATGTGGAAGGCAAACAAGAAAATAGTGTTACATAGTTATTTACATTGTGAAAGAGCCAAAACCTTTTTCTTGCAGATCGTAGAAGAATCTCAGTGATTTTTTGGGTGTCCTTGCCTTGGAACGGAACTATCCTGAGCCATGAATGATTGACCAGGAACTGTGAGAAAGAAATAAGATAAATCATGCAACTTACATTGCAATTTCTTTCCTTGGGAAAAAGGGTAAAGTTTTCTTTTTAGGGAGAATCTCCTTTAGAGTTTGAATGCATTGATAATTTTCAAGATAGAATTAGCCAAATATGTCATCTAGGTTTGAAGCTTTTAGGTAAAATTTTTGCTTAAAATTTTGTTCAAAATTCAAGATGCAAGCTCTCCTCCCTTAGGGAAGAGAAGGCCTATCAAACCTAACACTCTTATGCAACACTTCTTAAGTTATTGTTGATGTAGTATTAGATGCGAAGTTTCAAAATAGGCATAGTTTTTATAAATTCTCATCTTAGGACTATCATTGCATCAAATTAATAATTTTCAATCCTTTATGGTCTAGACAAGAGAAGTATGGAGTAGTGTTCCAATGCTAAAGTCTTATTGTGAATCTCTTTGCTATGAGTGGTTCAAAAATGAGGAATCTGTCTTTTGCACGAAATGAGAAATATTCACAATATGTGCTAGGAAGGAATAAGTCCATAAGATCGAGTATGCAAGAACTAAGAATTGCAAAATTGTCTTACGCTTGACTTCCACACAGAAAATTTCACACTTTTCGATGTTTACATGTAAGTCAAAAAGTATATGTGCATAAGTTGTAAAGTATACACTTGAATACACGTAACTCATACCTATTGAACCATGAATTTATAATGCAAATATGGACACCATCGATAAAAAAGATTTGTATTAAAAGAAAATAGCCATGTACGCATACATCAATATATGTCGATATAAGTATAAAATATAGTTACAAAATAGCCATATAGGCTTACGAGAATGCCATATAGGCATACAATGTCAAATATATCCAATACAAAATATGTACAAAATTTCCATGTAGTCATACAACAAAGGGCTCTACATTCAAATTTCATTTCTCTCCATGCTCTGGTTCAAACACAATTTTCTTTCCCTTTGCTTGGTGATCCAATGGTGATAAGTCTGTCACCCATTTTTGTTGTGCTCAAGGAGTGATCCTGCTCCTCCTCCTAGTGTTTAGCTCCTGGTGAAGTTTTAACTATTACAATAAGAAGTAAAGACATTAATATATAGAAATTACATTATAAAAATTGATATATTTAACAAAATAATCACTTACGGCCATCTCACGATCACTCTCCTCGATGGAAATATTTGCATGCAGATGTTGAGGTGTGCTCAAGCCCTATATAAACCATCCAAATAGGAATTAAACTATGAATCAATAATGGTTTGATTTTTCAATAGAACTAGTTCATCTATAACAACAAATGTAAATTGAAATTTAGTAATTTGCCTCATACCTTCCCTATCAGAGCCATCGAGGATTGTATAGCGGAGGAAACACCAATATCCATTTCCCTCATAATGTTTAGCGATGTTTCTGTCACCAACATCTAAAAATAAATAAATAAATTATTCAATCACAAAAAGGTTACAATAGCGATCCATGTGATGACTTATAATGTATGAGATCTAATGAACAAAATTTTGAGTACAAGTGTTAAACTATATATTTCTGATTATTAATTATTGAATTTGAAGTAATGCTTTGAGTTTGAATGATGTGTAATGCAACATAACCAATAATATGAATATAAACTACACAAATCTACTAAAATTAGAATTCATTAATTAAGTTCTCTTTATTTTATATTACCTCCATGAACGTTTGATCAAATCTACTGGCACTAGGAGGTGTTTCCTTGAAACCTCCACCATTACCCTGTTCAACATCCAAAATCACATATTAAAATACCATTCATAAAACAATGCTATTAACATGTAATAAATTTATAATTGTTTACTAGTTACATATCCCACTGATAGGTGTACTGTAAAAATAAGTAGGTGGATGACTGGTGTATCCAGTCTCTACACTGTGACCCTGCAATTTTATTAAAATAATAAAACTAAATTAGTTAATCTTGCATTTCACAATCAAAATTTAATATTAAATTCAATGAACATGTTGAATTTTACATGAGTGTTAATGCCATATGCATCATGCAAAATGTCAACCATCCTCTCCATCCCCGTAGATGTATACAGATCAGGCTACATAGTAGCATATGGATCCTATATAGCATCCTCCTAAGTGCTGGTAGGGTCATACAAACAAGTCACCCCACAAGATTGACACACATGGGTTCGAAGGCCACCAACTAAAGACTCCCTTGGATGGAATTGTACAATAGGGCTAGTGTGATGGATGATAGTCCATGTCAAAGTTGTGATTGCCTGCAATGTCTCTATGTTGGCACTCTCCTTCACAATGACATGCATCACAATCTGCTCATGAGGCGGCCTAGCAAGAGGTCGTCTCCCTTGCCGCGTAGGATCTGGCTATGCACTGGGCCTATCCTAAGCTAACCCCCCACCTCTCCCCTGGAACTCCCTCATATCAAAATAATTTGGGATTTGGTTCAATACAAACTCACTTTATAGTTTCCTAAGAAAATATTGGGCAACTTCACAATTATTGCACGGTGGGTAATCAAAGATCATATACCCTGTTTCATAAAAAAGGTTCTTCATCTCTTGGTGGTTGCACCAATGAATAGGAAACCTCTTTGCATTGAGGGTAAGATTTTGATTTGTTTTAGGGTTAGTGAATAGAGAGCACAAATCACCTTTAGTAATTTTTAAATCTTTTACTTGTTTATATGATAATTTGTCTGCATAATATGCCCTGGCTCTCTGCCTCCTATCTTTCCATCTAGATATTTGTTGGGTGATTGCATCTACATTTTTTAACATATCTTTCAATGAATTTTATAGAAGCATTCTTTCTATGGTTGAAACATTTGGATCACTCAACCTACTAATAAGATCCTCAAGTTGTTTTCTATTGTTCTCAATTTCACTCAAATTTTCTTGAGTGCCAGGAGGTAATTGAGAGAATGGTGGGGGAGGTTGATTTTGTTGTTGAGGTTGATTTTGTTGAGGATTTTTCTATTGTGGATTTGCCTCCTCTTCTCATTGAGGATTTACAGGATTTCATACAAATTTAAAAAAAAAAAATCAAATCTAACATAAAACAAACAAAATCAATTTCAAACTAACAAATTAAAAACAAATAGAAAACAATAATTACCTCCCGCATCTCTTCATCATCGTGGTGCCATATTTGCAAAGAAAATGAAACTCTTGTTGATGAAATTTGTAGAAATACTTCCTCCTAGAACACGAGCGGGAAAGTGAAGGTTTTTGGCTATGGGTAGAGCTGAGAAACAATAAAAAGAAAATGATACAAATTTCACTTTTTTTTTGCTTTTAAAATCACATAACACGAGTGCGTTATAATGCGCTCGTGTTATCTCTTTTCAATTTTTTTTCCCATTTGGCCACAAAAGTGCGACCAACTTCATGCACCCGCCCAATGACAATAGTAATCTTCACCATCTCTTTGTTGTAGTCAACAGTCTCTCTTAAGATTTATAGTGTTGTGCATGATGGCCACCTCTTCCCATACTTTATTCTTTTCAATTGAAGTCCCCATTACAAACTTAAGGTCTTCCACCTCTATCTCCTGGAACCCATGAAAATGGTGGATAGGTTGATCAAGTGCTATCACACCCACTTTCAAAGATATTCCACTAAAAGATAACCCTAGAGATCTCAATACAAAAGAGAGAGATCTTGAAATAGGGTTGTCCTATATATTGAATATGATTTAATGAGGGGTTCAAAACCAAGTGTAAGCTTGGAAAAGACAATGAAATAAAAAACCCTAATATGATGCAAACTTGAACTAAATGACCTAGAAATGAATATAAATCAAAATAGAAAATTGTAAAACTAGAAGTGTGCAGTTGAAAACTTTTAGGGGATTGAATGACGATTGGAAATGTTGTTGATCCTAAAATTTTGACCTACTAGGACTCATTCACCATTCTAGGCCAATCAGTCCCAGTTTTAGATTTCTACACAGGAGCAGGTTTTGGGCAAATGGGTATACAAATCTGCAAAGATCTCTGAAAAACACCTATAGTGGGACTCAGTTGCCACTTGTGTTGAATGAGTCTAGTTTGTATTTTTTTTTAATTCAAGATCTGGATCTAGTCTTCAATGTTTTTTCTTTCTACTTGTTCAAGTTTTGAAATCCAAAACCCTGATTTTGGGGTTGTAGATGACCTTTTAATGAAGACTATGACCTTGAAAATGGGGAGACAACTCCAACAAGCTTGTAACCTAATCTTCAATTATCTTCAAGTTTTAAAATCACCTAGATCTACAATTATAGAAAGAAGGATAGCAAAAGTGTTGATTGTTAGGGAATAGGGGTTTGCCTTGGTCAAAACCCCTATAGGTAATTAAACCAAATGATGAGACAATAAAATGAAGGCATGAAACATGAAATAAAGAACATGAATCATGGATAATAATTCCTTAGATGATTCCTTGTAGACGATTCATGTTAAATCTACAACTTAACATGAAATGGCCATGAAGGATGTAGATCTTGATCTTTGACAATAGGAATAGAATAATGCTCGGCCTTGGATATTCAATGCTACATCACAACACAAGCTCAATAACATACTTGATGCTTGATAATATTGACATGATGATGGATCTTGAATTGTTGCAACAATTGATGAAGAATTCTGCCCTTGAATGACATAGAATTGATCTTGAATGCTCTCTTTATGCTCTTATAAAGTTTTGGAATGCTTGCATCTTGAGTGCTTGACTTGATAACATGAGTGCATGATGAAATAATGATTTGAAATCTTGTTTCCATAGACAAGACACTCAAATGACCATTTATTAGATCAATAAGGCTGACATAGGAGAAATTTGAACTTAAAACCCAATTTTTCCCACTCAAACCTTGAAAATAGGCCAAATGGGACTCATTTTCCAAGCTAGGTGAATGAGTCCCAGATGGATGGGACTCTTTCGCCCAAAATGATGAATGGGTCCCATAAGGGCTAGTTTTCCAGTTAAAGTTTTGGGAAGACAAGAAACTAAGCTTATGTGTTGATCTTGTTAGGTTTTTGATTTAAATATACCTTGGGATGCATAATATGGGGTCATAGGGGCCTATCAATGATGATATAAAGGTCATAAATGCAAGATGGCCCAAATAAATAAATACACTTTACAAGACTAAATTAAAGAAAAATTGGGTCTATTTAGCTTAGAAGGGCCCTAAATCCTATCTGAATGTGTAAAACACATTACAACACTAGATTAGGTCCACTTTAGTTTACAAGCCTCCTAAATTTAATGTGAAGGTGTCAATAAATACACTTTACAACACTAAATTAAGGAAAGGTTAAGTTAGTTTAGCTTAAGAAGGGCCCAATACCTAATATGGATGTGTAAAATACATCACAACACTAGATCAAAGTGATATCAAGTCCAATTTTTCATTAAATAATTCTGAATTAAGCAAGGGAAACTTTTTCAGTGACTCCATTTAGCCCCCACTTTAGTGAGAGGATGAACATGCTTCAAACTCACACTAAAGTAGACATTCAAGAGGGGTCCAATTGTACCAATACAGATGGTCTAGGATAACAATGATCGAGGAGGTGGTCAAGCCATCAAGATCCAAGATCCTAAGTTAAACTAACATAAGCACAAAAGGACACACACAAGGTGTGTGATATGCAACATCAAGATACACAAACATGCAATGCTAGTGAAAAAAAAAAAGTAAATAAAAAGAGGTGGATGAAGCCTTGACTGTTTGTCCAACATGATGTGGATAAGATTTAAGCTAAGGTTTTTCTAAAAAAGAATACTCACTTTGTGGCAACCGAACTCCTAGTTGTCCACTGGGTGAGAAGTTCAAAAAGGTGAGAAATATACACTCATGGCTGGTATGTACTCACATGTACACGTGAGTGGAAATGGGGAAAGTCATGCCTCAGTTGAGCTTCCCACTCAAACCATACCAAATTTATACCTCCTAATAACTTTGATAAGGCACCACACAAAAATAGGTTTCGAGCTCCATGAGGTAAGCAAACATTGCATGCTTGACACTCATGGATAAACAAAGATGGATCCATAGGCATGCAAAGTGTATTATGTAAGGTGGCCATATAACAAGTATTGTAAGGAATGTTCAAATGGATTTTTCTTAGTTCATGCAAGGTATCTTCTTAGGGAACATTGTGTCTAATGTCTCCAAGAGAGGATAAGTCAAACAAATATCACACTATTTGAGAAAATCAAACCCAATGACACCACCAAGAAGGGGATGCATCACAAGAAGAAAGAAAATCACATAGTGAAACATGAATGTCAATGTATTCCCCCATTTTAAAGTGGTTGCTAACACCATTACTGTAAGAAATTTCTTTAAAGTAGAAGAAGACATGAGAGCTTATTCAAAAAGCCCTATGCCAGGTCATATGTTTATGAATTGAACTAGATCATGCATAAGTACGCCTCATGTGAGTCAACTTAAGGCATGTTGGTCACATCTCAAGCTTTCTTTTACATATACATGGAAGGCGGTCATCTACCCAAAAGAGACAACAAAAAGTGACATACAAGGACAAAGCTAAAGATGGGCATAAAGAATTGAACATCTTTGTCGCAAAGTGTCCCAATTTGGCACAAAGTGTCCCACTATCTAACCCCTTGTCCCCATTGCGTGTAGGACAAAGGTGAGCCGAGATGGTTGATGAGAAACATGAAAATCAATATCAAATAGAAGAATGAGGTACTTCAACACAAGGAAGAGAACCACACTCCTTAAGATGAATTTTGTTACTCAAAGCCTTACATTCATTAGTAGAATGACCATGAACTCTATGATATCCAAAAAATGAAATCTTGTAGTAAAATTTCTTTCACGTTCTTGGAGTGAGAGATATAAAATGATATTGTAGGAGTCTCAACAAGATACTCTCTTGATCAATAGTAGAATATGTTCATTTACTTTGTGACAGATATTTCTTGCTTAATATTAGGTGTCATACCTACACAAGACTCTTTAGATTGCGAGATTTTGTTCTCTCCTTTATAGGAGGGTGTAAAATATAACAAATTCAAATCATTAGTGTTTTGTGTGATGACATTGACATTAAGAAAATATTTCTTTGTTTGTTTCATTTCTTGCAAAGAATAAAAATTAAGAGCACTAGTGTCTATCAGCTCAGGATGCATTACTGTTAAAGTTGACTTAGAAAGATGTTTTGTAATAGTATTGGTATCAAGTGAAGGCTTGTTTATTTATATCAAAGGAAAATAACCAATGCCATGAGTCATTTCTTGTGTGTTAGGTTCTATAGGGACACAGATACTTTATTCTCTAGCACCACATCCTTTTCCACTATATCCAAGTTATTTCATAAGCTCATAACCTCTTCCATAAAGTTTTTTCATTTCTTTTGGATTCAATGGTTTTTAATAAATAGCTTCATCACAATTTTTTGTATAATTGTGTTTGTTTAAAGTGGTTGAGGTGGATGCTTTCGAGGGGTCTTCTGAGTTTTGTGTCAACATTACCACTTTTTCTTTTCCCTTTTCAGACTCTTTGTTTATTCAATCTTGTATTCTCCCATGAATGTTGGTGTGAAATATAAGGAACCCCAATCATCTTCTAATAGATTTGTGACTTCTTCAATGTGTTTTTCTTTGTCTTTTTGGTTTACAGGTTCCACTTGTGTGGTTGGTGTCAATATTGCTAAAGGATTCTCCTTGTTTTTCTTAATGTTTAAACAACTATTTGGGTTAGGGTTTGCTTCGAGTGTGTACACTTTATTTTTATAGATGTTTTTAATTTTATGATGACGAGTAGAAGGAAACCAATTAATTGCATGAATCCACAGTCTACCTAAAAGGAGATTATATGAAAGATTGTGAGGCATAACATGGATCAGTGTTTTCAATGTGGCCTTTCTAGCTATAATATGTAAAGTGATCACACCAAGCAGTTGTTTTCCTACATTTTCAAATCCCTTACTAGATAAAGAGTTAGGTTAAATGTTTGATTTATCGATGCCAACCCTATCCAAAAGGGTCACACTACACACATTAAGGGCCGAGCCATTATCCACAAGGGTTCTCTTTATCCCTTTTCTTTTGTATTGAGATATTATTATGAAAGATCCATTTTGTTTTTTCACTTCCAAAGGAGGGAGGTCAATTTGGTGGAAAGAAATGTTAGCATTCAGTCCTTGAGTCATGCCTACTACATCATTCGGTTGCACATTAGAAGGGATATGAACTTGTTGTAAGGAATTTTGAATCATTTTGTGGTACTGAGGGGATGCTTGAATAAGGTCCCATAAGTATATCTTGACAAGAGTGTTCTTAAGTTGTTCTACAAGATCATACTCCTTTTCGCTTTGTGAAGGAAATCAAGGGGGACTTGGTAAGATAGGCTGAGTTAATGGGAGGGTTCTTGGTTGTAGATTATTTCTAGTGTTATATGTATGCACAATGATATCATGACTCAGTTATTGTGACACATTATTCTTAGGTGGGTAGAGGATGAATTCGGGTTTGTTTTGAGTGTGTGATTTTTGTGAAGGGGGGTAAAGGATGAGTTGAGGTTGAATAATATTAACATCCCTTAGTGAAGGAGAGTCTAATGCTACTTCATCATCTTCATATATAAGGGAATAATATCATTATTACCAATTTTTTCCTTTTCTTGCACCATGATATCTTCCCTAGGAGGAGAATTTTTAGGAGAACTACCAACTAGATGTTCATGACATTCAAAGGTTGGTTCTTCTAAAATGACTTCATCGCACATAAGGGAGGTTAGAATATATTCTTTATCACTAGTGGGGATATTAAGAGAAGGCTCTATTTGATTGTCCCTTTTCTCTAAGTTTTCATTCTCTTGTGTCATACTATCTACCCTAGTAGGAGAGCTTGTAATCTATGTTCATCACATTCCATGGTTAAATTTTGTAAAGTGGCTTCATCACTAGTAGGGGAGGCATCAAGAGGACAACTATTATTTTTAGGCTTACAAATGATTGGATCCTTTTGTTCAAATAGGTTTTTCCAAACATTAGGGATATTAGGGAGGAGAGATAATATTATCACTTTCAATCCACATGTCCCCCTAACAAATGTAATTTTCATGATCATTCACGATTGTATCCTCTTTTACTAAATCCTTCTTACAATTAGGGGAGATGTTGAGGGATGGATTTGCAATAATTCAAGTAGTAACAATGATCTCATCTTCTTGTTTTCTAATATCTTCCAAATGGGGAAGAGCAAAGGGAAAATAAATATTCTCAATGCTTGTATCTTCTTTCACCAAGATACCTTCACCACTAATAGGAGAGGTACCAGGAGAAGAACAAGTATGATTGTTATGATTTTCTATGCTTGCATCCTCTTGTATCATACCATCCTTACAAATAGGAAATGCAATATTAAGGATTATGTTAATGGTTTGATCCACTTTCTCTAAGATGTTCTCATAACTATGAAAGATAGTAGAAGGATGACTAACATGTTTTTTAATGACCTCATTGTTGTAATCTAGATTGAACTCATAAGGGGGGATGTTGTACATTTTCAGTCCATTTTTAACCATATCAAAACCACATATCTTGAAAGAAAACATGCTATTATGGAAAAGTAGGTAAAGTGCAATTCTATGACCTAAAGTGAAATGCAATTTTTAGATGTGAAACAAGGTAATTTGTTGATTACATTATGCCCTAATTTGAAAATGAAAATTTGTAAATGCAAATTTGGAATTGAGCAATGCATGAAATGGAAAAATTTAAGCTAGATTTAGTGAAATGAATGTAATAGAAACTCGACTAGCTAAAATAGATAGTTAATGGAAAAACACAGAAGTGTAGAAAGAAGGTTTTTAATGTTGTAAAAGGAAGTTTCAGTGGTGTACTAGGACTGATTCACCCAAGGTGGTGAATGAGTCCAAGTAGGGATTTTTCCAAAATTTTCAAATATTTTTAAGTAATTTTTATAATTTTTATGTTGTATGATGTGTATCCTAAGTGAAAAAGTAGTTTCTAGATGATTTTGAATGATTTGAGATGCAAAAATGCAACCTATATGCACTTTTACTAATGCAAAATTTTGAAACCCTAGATGCCAATCAACTAATGTAAATCCTAATGAAAATTCAATGCAAGCTAGATCTAGGATGATGATGTACTCCAAATCAGAGAAGAAGGTATTCACATCAGGTTCACCAAAATGGAACCTATGAAAATGGTGGATAGGTTGATCAAGTGCTATCACACCGACTTTCAAGGATATTCCACTCAAGGATAACCCTAGAGATCTTAATGAAAAAGAGAAAGAGATATTGCAATAGGGTTGTCCTAGATATTGAATACGATCTAATGATGGGTTTACCACCAAGTGTAAACTTCCAAAAGAAAATGAAATGTAAGATGAAATACAAAACCCTAATATGACGCAAACTTGAACTAAATGACCTAGAAATGCATATAAATCAGAACAAAAAGTTGTAAAACCAAAAGTGTGCACTTGAAAACTTGTGGGGTCTTGAATGAAGACTGGAAATGTTGTTGATCCTAAATTTTTTACCTACTTAGACTCATTTTCCATTCTGGGTGAATCAATCCTAGTTACAGATTTCTACACAGGATCGGGTTTTGAGAAAATGGGTATCCAAATCTGAAAAGATATCTAAAAACACCTATAGTGGTACTCATTCACCACTTGTGGTGAATGAGTCTAGTTTTCATTTTATAGAATTTCAAGATCTGGATCTAGTCTTCAATGTCTTCTCTTTCTGCTTGTTCAGGTTTTTGGATCCGAAACTCTTATTTCAAAGCTATAGATGACTTTTTAATGAAGATTATGACCTTTCAAATGGAGAGACAACTCTAACAATCTTGTCACCTAATATGTAATGATCTTCAAGTATTCAAAGCACCTAGATTTGTAATTATATAAAGAAGGATAGAAGAATTGTTGATTGTTAGGGAATAGGGGTTTGCCTTGGTCAAACCCCTTGTAGGTAATTAAACCAAATGATGAGACAATAAAATTAAGGCATGAAACATGAAATAAAGAACATGAATATGGATAATAATAGCTTAGATGATTCCTTTTAGATGATGTCTTCTAAATCTGCAACTTAACATGAAATGTCCATGAAGCATGTAGATCTTGACCTTTGACAATAGGAATAAAAAAATGTTTGGTCTTGGATCTTCAATGCTACATCACAACACTATCTCAATAACATGCTTGATGCTTGATAATCTTGACATGATGATGGATCTTGAATTTCTACAACAATTGATGAATAATTATGCCCTTGAATGCCTTAGAATTGATCTTGAATGATCTCTTGATTGACTTGATAACATGAGTGCATGATGAAATAATGATTTGAAATCTTTTTTATATAGGCAATCCACTCAAATGACTATTTATTAGATCCCCAAGGTGAAGATTGGAGAAATTAGAACTTAAAACCAAGTTTTTCTTGCTCAAACCTTGAAAATAGGCCAGATGGGACTCATTTTCCAAGCTGGGTGAATGAGTCCCACTTGGATGGTACTCATTCATCCAAAGTGGTGAATGGGTCCCACAAGGTCTATTTTTCTAGCTAAAGTTTCAGGAAGTCAATAAATTAAGCTTATATGTTGATCTTATCTGGTTCTTGATTAAAATATTCCTTGGGATGCATAATATGGGGTCATATGGGCCTATTAATGATTATATAAAGGTCATAAATTCAAGAAGGCCCAAAATCGAATGTGAAAGTATAAATAAATACACTTTACAACACTAAATGAAAGAAAAATTGGGTCTATTTAGCTTAGAAGGGCCCTAAATCCCATGTGAATGTGTGAAACATATTACAACACTAGATTATGTCCACTTTAGTTTACAAGCCTCCTAAATTTAATGTGAAGGTGTCAATAAAGAAAATTTTAAAACACTAAATTAAGGAAAGGTTAAGTTAGTTTAGCTTAAGAAGGGCCCAAGACCTAGTGTGGATATGTAAAATACATCACAACACTAGATCAAGGTGATATCAAGTCCAATTTGTCATTAAAAATTCCTAAATTAAGCAAGGGATACCTTTTCAGTGATTCCATCTCCAATTTAGCCCATTTCCCAAAGGTCTTTGTGAGGGTTGAGGAAAGGTTCCAATGGCCCTCATCCTCAATTTCTCACAACCAATCCTAATTTTTGTTGAACAACTTCATCTCCTAATTTTGGACCTTATATTTTGTAATAATTAATTGGGAAATTAGCCATTTCATGATATCATTTTGGATGTTCACATCTTCACTTAATGCTTTCATTTTCAACCTCAAAAGAGAAAAAATAACAAAATGATAGCTTCCATATGAGAGAAATTGGACACATGTTCCAAGTTTAGATTAAGGATGGGGGAGTTTAGGGGGATGGTAGGGTTATTGGTCTGAGGGGAACTAGTGAGAGAAATAACATAAGAGTCTTCATATGAATGATAGACCTTAGGGAAAATCATTAGTGATGGGGTGCCTTAAATCATCAAAATTTTACAAAGTAGAAATCTCAAGGGTTGGGAAAAGGAAATTTTTTCATATAGGTAGGGGTGGGGTCCTCTAAAAAAGGGGACATACCTTCTAAACCTTGAGGAGGGTTTGGCCTAGTGATTATTTGATGAGATCTCAGGGTTGAAAATACATAGGGCTTGGGGTAGAAAGAATAGCCTTTAGAGTCTCAATAGATAGAGCTAGGGAAGGAGTACTCTTTCTCATAACAAAGACAATGTCTAGAGAATGGATTGAATTATAATGGTATAGATTGAAGATTAGACATTGGTGAAGTGGCAATTGTTTAACCTTGTCCTGAATGGCCATAACCAATTGCTCAAGAGATGACATGATCCAAAAAGAAATTTTCATTTAGAACATTATTTCAAAAGTGGTTAAGCATTAGATAAAGATAAGAACAAAATAATTTGAATCTAACTTCTAGGGTGATGTATCTCTTGAGAACTTTAACAATGTTTCTCTAAACTCTAGGAAGATCATCAAAGCTATTAAATCCATTTTGGAGTCAGTTAAACATAAAAATTATCCCTTTTCCTTACTTAATTTGGGAATGATTAATGTTAAAATTCACTTAAGGTCACCTTGATCTAATGTTGTGATGTGTTTTACACATTTACATTAGGTCTTGGGGCATTTTTAAGTAAAATAAACCCTAACTTTTAATTGATTTAATGTTGTAAAGTGTATTCACTTACACCTTCACATTAAATTGAGGTCCCTTGGATCTAATGTTGCCTTAATCTAGTGTTGTAATGTGTTGTACACATTCACATTGTATAATTTAGGGCTCTTTTAAGCTAAATAGACCTAATTTTTCCTTAATTTGATGTTGTAAACTATATTTATTTACACTTTGACATCGAGTTTTGGGCCCTCTTGCATTTATAAACTTTATGTCATCATTAATAGACCCCTAACACCATATATTATTCATCTCAAGGCTTATTTCAACTGAAATCCTAAAAAGATCAACAAATATACTTAATTTCTCAACTCCCAAAAAAATTATCTTTCTAAAAAGGCCTTGTGGGACCCATACACCACCTTGGGCATATGAGTCCCACCTAGGTGAGACCCATATGCAACCTTGGGAATATGAGTCCCACCTAGGTGGGACCCATAGGGCAACCTTGGGCATATGAGTCCCACCCATGTAGGACCCATACACCATAGATGGCGTATGAGTCCCATTTGGCCCCTTTTTAGGGTTTTGTGCAAGAAATCAGGGTTTTAAATTTTAATTTTATGAATGTCAGCCTCTAGGATCTAATAAATTGTAACTTGGATGGATTTTCTATATAAACAAGGTCTCAAATCATTATTTCATTAAGCCTTCATGATATCAAGCCAAACACTCAAGAGTTAAGCATTCCAAGACTTCACAAGAGCATCAAGATAGCATTCAAGAGAATTTCTAAGGAATTCAAGGGCATATTTCTTCATCATTTGTTGCAACAATTCAATATCCATCATCATTTCAAGATTATCAAGCAGAAAGTGCATTGTTGAGCTAGTATTGTGATGTAGAATTGAAGATCCATTTGCAAGCATTATTTCATATCCATATTCAAGATCTAGATCTACATTCTTCATGGCCACTTCATGTTAGATTTTGTGTTACCAAAAATTGTACACTCTTGAACAAAGAGACAATTTTGTGATTAATTTGGTCCTATTTTAGACACCCTTGCATCAATTTCCCATTAAAAATTGTATTTATAGGCCCCTAATGCTCATGATTTTGTACTTTGAGGCCTATTCCACTCACAAATCACAAAAATCCCAACAAGCAACATTCAAACCACTCAAATTTCATGAAACCAACCACAAAAATCCCTAGTGAGAATAAGTCACCAAGGCTGGCAACTTAGTCCATTTTGAGGTATTTTCCACTTGTGAGTGGGAAAATCACCAACCTAATTCAAATTCTCGAGGAATGTTAGCCTATGAAGTTAAAATAATAAATAATTCGGTGATAATGCCTATAAATACACATTTTTAGGTCATTTTTCATATCTCCTAGTCATTTTTACAAGGAAAATTCAAAAGTTGACAACCAAATATCTTTCACAAGAAGATTCATTAGTCTTTCTACAACAAAGTTGAAGCTTTAGGGCAACAAACTAGGGTTTTTGAAGGTCTTCAAGCTCACTTTTTGTTCAAGATCTCACATTGCAAAGGGTTGATCATGAATTCCTATAGTGAATCATGGAGAAATCTAGGTTGAGGAGATGCAACTAGCCATCAAATCAAACCTAAAGACTTGTTTTCAAAGTGATTCCATCTTCCATTTTCTCTTTATCTTCAGATTTAAGGTTTGCATTTCATTTACATTCATTTGAAATGTTGTATGGTTACTTGGATTGAAGTATTGAATCATTCAAGTTCCATTTATGCATCTTATTCTAGCACATTAGAATAGGGTTTGGTCTTCCTTTAGATTTTCCTTAGTCTTAGACACACTTAGGGATAGGGTTTTATGCAGATTTCATCTCTTTCAAAGTTTAAATACCAACTAGGGGTTTTATAGAGAAAAACCCCCATTAGAAAACAAATTATCTTCTATTTTGTAGGGTTTTTCAAAGATTTAGATCTAGATTTCTGTTAGAAAATAGAGTGCAGATTGTGGGCTTCTATTTCCACTTTTGGATTTATAGAAAATACAAAGTGGACTAAGTCACCCATAGTGGTGACTTAGTCCCATTGCACTGATTTTTCAAGAATTTTTATAGTTTTAGACACCCATTTGGCAGAAGCATTTTTTTGGGTAGTTTCCTTGATTTGGGACTAAGTTGCCTAGCTTGGCATAAGTGTCCCTATTGACTCAAAAATTAAATTTTCCAAAATTTCATAAGTCTCTGTAATCTCTAGTCTGCTCTTCATCAATTTCCAGGTGCACCATTTCAGTTTAACACCTTTATTTTGTTCTTTATCGCATCTATTTCTTTATTTTGCATATCATAGTGTGTTTTCCAACACTTTACATTTCTTAGGATTAGCATCAATAAATATTTTCCTTTTCAGTTTGTTGCATTTAGACATTGCATTTAGGTACACTGCATCCCTTTTACATTAATCATGAGTGTATACATTAGCATTTTGGCCCCAATCTTTATCCTTTTAGGTGAAAAACCCTATAAGGAGCTTAAAGCATTTGGGTACCAAAATCATTGTCCATAGATCATACATTTGCAATAAATCATTCAAGGTATCATTATTCATGTTCCATGTTTCATTTTTCATTTCCTTATTTCATTATCTCATCATTTGGTTTAATTACCTCAAACGGGTTTGACCAAGGCAAACCACCATTCCCTAACAATCAACAAGTTTTTCTCTCTCTACATGTGTAATTACAGACCTAGATGTCTTGGAGCTTGAAGGAATTTTTTTGAGTTGTCTCCTCACTTGCAAGGCCATGGAAAGATTTCTACGGGTCTGAAATTAGGGTTTCAAATCCAGAAATAAAGTGTGGTAGAGAGAGAAGTGATTGGAGAGCAGAATTAGACCTTAACCTTCTAAAAAAGCACATTGGGAATGATACACCACCCTAGGAATATGAGTCCCAGTACAACCAATTTTTAGGGTTTTAGACAATTCATAATAAGCACTATCAGATTCTAGTTTTGGTGCAAAAAACCCAATCTAGGACTAAATCACCCAGACTAGAATATGAGTCCCAGCCAGCATCAAAATTAGTGTTTCCAACAATTCAAGTCCTCATTCGAGCCTCTACAGGTTTCCAAGTGCACACTTCTGATTTTGTAGTTTTATGTTCTGATTTACTTGCATTTTTAGGTTATTCAACTAGAGGTCTTGCATATCATTAGTCTTTCCAAGCCCGAGCTTGGTGGTGAACCCTCATTTAGTCTCTAATCCTACCCTAGGACAACCTTTAGCAGATCTCTTTTCTTCATTATTTCCTTGGATTGAGATCTCTATGGTTTCCTTGAATGTGGAGTGTAGAAGATTGTTGTTCTATGTCCTAAACCCTAGTGATGACAATTTTCTACTTTATATTTTGGTGTTCACTTACATTTAGAACATCATAATTCTAATTTGGAGTGCATTACCATCCTAGATCTTTCTTGCATTAACATTGCATTAGGGTTTTCATTAGTTAATTGGCTTTCTAAGGTTTCTAAATCTTGCAGTAGTGAAAGTGCATATAGGTTAAATTTTTGCATCTTACATCATTGAAAATTATCTAAAATCTACATTTGCATTTAATCTATAGATCATCCAAACCAGAAAGCGTAAAAATCACTTAATTTTTTTTTGAAAATTGTGCAAAAAACCCTAACTAGGACTCATATGCCCCTCTAGGTGATTTAGTCCCAGTGAAGATCTAAAACTACATTTTATAGCATTTGAAACCTTATTTTTGTACTTTTGTTTTCTTTCATTAGTTATCTATTTCAGTTGGTTGAATTTATGTTACATGTATTTCACTAGATCTAGCTTAAATTGGTTCATATCAAGCATTGCTTAATTTCAAATTTTCATTTACAACATTTCATTTCAAAATTGTTGCATAGTGTAATTAGTAAATTACCTTGTTTGAAATCTAAAAAATTGCTTTTACACATTTCATTCTAGGTCTTTACATTGCATTTTAAGTCTCTTTCCATTTTATGTTTGCATAGATTACTTTTCACAAATGTTAGTATCTATCTTTTCCAATTTCACAAAGAAAAATTTAGTCAATAAGCATGCTAGTCATTCATTCAATACATTTCCTAGTTATAAGAATCTCTTATTGTAAGAAAGTGAAAAATGTTGATACTTACCTTAAATCTACACCCCCTCCTATCTCTCCTATTTGTGGGAATGATGTGATAGAAGAATCTGAAAGCATAGACAAACATGCCAATCATAGCTGCTTTTCTCTTGATACCTCTCTTGCTAGTGATGAAGGTACCTTGGTGAAAGAAGATTCAATCATTGAGAATCATGAAGTTCTTGTTTATCTTTCTCCTCATTCCCCTTGGGAATATAGTATATAAATATAAGATGGAATTATTGCCACCAATTTACTTAGTTTACATTCCTCTCCCAACACTTCCCCTACTTGTGAGAATGCTACAATTGTGAACGACCATGGAAATTAAATTTGTGAGGACATGTTGGTGTTAAGAGAACTAATGATTGAGACCTTTTACTTGATCCTACCTCTCCCACTTGGGAAGACATTATAGAACATAGAGATGTAATTGTAGATAACCATGATAATCAAATTAGTTCTTCTCATAATATTCTTCCTAGTAATGAAGAAGATAGTTTACTGTTAGAAGATACACTTGAAAGTCATGAAAATAATGTTTCTTCCTTTCCTCATGCTCCTACAATTTGGATAAATATATTTGAGCAAAAAAATCCAACCATTGGCAAGCATGATTCTCCTTCTCTCGATGTCTCCCCTATTTGTGATGAAGCTACTTTACAAAATCTAACCATGGAATGTGATGAACATCTTGTTTTTTACTCCCCTAAAATATATCCTACTAGGGTAGATATTAGGGAACACGAGAATGAGACCTTAGAAAAAAAAGAATGAAATCATGGAAAATCATGATAATCACATTTATCCTTCTCTTGATATCTCTCCTAGTTGTGAAGAAGATATTTTAATGTTAGAAGATCAAAGCAATGAGAGTCACACGAATCCTATTTGTCTATCTCCCCCTTGGGAAGACATTATTGAACAAGAGGATGCCATCATTGATAAATAACACAATACAACCATTGTAGTACCCCTCCGTTTTTGTTATGATTTCTGTTGATACTTTTTCATACTGTTAGACTTTGTTGTTTTGTTGGATACTTGGATCGCTGATTTTGAGTGATGATGGATTATTGTGGGACATGATGTTACTCTGTGTGATGTTTATTATTGTTTTCAGACATGATATGATTAAGTGTAGATGTTCATTTTCAGTTGATATTGCTATGCACATGCTTATGATGGACTAACAATATTTATTGAGTCAGTTTTCTGTGGGTGTATTGGTGTGGAGAACAGAATCGCATCACTCACTTGCGAGTGCCTTGTGATATCTGTGATTTTCTCCGCACGGTGTGTTTATTTTAATGCTTTATATATATATGTATGTACATTGTTTTCTCGGTTGCAGGATTGCAGGTACATGACACCGACTCCACCTGTGTAATCAGGTCTGAGCGTGTCAAGACTCAACGGAATTGTTGAATGGGAGATAGTAGTTAGGTTTATCCTAGTTCAATCTTTAACCTTAGTATTAGTGCAATGTCAGTTTTCAATTTTGAGTCATAGGTTGTTTTGTAATGTGTTCTGTTGGTTAAATCGTTTTAAAAGGTAAATGTTGGTTATTTTTAATGTTAATTATTGTGTTTTATTTATTGTTATAAAATTTATATTTAAATATAATTGAAATTTATTTACTGGATTATTTAATACATTAGTTAGTTTATTTAGTTAAATAGTTAATATGTAAAAGGATATAACTAATTTAATCAAATAAATAAATTAATTAAATTAAATTATTCAGTGTATAAATGATATTGTATTTGAATAAATTAGAAAATAAATTAAAATAAGTTGCATGTGAATTGGAAAATAAAATATAATTTAAATAATTGCATGTGATTTAAAAATTTGAGTTTTAAAATTTAAATTAAATTAATTAATTGAAATTACATGCAAATATTGAATGGCAAAAACTGCCGAGAGGTGGAGAAGATATTTTCTCAACAACCTCTCGACATGTGTATGAGTGCCATAATTACTTTGGGTTGTTGAAAATTTTCACGGAGGATATTGAGGATCTTGGGAAATTGCACAGGGTTATTCTATTGCCTCGGGGATATTTTCTGGGCACTGGCAAAATTATTCTCTCTATGTTAAAAATTTTGGAATTCTTAAGATTTGCGATTTCTCTGTGATTAGATTTGTTATTTATTTGGAAAATATTTTCCAAAGAATCTTGGAAGTTGGTTGATTTGGGAATTGGTATTACGGGAAGGAACTAGATCTACTGGCAAGAAAAGCTTCAAGGTTTTCTTCTCCAATTAGCAAAGGATTCACAGGTATCTTTCTAATAAATTTAATTTTCTTAATTTGAAAGGAAAGAAAATCTCTGTGATATCTTTGGAAAAGAAATTAGAGAAAAGAATATTGAAATTCTGGTTATAGTTTATTTATTTTTATTTATTGAAGACATTTTGTGAATAAAAAGGAAGAAATTCTGTACAAATGTATTTTTTTCAATTTCTTCCTGTAGAAAATTTACCAGAAAATTTATAAATCAGTTCCAAAATTCTGTAGAAATTTTCCCCAAATTCTCTCTGTGAAAACCCCAGAAAATTAATTTTTATTCTTTATTTAAATTCTATAAGAATTTATTATTCTTATATGTATTTTTAATTTTGAAATTTTATAGTGAATTTAATTGTTAAATTACTGGTTAAATTTTTACCAGTTAGGAAAATTCGATTTTCGTTTTCCATCAGTACAGAATCGCGAAAATGTTTTATTAAAAAAATTTATTAAAAAAAAAAAAACACAAAAGGCTGGGGAGGGCCGAAACCCTCCCCTCCCTCCTTTATAGAGGGCGCAGCCCTCATGGCCGCGCACAACAGCCATTAAGGCTGCTGGGCACAGCCTGTAAGGGCCGCGGCCTCCCTTATGGAGGTTGCAGGCGGCGCCCATGGATTTCGTGGGTGTTAAATAAAGTTTATTTAATTTAAACTTTTATTCAAACAAAAATTCTTTAAAACGCGATTTTTTATAAACTTTTTAAAACGCGATTTTATTATATTAAAAATAGATTTGTATTAATTTATAATTTTAATATATATATATATATGCATTTGTATATATATTAAAATTATATATTAAAAATAGATTTGTATTAATTTATAATTTTAATATATATATATATATATATGCATTTGTATATTTTTATATATATGTATTTCATAAAAGAGAAAAGATATTAGATTATGGAAAATATATTAATTTGTTTACTAAATTGAAAATCATATTTAGATAAAAAAAAAATTATTTATTCAATGTTATTGTGTAATTGGATAAATTGTAGATATTGATTTTCATTTTAATGAAAGACAAATTGTATGCAAATATTTATATTAGTAGATTAATTTCTTATTTTTAACTCTTGAATCAAAGGATTTAATATATCCGAAAGATAGTTATTATTGAGTTTTTAATTAAAAAGTTTTAAAACAGTAATTTTTCGTTTTCAATGGTTAGTTTGAGAAAAATATTAAATGATTAAGCCTTCCAGTACCAAATTTTGAAGGGTGGGGTGAAATTGATTTTTGATTATATGTGATTGAACAAGCTTAGGGTAGTGCACCTATTTTTCGAAATGGAATGTAATTGTACTTTGTGGTAAATCTGTTATTACTTGTCTAGTTGTGCACTTGTCTACCCTAGCTAGTGAACCTTGAGTACCCTTGTTATGTTTAGGGGAGTGGCTAGTCGTAAGGGCCGACACACAAAGTGGTGTCAGGGTAACTTACGATTAGTTTAGTAAGTCAGTGAAAACTAAAGAACACCGTAGATAGATCTGAAAACTTTTAATAAGATATGCATGCCTCGCTTATGACTCATAAGCTTCTACAGTTATGAGTATAAGTCGACAAGGTCTAGAATGGAAAATCGTTGTCTCGTTTCCTTAAGGGACATCCGATTCTGCAACTATATGCAATAGGGGCCGGGTTTCGTAAGAGGTTGCCAGGGTAACCCAAGGATTGGGGGCCAGGACCTAGGAAGAAACACTAGGGTAACCATTGCATAGTTGTGATGACACTCCACCTAGAATAACATTTAAACCTTGTGATTGTGTTTCAAATCAATTGTCAAATCTGGAAGAAATGTAACCAATAGTATGTATGTACTAGTGTCTAGGGTTAATAGATTTGGTCTAGGTAGCCTTATTACTATCTCCTAGCACGGGGGGTGGACCTACGGGTACCACATGGTTGGGTGGAACGTGCACCTTACTCCGTTGGGTCCCCAGTTCGATTGTAGTATTGAGCGCTTCATGGAGGGAGAGCTCACACATGGATTCCTTCTATTTCTTTATCATTGTATATTATAAAACTTGAAATGTAAAAACATCCCTCAAATGTATAAGAGGTGATCATATGTAAAATTGTATCTATTATTTGAACTATCTCATCAGATGGATGAGCAATGTAATATCTTATCAATGCAATGTGTGGAAAAGTATATGTACTTTAATATATCTTGAATAGAAATTCAAATTATGTGCAATGGTTGTTTTATGTTATGCTTTTTTTAAATTGGGAGCAATGCGAAGTACATAAGTCGCTTATGGAGAACTTAAAGTAATGTAACGTCGTTTAACCTAAGAATGTATGCAACTAATTAACATTATATTAATACTAAAAAAAATTATTACACTTTTATATCACCTTTGCAATATTCTTTGGTTATTTAGACGGGGCATTATAAATTGGTATCAGAGCAAAGGTTACAAACACTGGATGCTCTGGGTAATCTAGAGCCCATTAGGTTGACCTAGTACGTATTGTCGCAACTGATAACCTTGGTTGAATAGTATCTAAGACTCGTAAATTGTCTTGTGTAGGAACATACCTAGGTGAGGAGGAAGAGGTCGTGGTAGAGGTAGAGGTGGAGGCCGTGGGCCAATCCCTCAGGTTACTCCCCCTCCTAGCCCTCACCATAGTTACCAAGCGGATCAGATGGGTCAGAGAAATGAGGGACAAAATCTTGAACAGTCAGCAGTAGAGGGTTCTTAGATATGTCCACTTTTAGAGGAGGTCCTAGCTCATCTTGGACCTAGATAGGTAGATGAGCAGGAGGTTGCCAGAGAGAGATAGATCTCCTAGGAGAGTAGGAACCACAGTTCATCGGGGATGCTATCATGTGGTCCTTATAAGAGGGATTTAGAAACCGTCCTCCTACATTTGATGGTTAGGAGGGAGGATTGGTGGGGCTTACGGCTGCCCAGATTTGGAGTAGATGCTTTGCCATGCACCCGTGCAGTGCTTAATACTACATGCCGGATGCGCTATTATGCATGAAGAGGATTCGCTCTACATGGTGGCGTCTAGAGATGAAGCTCCACATTGATGTGGTTACGTGTCTTGGGAGATGTTTCTCGAGGGTTGAACGCCGCAGTTCCTTTGAGCTGCGGGCGGTGTAGAGGCGGCCGAGTTCCATGATCTCCGTCAGTTGGCTCTTTCTGTAGAGCAATATGAACATAGGTTCTATGAACTCAAGTAGTATGCTGGTATTGGAAATGATGAGCCTATGCTAGTACAGCATTTTATCAAGGGCTTAAGCGCCCGTATGTCGATGTGGTGTCCGAGTCTTTGAGCCAAAGACTATGGAAGTCGCAGTGGAGAAGGCTCGCATAGTTGAGGAGAACCTTATTATGGCTTTAGGTGGGCACACAGGAGTGCAAATTGGGAGTGCTCCTGCAACAGGTTTTAGTCCATGGGGTGGACAGGCACAGACAGGTGGTTCTTCCAAGAACCAACAGACACCCACAAAGGGTGGGCAGCAACAGAAAACACCTCAAAAGAACAATAACCCTCAACCACAACAACAAAATAGTCCTTAGTCAGGAAAGGGTCGTAACTGGTGGCGCAATAAGCGCAATAGGCAGGATCAGCCTGCGCAGAGTGCACAGTCTACCGTCAGTAGGGGTAGCTTTCAGCAGTCCAATGCACCTTCGGGTGGCAGAGGATTTGGTAGAGGCACAAGTACAGGTTGTTTTTCTTGTGGGCAGCATGGGCACATAGCTAGGTAGTGTCTGATGAGAGTCTCTACTGGTTATGGGCCTCGACCTATAGTTTCAGAGCCTACGGTGGGCGATGCAGGACGTGCACATACAGTATATGCAGCGGTTAATGACCGCCAAGCCGATCATCAGAATACGGTGGTCGAATCTTCAGGTAAGTTAAATGTTGTTAATGTATCTATACTTTTTGATTCTGGAGCCACTGACTCCTTTATTTCACCGTCCATTGTTGACCGTTGTGGTCTTGTGGCGGTAAAACAAGGTGGTAAATGGAAAGTTGAATTCGCCTCTGGGGTGAAAGTAGCAGTAGATAATTTAGTACATGACTGTGAACTTAAAATAGGTACGTTAACTACCCTAGTAGATTTATATGTTACTCCCTTAGGATCGTACGATATAGTGTTAGGTATGGATTGGTTAGCATCTCATCATGCTGTAATTGACTATCAACTTAAGACAGTTAGTTGCATTAATGATTTAGGTGCGAAAGTGGAAATCGTAGGTATTCAAAGACCTATCTCTTTGCGGATGATATATGCTATGCAATTAAAGAGATGTCTTCGTCAGGGATGTCAACTGTTTGCAACAACAGTTATCGATTTAGATGAGGGTGAGATTCGAGAGGTATCTCTTGATGATCATCCTATTCTTAGGGAATTCACAGATGTGTTTCCCGATGACATTCCTGGAATGCCACCGAAGAGGGATATCGACTTTAGAGTTGACTTAGTTCCTGGAGCTGAGCCTATATCTAGAGCTCCTTATAGAATGATGACTCAGGAGTTAGAGGAACTTCTAGAAAAGGGTTTCATTCGTCCAAGTGTATCCCCTTGGGGAGCACTTGTCATCTTCATTAAGAAGAAGGATGGATCTCTTAGGCTGTGTATTGACTATCGTCAATTGAACAAGGTTACGATTAAGAATCGTTATCCTTTGCCTAGAATCGATGATCTATTTGATCAAATAAAGGGAGCTAATGTGTTCTCTAAGATCGATTTAAAATCTGGTTATCATCAATTGCGTATAGCTGGAGCGGACATCCATAAAACTGCTTTTCGAACTCGATATGGGCATTACGAATTCACGGTAGTACCCTTTGGGTTAACGAACGCACCTTCAGTATTCATGAGTTTAATGAATGGTGTATTTCGTACATACCTTGATCGCTTTGTCTTGGTATTTCTCGATGACATTTTAGTTTATTCGAGGAACATGAAGGAACATGAAGAACACTTGAGACAGGTATTGCAATGTTTAAGAGAAAACCAATTGTATGCAAACCTGAAGAAGTGTGATTTCTTTCAATCTGAAATAAAATACCTTGGACATGTGATATCTGGAAAAGGTATTGTTGTGGATCCCTCAAAGATCCAAGCCATAGTTGATTGGCCCGCACCTACTAATGTAGGTGAAGTTCATAGTTTTATGGGTCTAGCTAGCTATTATAGGCGTTTTGTAGAGGGATTTTCTAGGATCGGTCATCCTATTACTTCTCTTCAGAGGAAAGGGAAGAAGTTTGTTTGGACGGAACAGTGTCAGTTAGCTTTTCAAACTCTTAAAGAAAAGTTAACTAATGCGCTTATACTTACTGTTCCTGATCCTACTAAGGATTTCGTAGTTTGTGCGGATGCATCCTTAGAGGGTTTGGGAGCCGTTTTGATGCAAGATGGGCATGTGGTTGCTTATGAGTCTCGTAAACTCAAGGACCATGAATTAAACTATCCTACTCATGACCTAGAACTAGCAGCAGTAGTGCATGCCTTAGTTCGTTGGAGACATTTTTTATTAGGTCATCACTTTGAACTTCATACTGATCACCGTAGTTTGCAATACATCTTTACGCAACCTAACTTGAATGCAAGGCAAAGACGGTGGATGGAGTTCTTGTGTGAGTACAATTTTGAAGTAAAGTACGTTCAAGGTAAAGAGAACGTAGTGGCTGGCGCTCTTAGTCGACGTCGACATGAGATCTTTGCTACTACTCTTGAAGTAGATTTGAGAGATCAAATAGTAGCTGTACTTCCTACTGATAGATTATATCAGGAAGTGAAGTCAGAGATAGAATCGGGTAGGCCTTTAGAAGGTCGATTTGAAGGTTATGTCCTAGAATCGGATGGTATATTACGACATTTAGGTCGCATCTATGTACCTCATGTAGAGAGTCTTCGTACATTAATCATGACTGAAGCTCATAGAGCTCTGTATTCAGCTCATCCAGGTGTCAAGAAAATGCATGCCGATCTTAGGCAATTGTATTTCTGGCCTAGTATGAAATGTGATATTGCTGATTATGTATCGAGATGTCTTGAATGCCAGCAAGTTAAAGCTGAGCATCATCATCCTGCTGGATTATTGCAGCCACATCTCATTCCTGAATGGAAATGGGATATTATATCCATTGATTTTATTGTAGGGTTACCCACGTCATCACGTCAACATGATGCCATTATGGTAACTGTTGTTGTTTGACTAAAGTAGCTCACTTTTCACCTATACATTCATCTTATAATGCTTCATCGGTAGCTAGAATATTCATGGACGATATCGTTAAGTTACATGGGATTCCTCGTGGGATCATATCGGATGAGAGATCCTGTATTCACTTCAGCCTTATGGACTTCTTTGCAACATGCATTAGGTACACAGTTGAACTTTAGTTCAGCCTATCATCCTCAAACTGATGGTCAAACTGAAAGAGTTAACCAAATATTAGAGGATATGCTTAGGATGTATGTAATGGACCAACAATCACATTGGGAGGAATACTTGTACTTAGTAGAATTCACTTATAACAACGGATATCAGAGTTCCATAGGTATGCCACCATATCAGGCATTATACGGTCGTCCTTGTCGACTCCACTTAGTTGGGATCGACTAGAGGATAGAGTGTTGATAGGACTGAGATGCTTCGTGACATGGAGTAATAGGTTGACCGTATTAGAGAGCATTTGATTGCAGCTCAGGATAGGCAAAAGAAATATGCCGATGCACATAGGATCGATCGACGATTCGCTGTTGGTGATAGAGTGTTTCTTCGAGTGCGACCGCGAAAGAGTCCAATCCATTATGGAAAAGGCTCTAAGCTTGCACCTCATTTCGTTGGACCATTCGAGATTTTAGAGAGAATTGGTCCTGTGGCATATCGACTGCCTTACGACCTAGTTTGTCTCGTATTCATGATGTTTTTCATGTGTCAGTACTTAGACCATATCATCCCGACATATCTCATGTACTTGATTGGAATGCGTTATAGGTAGAGGGCGGGCAGCTGGCTTTGGAGCCCGTGGCCATTCTTCAGCACCGGACACTTTCGGTCTCAGGGGTCGAGACATTGATCAGGTGAGGGTCCAATGGGATCCTAGCTATGAGGCTTCGACTACCTAGGAGGATGCGACACGCATGAGGGAACTTTATCCCTATTTGTTCGCAGGATTTCAGGAGCAAGCCTGATCCTAGGGGGGGAGGATGTAGTACCCCTCCGTTTTTGTTATGCTTTCTGTTGATACTTTTTCATACTGTTAGACTTTGTTGTTTTGTTGGATACTTGGATCGCTGATTTTGAGCGATGATGGATTATTGTGGGACATGATGTTACTCTGTGTGATGTTTATTATTGTTTTCAGACATGATATGATTAAGTGTAGATGTTCATTTTTAGTTGATATTGCTATGCACATGCTTATGATGGACTAACAATATTTATTGAGTTAGTTTTCTGTGAGTGTATTGGTGTGGAGAACAGAATTGCATCACTCACTTGCGAGTGCCCTGCGATATCTGTGATTTTCTCCGCACGGTGTGTCTGTTTTAATGCTTTATATATATATGTATGTACATTGTTTTCTCGGTTGCAGGATTGCAGGTACATGACACTGACTCCACCTGTGTAATCAGGTCTGAGCATGTCAAGACTCAACGAAATTGTTGAATGGGAGATAGTAGTTAGGTTTATCCTAGTTCAATCTTTAACCTTAGTATTAGTGCAATGTCAGTTTTCAATTTTGAGTCATAGGTTGTTTTGTAATGTGTTCTGTTGGTTAAATCATTTTAAAAGGTAAATGTTAGTTATTTTTAATGTTAATTATTGTGTTTTATTTATTGTTATAAAATTTATATTTAAATATAATTGAAATTTATTTACTGGATTATTTAATACATTAGTTAGTTTATTTAGTCAAATAGTTAATCTGTAAAAGGACATAACTAATTTAATTAAATAAATTAATTAATTAAATTAAATTATTCAGTGTATAAATGATATTGTATTTGAATAAATTAGAAAATAAATTAAAATAAGTTGCATGTGAATTGGAAAATAAAATATAATTTAAATAATTGCATGTGATTTAAAAATTTGAGTTATAAAATTTAAATTAAATAAATTAATTGAAATTACATGCAAATATTGAATGGCAAAAACTGCCGAGAGGTGGAGAAGATATTTTCTCAACAACCTCTCGACATGTGTATGAGTGCCATAATTACTTTGGGTTGTTGAAAATTTTCACGGAGGATATTGAGGATCTCGGGAAATTGCACGGGGTTATTCTGTTGCCTCGGGGATATTTTCTGGGCACTGGCAAAATTATTCTCTCTGTGTTAAAAATTTTGGAATTCTTAAGATTTGCTATCTCTCTGTGATTAGATTTGTTATTTATTTGGAAAGATTTTCCAAAGAATCTTGGAAGTTGGTTGACTTGGGAATTGGTATTACGGGAAGGAACTGGATCTACTAGCAAGAAAAGCTTCAAGGTTTTCTTCTCCAATTAGCAAAGGATTCACAGGTATCTTTCTAATAAATTTAATTTTCTTAATTTGAAAGGAAAGAAAATCTCTGTGATATCTTTGGAAAAGAAATTAGAGAAAAGAATATTGAAATTCTGGTTATAGTTTATTTATTTTTATTTATTGAAGACATTTTGTGAATAAAAAGGAAGAAATTATGTACAAATGTATTTTTTTCAATTTCTTCCTGTAGAAAATTTACCAGAAAATTTATAAATCAGTTCCAAAATTCTGTAGAAATTTTCCCCAAATTCTCTCTGTGAAAACCCCAGAAAATTAATTTTTATTCTTTATTTAAATTCTATAAGAATTTATTATTCTTATATGTATTTTTAATTTTGAAATTTTATAGTGAATTTAATTGTTAAATTACTGGTTAAATTTTTACCAGTTAGGAAAATTCGATTTTCGTTTTCCGTCAGTACGGAATCGCAAAAACGTTTTATTAAAAAATTTATTAAAAAAAAAAAACACAGAAGGCTGGGGAGGGCCGAAACCCTCCCCTCCCTCCTTTATAGAGGGCGCAGCCCTCATGGCCACGCATAGTAGCCATTAAGGCTGCTGGGCGCAGCCTGTAAGGGCCGTGGCCTCCCTTATGGAGGTCGCAGGTGGCGCCCATGGATTTCGTGGGTGTTAAATAAAGTTTATTTAATTTAAACTTTTATTGAAACAAAAATTCTTTAAAATGCGATTTTTTATAAACTTTTTAAAACGCGATTTTATTATATTAAAAATAGATTTGTATTAATTTATAATTTTAATATATATATATATATATATGCATTTGTATATATATTAAAATTATATATATATAATTTTAATATATAGATATATATGCATTTGTATATTTTTATATATATGTATTTCATAAAAGAGAAAAGATATTAGATTATGGAAAATATATTAATTTGTTTACTAAATTGAAAATCATATTTAGATAAAAAATAAATTATTTATTCAATATTATTGTGTAATTGGATAAATTGTAGATATTGATTTTCATTTTAATGAAAGACAAATTTTATGGAAATATTTATATTAGTAGATTAATTTCTTATTTTTAACTCTTGAATGAAAGGATTTAATATATCCAAAAGATAGTTATTATTGAGTTTTTAATTAAAAAGTTTTAAAACAGTAATTTTTTGTTTTCAATGGTTAGTTTGGGAAAAATATTAAATGATTAAGCCTTCTAGTACCAAATTTTGAAGGGTGGGGTGAAATTGATTTTTGATTATATGTGATTGAACAAGCTTAGGGTAGTGCACCTGTTTTGCGAAATGGAATGTAATTGTACTTTGTGGTAAATCTGGTATTACTTGTCTAGTTGTGCACTTGTCTAACCTAGCTAGTGAACCTTGAGTACCCTTGTTATGTTTAGGGGAGTGGCTAGTCGTAAGGGCCGACACACAAAGTGGTGTCAGGGTAACTTACGATTAGTTTAGTAAGTCAGTGAAAACTAAAGAACACCGTAGATAGATCTAAAAACTTTTAATAAGATATGCATGCCTCGCTTATGACTCATAAGCTTCTACAGTTATGAGTATAAGTCGAGAAGGCCTGGAATGGCAAATTGTTGTCTCGTTTCCTTAAGGGACATCCGATTCCGCAACTATATGCAATAGGGGCCGGGTTTCGTAAGAGGTTGCCAGGGTAACCCAAGGATTGGGGGCCGGGACCTAGGAAGAAACACCAGGGTAACCATTGCATAGTTGTGATGACACTCCACCTAGAATAACATTTAAACCTTGTGATTGTGTTTCAAATCAATTGTCAGATCTGGAAGCAATGTAACCAATAGTATGTATGTACTAGTGTCTAGGGTTAATAGATTTGGTCAAGGTAGCCTTATTACTATCTCCTAGCACGGGGGGTGGACCTACGGGTACCACGTGGTTGGGTGGAACGTGCACCTTACTCCGTTGGGTCCCTAGTAAAATTGTAGTATTGAGCGCTTCATGGAGGGAGAGCTCGCACATGGATTCCTTCTATTTCTTTATCATTGTATATTGTAAAACTTGAAATGTAAAAACATCCCTCAAATGTATAAGACGCGATCATTTGTAAAATTGTATCTATTATTTGAACTATCTCATCAGATGGATGAGCAATGTAATATCTTATCAATGCAATGTGTGGAAAAGTATATGTACTTTAATAGATCTTGAATGGAAATTTAAATTATGTGCAATGGTTGTTTTATGTTATGTTTTTTTTAAATTGGGAGCAATGCGAAGTACATAAGTCGCTTATGGAGAACTTAAAGTAATGTAACGTCGTTTAACCTAAGAATGTATGCAACTAATTAACATTATATTAATACTAAAAAAAAATTATTACACTTTTATATCACCTTTGCAATATTCTTAGGTTATTTAGACGGGGCATTACAACCATTGATAACTCCCTTACTTTTGATGAAGTCATTTTAGAAGAACCAAAATTTGAATGTCATGAACATCTAGCGTGTAGTTCTCCTAAAAAATTTCCTCCTAGGGAGGATATCATGGTGCGAGAAAATGATAACATTGACAATAGCGATATAGTTTCCTTAGATGACGATGATGAAATAACATTAGACTCTCCTTCACAAAGGTATGTTAATATTATTCAACCTCAACTCATCCTTTAACCACCTTCACACAAATCTATGACTCAAAATAAACATGAATTTGTCCTTTACCCACCTAAGAATAATGTTTCTCAATAGTCAGGTTATAATACCATTGCTCATACATATAACACTAGAAAAAATCCAAAACCACAAAAAAACCTTCAACATCCCTCCCATTTCCCAACCCTATCTTTCTTTTTCCTCCTCATTTTCCTTCACAAAGTGGAAAGGAATATGATCTTGTCAAAAAACTAAAGAAAACTCCTGCTTAGATATCATTATGGTAACTTATTCAAGCCTTCCCTCATTACCACAACATGATACAAAGTTCTCTACAACAAGTTCCTATCCCTTCTAATGCACAACCAAATGACATAGCATCCATGATTCAAGGAATAAATTTTGACATTTTTTTCCACCAAAGTGAGCTCCCTCCTTTGGAAGTGCAAAATAAAAATGATGCTTTCATGATAATAGCTATACATCATCAGTTGGGGATAAAACTAAACCTCGTTGACAATGGCTCTGCCCTTAATGTGTGTAGTGTATCCCTTTTAGATAAGCTTGGTGTGCACAAATCAAAAATTCAACCCGACTCTGTACTTATTAAAAGGGATTTCACAATGTAGGAAAACAACCACTTGGTGTGATCACTTTTCCTATTACAGCTGGAAAGGCCACATTAGAAACATTGATCCATGTTATTCCTCATGATATTTCATATAACCTTCTTTTAGGAAGACCATGGATTCATGCAATGAATGGGGTGCCTTCTACCCTTCATCATAAAATGAAGTATGTCTACAATAACAAAGTGTACACACTCGGTGTCAACCCTGAACCAAACAGTTGTTTGAACATTGAGAAAGGCAAGGAAAATCCTTTGAAAACATTGAAACCAATTACACAAGTAGAACACATGCAATAGAAAGGAAAAGAAAGACACATTGTGGAAGTTACGAAGCTATTAGAAGATGATTGGGGTTCCTTATACTTTGAACCAAATTTCATGGGAGAATATAAGATCAT
Organism: Sequoia sempervirens; assembly: GCA_007258455.2. NCBI lineage: Eukaryota > Viridiplantae > Streptophyta > Pinopsida > Cupressales > Cupressaceae > Sequoia > Sequoia sempervirens. Next base: position 404,398,962 of record VDFB02271358.1, on the reverse strand, counting down.
AAACAAAGACTCTGAAAGGGGAAAAGAAAAATCAGTAATTTCGACACAAAATTTGGAAGACCCTTCAAAAGCATCCACCTCAGCCACTTTAGAACAAAAGAAAACAAATTGCACAACAAAATTTGATGAACTTAATTATGAGCAACCACTAAATCCAAAAGAGATGAAAAATATTTATGGAAAAGGTTACGAAATGATTAAACAACTTGGTTATAGTGGAAAAGGATGTGGTGCTAGAGAACAAGGTATTTTTGTCCCTATCAAGCCTCACACGCAAGAAAATACTAGTGGTTTTGGTTATTGTCCCTCAAAAGACACAAAAAATACTTCGCTTAATATCAAAACTATTACAAAAGACTCCTCTAAGCGAAGTTGAACATTAGTGCATCCTTAATTGATAGACACTAGTGATCTTGATTGTTATCCTTTGAAAGGAATGAAAGAAATAAAGAAATCCTCACTTAACATCAATGTCATCATGCAAAACACTAATAATTTTAATTTGATAGATTTTACACCCTCCCATAAAGAAGAGTACAAAATCTCACAATCTAAAGAGTCTTGTGTAAGTATGACACCTTGTACTAAGCATGAGACATCTTTGTCACAAAATAAAGGAACATTCTTTACTATTGATCAAGAAAGTATCTTTTCAAGACTCCTCCAAGATCATTTGATATCCCTCCCTCCAAGAACAAGAAATAAATTTTACTACAATATTTTATTTTGTACATATCATAGAGTTCATGGTCATTCTACTAATGAATGTAATGCTTTAAGTGATAAAATTCATCATCTTAAGGAGTGTGGTGCTATTCCTTGTGCTGAAGCACCTTGTTCCTCTAATTGATATTGATTTTCACTCTAGCATGTTTCTCATCAATTGTCTCAGCTCATCCTTTTCTGCACTAAGTGGGGGCTAGGGAAGTAGCCTTGTCCTCATAGGTCACCTATCGTTGTCTCTTTTGGCTAGTGGACCACCTTTCATATACATATGAGAGCAAGCTTGGGATGCGGACGACACGCCTTAAGTTGGCTCACATGTGATATCCTCTTCTTTCTAGGTTTAGCATTCTACTTTTAGGGGAAACCCTTCCCTTCCTATGGCATGACTTGGAATAGGGTTTTTAAAGGAAAGCTCTCATGTCTTAGGACAAAACATTGGCTACTTTAAAGCAATTGCTCATAGTATAGTGTTTAGCAATTTCTTTAAAGTGGGGGCATGCATTGGCATTATTATTTTTCATTTCATGTTTCATGGTGTAGTTATCTTACTTCATGCAATGCATCTTTCACTTTGTGGTGACATTAGGTGTGATGTTCCTCAAGAGTGTGATCTCGCTTAACATACAAAATTATGCTTAGTGGCTTGATGTGACACATTGCATCCCCTAAGTTGTGAATCTTATATTCTTCGATTGGTCCTCTCTTGGAGACATTAGGCACAATGTTCCCTAATCCAAGACCTTACATGAACTAAGAAAAACTCCCTTGAACATTCTATACACTATTTTTCATTTACAAAATTTTAGTTATATGGCCACATTGCATAATACACCTTTCTTTCTTGTGAAGCCATCTAGTTTTTTCATTATTTCTAGGAATACAAAGCTTTTCTTGCCTCATGAAGCTCGAAGTTCATTATTGTGTGGCACCTTATCAAAGTTATTAGGAGCTATAACTTTGGTACATGGTTTGATGGGAAGTCGATCCCGGGCATGACTTTCCCTTATCCACTCATGTGTGTTGTGAGCACATACCAAGTGTGTGTGTATGTATCTCACTCTCTGGGATTAATCACCCAATGGAAAGCCTAAAGTTCTATTTCCTTAGAGTGAGCATGAATTTTTGGACAAACAACTTAGATTTGATCCACACCATGTTGGAAAAACGGTTGAGGATTGATCCATCTCTTTTTATTTTTGTTTGTTTTTATTTTTCTCTCTTTTAGTTATTGAAATTACATGTTTGTGTATCTTGATGTTGCATATCATACACCTTGTGTTTTTCCTTTTATGCTTATGTCAGTTTGATGTAGGATCTTAGATCATTAGGGCTTGACCACTCTCTTGATCTTTATCATCCTAGACCATCCACATTGGTACAATTGGACCCCTCCTGAATGTCTACTTTAGTGTGAGTTTGAAGCAAGTTCCTCCTCTCACTAAAGTGGGGGCTAAATATGGTAATGGGAAAAGTATCCCTTTTCCTTGCTTAATTTGATAATGATTAATGTTAAAATGAACTTAAAGTCACCTTGATCTCGTGTTGTCATGTGTTTTACACATTCACATTAGATCTTGGGCCCTTTTTAAGCTAAATAAACCTAAATTTTCCTTGAGTCAATGTTGTAAATTGTATTCATTTACACCTTCACATTAAAGTTATGGCCCTTGGACCTAATGTTGCCTTAATCTAGTGTTGTAATGTGTTGTAAACATTCACATTGGATTTAGGGTCCCTTTAAGATAAATAAACCTATCTTTTCCTTAATTTGATGTTGTAAACTATATTTATTTATAATTTCACCTTGATTTTTTCTCCCTTTTGCATTTATGAACCTTATATCATCATTAATAGGACCCTAAAACACTATATTATGCCTCTTGAGGCTTATTTCAATTAAAATCATGACAAGATCAACAAATATACTTAATTTCTCAACTCCCAAACATTTTCTCTCTCTAAAAAGGCCCTGTGGGACTCATATGCCACCTTGGGCATATGAGTCTAAACCAGGTGGGACCCATATTCCACATATGATGCATGAGTCTCATTTGGCCCCTTTTTAGGGTTTTGAATAAGAAATCAGGGGTTTAAATTCAAATTTTATGAATTTTGACCTCTAGGATGTAATAAATGGTGACTTGGATAGATTTCCTATATAAAAATTCTCCCAAATCATTATTTCATTAAGCCTTCATGATATGAAGTCAAGCACTCAAGAGTTAAGCATTCCAAGACTTCACAAGAGCATCAAGAGAGCATTTAAGAGAATTTCTAAGGTATTCAAGGGGAAATTTCTTCATCAATTGTTGTAGCAATTCAAGGTCCATCATCATGCCAAGATTATCAAGCATAATTCATGTTGTTGAGGTATTGTTTTGATGTAGCATTGAAGATCCATTTGGAAGCATTGTTTCATATCCATATTCAAGATCAAGATCTACATTCTTCATGGCTAGTTCATGTGATATTGTAGGTTTAGAAGACAATATTCAAGGTATTATTATTCATGTTCCATGTTTCATGTTTCATTTCCTTATTTCATTATCTCATCATTTGGTTTAATTACCTCAAAGGGATTTGACCAAGACAAACCCCCATTCCCTAACAATCAACAATTTTTTCTCTATCTACATGTGTAATTGCATATCTAGGTGTCTTGGAGCTTGAAGTATCTTTGAAGATTTGGTTAGAAGATTGAAGGAAGTTGTTGGAGTTGTCTCCTCACTTGAAAGATCACAAAAATATTTCTACACGTCTGAAATCTGGGTTTTAAATCTGGAAACAAAGTGTGGCAGAGAGAGAAAAGATTGGAGAGTAGAATCAAACCTTAATCTTTTGAAAAGGCACACTAGGACTGATATGCTTCCTTGGGTGTATGAGTCCTAGTACAACCAATTTTCAAGGTTTTAGGAGATTCAAAATAAGCACTATCAGATTCTAGTTTTGGTGCAAAAAACCTAGTATGAAACTAAATTGACTAGACTAGCGTATGAGTCCCAATCAACATCAAAATTAATGTTTCTAGCATTTTAGGTCCTCATTCGAGCCTCTACAAGTTTCCAGGTGCACACTTATGATTTTACAATTTTTTGTTATGATTTATTTACATTTCTAGGTCATTCAACTAGGTCTTGCATCTCATTAGTCTTTCCAATCCCTAGATTGGTGGTGAACCCTCATTTAGTCTCTAATCCTACCCTAGGAGAACCTTTAGCAAATCTCTTTCCTTCATTCTATCCTTGGATTGAGATCGCTAGGGTTTTCCTGAATGTGGAGTGTAGAAGATTGTTGTTCTTTGTTGTAAACCTAAGTGATAAAAAATTTCTACTTTACACCCCCTTTTGAACAATTTTTCCATTTCTTTCTTATAATGGCCTTTCAACTTTCTAGGGATGCATGCCCTATCAAGGGGGAGCTTGGTTTCTTCTTAGATAAGCTCCATAGTGACAATGAAAGAAAGGGCCTCTACTTCAATATTTCCATCCTTTTATGAGTTTGCAAACTCAATGGAAAGATTATAGTCATGACCTATCATGGCCTCAATATATGAGGTCATCTTTCCTCTCTATAGGATAGTAAACAAATATTTATCCTTCTTCCAAATTTCACATGAGGTAGGTTCTTAGTGAACCTCATAGGAAAAATAAACTTATAAATAGTTGGGAGAAATTAATTTATCTTTGTGCTAATCAAGTCATGATAGTTGTTATAATGAACCTAGAGGAGGTTTAGTTTAATACCTATTTCAAAGTACCTTTCCATCATTATTGATAAGACTTATCATGTTTTTTTGGGATCATTAAATGATCCTCCAAGATTTAAATTGTTTTTAAGTTATCATATATGATTTATTTTATTAAATAAAAATATATAATTAATTTTGAAACATGTACTAAATCATTAAAATATTTAATTATACATCATAATTCAATGCATCACATGTCACTATAAAGTCTGTTATATATTTGAAATAACATAGTAATCTAAAGATTATAAAGATTAAATTATACATCATAATTCAACTCATCTCATGTCGCTACAATATTTATAACATAAAAATGAAGGAGAAGACTATCTAGAAGTCTTTTGGACTCTCTATCATAAGATTGGAACTATATTTGCTAAGTAGTATTTTTCCTATTGCTTTATTTTTTATTTTGGTAGATTATTTAAATGCTAACCTTGACTTGTCATTTATGTTGTCACTTTTGTAGCTATTAAATTGACTAATACGTATGTATATTTGGCCCAAATCTATAAATTTTTTGAACACATTATTGATCCTAAAAAATATACTCATCTTTGTATTAAAAATTGGTGGTATCTATAGATATCACTTATTTTCCTAAGGACTTTTTCCTTTGTTAAATTTCTTAAACAAATTTAATGATACAAAAATACACTCAAGAAATAATGGAAGATGCATAATCTATTATTAAGTAGCATGGATATCACAAATACATCTCTATTATGCTAAAATTGTTATGGAGCTAACTTAGTTCTATAAAAATTAAGACTTATATATAAACAAATAGATCAAAACTTGTGTCTCAAGCATTAGGCTCAATTCCTTTAATCCATTTTTATTTCGACTTATATCTTAAATATAGTTTATAATAATATTGTTTTGAAATACCACCATGCATGAAAACCTATTATATTATATAATATGTTCAAACTTCTAAACTAATATTATGCACTAAGTATTGGTAATTATTAAACAACAATATCCTATACAAATATTACATGTTAATATAAGTATATTGTGTATTATGGATTGGTAATTAATGAATAATAATTTCATATATAATTACCACATTGATAATATAAATATATAAACTAATCCCTTATTACAAAATGGTATTCTTATATATCTAAGAACATGAAAATATGTCCATGTTTTCAAATATTTTAGACAATTATAAAAAAAAAAATTCTACCATTGAAAACATTTTCCAACTATTGAATATAGGGTATCTATTTTAAAATACTTAATTTAAAATTAAAAGTGATAGTACATTATTAAAAAAAAAATTACTATGAAAAAAATAACTTATTTATATTAAAAATGAGCTATAGAATTATTTATAAGAAAATGTTTATTTATTTTGTAAATATAAGTGATGATAGATTGGCGGTTTTAAAATATTATATAATAACAAGTATCCTTTCTTTATTCCATCAACTTACAGTAAAAAAGATAGACTTGTAAAACTCAATCCTTATCTTATCATTTTTCTTTATTTTGTAATTAAGTTTTAGTTTTCTATTAAGACTCATAATATGACGTGAAAATATTTACAAATGGGATAGGTCACATGTATTTTTTAAAAAAATTAAATTAAATAATTTTCAAATAATTATAAAATAAAATAAAATAAATCTTAAGCAAACTAAAGTAGCCCTTTGAAATGAAAATAAGGTAATATACATGATAATTATTAAGTATAAAATTAAAAAAAATCATGCAAACAAAATAAAATAACTTGTAAATGAGTATGTAACTAAAGATTGATATCTCTATATTTTTAGATAGATTTACTTAATCTATTTATAGTAGTTCTATTAAATTATCATACTTTTATTTCTTTTTTAAAATTCTTAAAATCCATAATTTATATATACTTACTTTTATTTGTGTGCGTTGATTTTTTATATTTAAAAAATAAATGTTGACTTTAAATAATTTTAGTCAACACTCCATCATATCATTACATTTCATCTTTTTGTTTGAAGATTTCATGCTAATATCAACAAATATTGACTATTTATAATGGGGTGAATTTGGATCCATAATTAAATTTTATCTTCAAAGTTCAAGGATAAAAGTCCAAGTTAGTGATTTCCACAAAGGTCAAATCTACAACCGCAAATTCGAAAAAAGATTGGAAATAGAGAATCTACACATTAAATCTAGATCTTTAAAATTCAATAAATTAAATTAAATCAAAAATTAATTAATTAAATGTTTTTATGTAAAAATATATGAATTGTATAATAAGTTGTAGATCGTCTTTGTTTTTATCAATTTACTTTATAGATAATGAAAATATCACGTCTTTAAACTTATATATTAATTATTACATATAAAATAAATAAAAACAAAATTTAAAAACCAATAATTATATATAAATACATACAACCTAAAAACATTTCGTTGAATATATAATTTTAATTAAAAACAAATCTTTAAAAAACACACACACACACACACATATATATAATTGATTAAATTAATTAGAATAGTAAAAACAGAATTAACACACTATTCAAAACTAAACATATCCGCACTGGGCATTTTAGACCAAATCACAATAATAAGTCTTAAGTATTCAGTACACTTAAATGTGCTTTGTTGAAATTTTGTTCAAACCAAGAATAATGTAAAAATTATTAGTATTGATGAAAACGTCATAAATAAGCACATATGTCAAACTAATATAAAAATTAGTTGTGTAAATAACTAACTAGATTCTTACTTGGGAGCTATTATTTTAAAATATTGAATGATGGCTAATAAAAATAAAATAATAACATGATTAAAATTAAGATTGTTCTTGATTATTTAAACATTTAAATAAAGTAATATCAATATTAAAAGTACATATGGTCCAATGACCAGAGGGGATGGTGGCCTTCCATTCTTTGATATAAACTATCCTTAATTTAAAAAGCGTTTTCAATAAAATAATACTAGTACATTCCCAAATCAAATAGAAATATTCAAGAATAAAATTGGAAGTATAACAAAATTTGCATGGATATGCTGTTTACAAGTTGTACGACTCTTTGTCTCCGACCCATATGTTTTGGTCAATGAAAATACCGACTTAAGGAAATTATGTGAGTTATTTGGGAGTGGAATTTAAGGTTCATCGGTCAACCCCACCAACTATTTGAAATGAAGGAAAGCAATGTACATTCAATGCTTTTCAGTAGAATGAAACGACAATATTATTGAAGGAAGACAATAAAACTAGAATTTGAAGTTGAAAGGACTCTCGGCACCCTGTCATGTCCATTATAGTTGTTTTCATTTGATCTCTTTGCTTAAATTCCGCATATTCCAATGTAGAAATTGACGGGGTTATAGACAATGAGAATCTAATGAAGTAAAGGTTAAGCAGGCCCACCCATTTAAATTAATTTATACCAAAATTCCAATTGCCGTCTGATGGAGTAATGTCTACGTAGGCTGCACGCCACAACTTCGATGGATTACGATATGACCAAACCTTATATAGGTTTAATAGCCACTAATTTTTTTAAGTATTCTGCTCTTTTTCAAACAATTATATTAGTAGCATTTTCCCTCCTCTCATTATAGAAAACACAATGTTGTTTCTAGAGATTAGGTGGTTCATTTTATTTTAATAAATGATTTTCAAAATTTTATAGTATTTATTTATTAAATTTATTAGTTAAATGTATGATGTTAAGATTATATTATCAAATATGATGTATGGAGATATTGGAGATAATGGATTTTCATTTTTTTGGAGAACCAAGCTATTGTAGATGATATTAAGACTTATGTTGCCTCATCTAGTGTGGACATATCTTGTGTGGATGATCAACTCATTGATACTATCATCAACATGACCTATTGTAGCTTCAGTGTTTAGAGATGCTTCTTTGAGGGCCTCCATTGATTTACTGTAGCAAGGTCATTTATGTCTTTTGGATTCAGTCCATTCAGACCAATTTCTATTAGACATCTATTTTTCATTTGTAGATTCCCTCATTTTAGATCTAGATAACACTATTGAAGACATATGTCTTTTTTTAAGACAATTATTTGGTCCTTACATCTTTTTCTGCTACAAAGTCTAGTGTTGCTTCTTCAAAAGCTTCCAATGATTCCTTACAGTAGGATGCTTATAGTCTTTCAGATTTAGCTTGGTGGGATGATTTCTTGATAGCTATTTTAGACTTGTTTGTGGAGTTTCATATTTTAGATTTGGGGGGAAATTTTGAGGGGTTATCTCCCCTCTTTGATGACAGTCATTGCACAACTATTGTCAAACCATCATTGTTTCTAGACAGTGTTCTACATCAATCTCTATGAAATTCTAGCTTTTCATCTTCACCAATGTGGCCTGGAACACCTAAGCTTATTTTGATAGCCTTCAACATCAACATGTGAACACTTGCACTGAGTTCAAAGACTTCATACATTTTGAGCTTTGTTCCTACATATTTCTTTCAAGGCTTGGAAGATAGCTTACATACACCTTTGGTTTTCTTTCTTCCTAAGGGGAGGAATGTTGTTTGATGATCCTAGACCATATTTTGCATCTAGTTTCGAGCATCAACCATTGGATATCTTTCATGGAGCTACTTAGTCCTTCTATTCTTCTCTCTATATTCTAGGGGTTGTTCTCTCTCTCTCTCTCTCTCTCTCTCTATTTGTAGGGGGAGGGGGGCTTCTTACTCTTTGGTGGAGATTCAATATGTATGTGTGTACCTAACATGAATTCATTTTTAAGCATCCATCATCTTTTACATCCTCCTATGTTTTCCTTAAGGGAGGGTGTTGGTATAAGTTTTTATTTTCCTAGTGGGATACTTTATTTTTCCTTAGCTATAAGTTTTTTCTACACATTTATTAAGCATTTTTAGGATAATAAATTCAACTTCACATTTAATAACTATGAGATAAAGTGATGAGTTGTCTCCACCTTTTAAGGGTGGAGTATTTACTTTTTCATCACTTTACTTAATATTGGTGGTTATTGGTAGTTAATTCCTATTGGTTGATTTGCAACTTCTTCCCTCTCTTTAGTTCTATATAAACTCACAATCTAGCTTGTATTTGCATACTCTTGCATCTTAGAAGCTTTTAATGCAATTTTGTAATCCTAACATTTCATAGTTTCTCGTAGTTCTAGTTTGTATTATTTATGTTTTCCTATTTTATGTAATTAATAAACAATAATTTCCTATACAAATACCACATGTTAATATAAATATATAAGGTAACCCCTTATTCAAATATATTAAAATGTGTCAAATTTTTTTAAATATTTTATACCATTATAAAACAAAGTTACATATGCTTGAAATTTTTTTGCAAGTATCAAATATAATATATCTATATCTTAAAATATTTATTTAAATTAAAAGTGATAATACATTATTAAAAAATATTACTCAGAAAAAATAAACTTATTTATATTAAAAATAAGAGAATTATAGTTTAAAAAGTAACATATAAAATAAAATGACAATTTATATTTGTATTTATTTATTCTTTTGGTGAAATAAGTGATGATAGATTGGTGGATAAAAAAATAATAGATAGACAACAATTTCTTTTCTTTTTTCATAAATTTATATAAAATAGACATGAAAAACTTAATCCATGTCTTATAATTTTTGTTTATTTTTAATTATCCTCAATTTTATGTTAAGAGGCATAACTATATAAGAAAAAAATATTCATAAGACATATTTAATAGTTCACATATATTTTAAAAACTAAAATTATATAAAATAAATCTTACAAATAAAAATTAAATAATTTGAAAATAATTCTAAAGAAAAATGAAATAAATCTTAGGTAATAAAATAGTCTTTCAAAAAAGGGTAAAATGTATCATAATTATTAATTAAAAAATAAGATAAATAATTCAAACAAAATAAAATAACATGAAATGAGTATAATAATTAAAGATTAGTAACTCTTGCATTTTTTAGATGGATTTATTTAATATTTCTATACTAGTTGTATTAAATTATCAAACTTTTATTTATTTATTTAAATTCTTAAAATCTATAAATTTATAAATATATTTAATTTAATTTGTGTGGCTATTAATTTTTTGTATTTGAAAAATAAATGTTGGCTAAAATAATTTTTGTGAACATTGTGTTAATACCATTACACTCCATTTCTTGATTTGAATATTTCATGCTAATGTCAACAAATATTGACTATTTACAATGGGGCAATTTGGATCCATAATTAAATTTTGACTTCAAAGTTTAAAGATAAGAATAAAACTTAGTGATTTAAACAATGTTCAAATCTACAACTACAAATTCAAAACAAGAGTGGAAATAAAGAATATGCATATTAGATAAAATCTTTAAAATGTAGAAATAAAATAAATTTTGATTTTTTTTTTCTAAAAATAGATCACTTGTATATTAAGTTATCATGGATTTAAACTTACATACCAATCATTACATGTAAAACAAATGAATACAAACAAAATCTAAAAACTAATCTTTAGATTCTCTTTTAGAATACAATAATTTTAATTAAAACTATATTTATAAAGTAATATTATTTATTAAAAAAAATTGGCATATACAAAGGAAAATTCATCACCAGCAATTCACCCGGATAATTCATTGCAATAAAATTCACTGCCATGAAAAATTCACAGCAAGGAAAATTCACCACCAGCAATTCACCGTCGAAAAATACATAGCAAACTGCCATGAAAAATTCATCGCATGGAAAATTCACCACTAGAATTTGTCATGGTGGTGAATTGTTGATGGTGAATTTTCCTAGAGCCATACCAAAAATTTCCATAACCTATTAAAATTTTATTTAAAATTATATATTCTAATTCTATATATAAACATAAAATTAACAATAACAAATTATTGATTAAACTAAATAAAGCAGTAAAATAACCAACAGTTAATCGAAACCTCAAAATATACAAGAATTAACACACCATTTAAAACTAAAGATATCCACAACACGCTGGGAATTTCACACCAAGTCACAGCAACAAATCTCAAGTATTCAGTGCTTTTAATGTGCTTTGTTGGAATTTTGTTCAAAGCAAGAATTATGCTAAAAACTTTTAATATTAATGAAAACGTTATAGATGAGTACATATGTCAAAACAATATAAAAATTAGTTGTCTAAATAACTAATTACATTCTTTCTTGGGAGCTATTATTTTATAGTGGATAAAATTAAAATTGCTGTTGATTATTTAAATATTTAAATAAAATAATACCAATATTAAAAGTACATATTGCCCAACGGCCAGGAGGGGATGGTAGCATTCCATCCTTTGATATAAACTATCCTTAATTTAAAATCTGTTTTCACTAAAATAACATTAGTAGATTCCCAAATCAAATTAAAATATCTAAGAATAAAATTGGAACATATAGTAGAGTTGACTTGGGCAGTGGGTTTGCTCCCCATTGGTCTCGAGTTCAATTTCGTTCCCATGTTTAAGAGGTGGGACTTCTTGCGGTGGGGGAATCTCACCCGCAGGGGACTAGTCTTGCCTTACCTCGCCTCAGATACCCAAGATAAGGGCTGGTAGGCCGGTCCAGGGAATACCCCTGTAGTATCAAAAAAAAGAAAGAAAAGAACTATAACATTTGCATGGATATGCTCTTTACAAGTTGTATCTCTCTTTCTTCAACCCATATATTATGGTCGAAGGAAGGAAAATATGTGAGTTCGTTGGGAGTGGAATTTAAGGTTAATTGGTGAACCCCACCCACTATTTGAAATGACAGGAAAGCAATTTGCATTTAATGCTTTTCAGTGGAATGAAACGACAGTATTATTCAAGTAAGCGAATAAAAGTAGAATTTGAAGTTCAAAGGACTCTTGGCACCATTGTTTTCATTTGACCACTTTCGTTAAATTCCGCATATTCCAATGTAGAAAATGACTGGTTGTAGTCAATGAGAATCGAATCAAGTAAAGGTTAAGCAGGCCCACCAATTTAAATTAATACATGCCAAGATTCCAAATGCTGTGTAATGGAGTAATGTCTGCACAGCCTGCGGGCCCTAACTTTGATGGCTGTATGATAAACTACATAGGAAGGAGGATGCAGCCAAACCTTAGATAGGTTTATTAGTCACTAACTTCTTCAGTACTTTTTGGTCTTTTTCAAGGATTGTATTATTAAATTTTTTCACAATGGTGTTTTGTAGAGATTAGGGAAGAGGATTTAGCAGTGTATTTAATTTTAATTTTATAAATTTCAAATGATTTTCGAAAGTTATGTAAGATTTCAAATTTATATTATCAAATATGGTGTCATTTTAACATGTTTATGTTGATGTGTTATACAATATAAACAAAATTAAGTCTTAAGAATGTTTGGCTGCATTTATAAGTGAATGTCCAATCCCTCTATAATATGTTGTCTTGGTTTTTATTAATTTTGAATCATTTAACCATGTCAACAATGAATTTATTCTTGCAAAATGTCACGTCTCATGAGACTGAACTAATTGCACGCATACATTGATGTGAATCAATGGATACTAGTGGACACCTAATTTTGTTTTGCGGGTCTCCTCATCCTTCCAAACTACACTACACAAAGACAATCTCTTGAAATCCCTAGGAGAAAAAACTATCAAAATTTTGTTTGATCATTCCCTAAAACAATGACACCTAGGAATGTTTCATTTTCACCTATAGGGGTAATTTTTAACACCCAAATTATAAAAATATTACTATAATGACATGATAGTTCTAAAATCAGCCATATGATAGTATGAATGCCATAAAAAAAAATGGGTTGATCGTCATATCTCCAAGACTACTTGAGGTTTATGAGAAAAAAATGAACTCAATAACATCATATCATACAAAACTATTATATAATTGTCTAAGTAAATAGAAAAAATTTCTAATATTCTTACTAAATTTTTTAATAAATTTTTTTGATTAGTAATAAAAAATTTTATCACAAAGATATCTAGAGGAGGCTATCGTTGTATCACAAAAATTATACACAATGTCAAAACAATCTTAGATGTAGAGATATCATTAGGAATTATCTTAGTAAAGGAAAACATAAGAATCAAGAGATAAAAAATGTTATAAGAGACTTTAGGATAATAAAGACTATATTGCACTCCTACATTATTGTAATGAAAGAACAACCACCAACTATAAGAGTTACTTTATTTTTAATATCATTGTCATCTTACAAAGAGATTTATGGTATTAACCATTTTTAAGAGATCATTTTGATGACTATCATACAAATTCCTAAAACTTGTGAAGAATGCATTGAAGAGAATACTTAAGGAAATAATGAATGATTATCATGATAGGGCTATCATTATCTTAATGCAGTCACAAGACTCTTTCCTACACTCTATTGGTACAAGCAAGAAAAGGTGGTTTCTCTCAATCAAAATGAAAAAAATTAATCCCTTTCCAAGATCCTATAAACTAGAGTTAGGTGATGAAATCAAAGTCTAAGACATCCCAAGGTAAGATTGTGATATTCATGAGAAAAGATTTAATTTTTAAAATTATCCTAGCCCTATTATTTGGGAATGGATATCATGGATCACCATTGGTTTCAAACTAATTACTTGAGAAGCTTTCAAAATAAGGGAATGATTCATAAATAAATCATAGGGTAACTAGTTTAAGAGTCCAAATCAATGATGATGGAAATGGGGACAATCATGTATCAATCCATCAATCCATCATTACAAAGGGTAATCCTATTAGAATCTTGTATTACTAGGTTATTATTTTGACTAGCATTGACATCAATGTAATAGGTTTATCTTGATTTAACTTGTGGATATCTATTAGAATTAATCATGAATGTCTACCACTAACACTATCCTATAAGAAGATGAAGGGTTGATCATAATATTTTCATACCATTCACATGATGATTTTCATTGGTTGTAGGTTTATCATATTGACATAAGTATTGAAAAGGAACTAAAGAGTAATAAACTATATTAATGTCAATATTAAATCACATTTAAATATTGACAAGCATTAGCATAGGTTTCTACACTTTTCATGGAGTAGATTTTTGAAGGTAGAATATGAAAAAATTGGAGCACCCAAGTTTGGGTGGTCAACTATGACTATTTCTAATATTGGAAGACATGACAAGGATATATGGTAATAATAGACAAGAGGAAAAGGATCAATTAGATGAGGTTCAAATTTTGACCCTTGTTTTGGTGACATACTTCTTCTGGTTTTGTTGATGGTTTTCCTAAACCATTGTGGTTTCTAGTTTGAACTAATAGATATTTATTTGTTGCTTGGACTTGTAGCTTTTACAGTTGATTTACAAGTACCGTTATGTTGCTATATTTTCTCTAGTTTTACATGTTGGTGATACTCATGTATTAGTATTCTTCAAAAGTGTATTGTATTCTATTGGTTTACAAAATAATACATTGGGCTACTATAGAGTGTGGGATTTTTTTTCTTGAAAAGGATTTCCCCACTTACAATTATGTTTATGTATATATTTTTTATGTCCATACATGTTTCTAAGTTTTATAAGTTGCGAAGATAAAAATTTGTACCACATTTTCCTCATTTTATTGGTATATAAAGTGTCTCTACATAGCTTAATTCCACTAAAAAATCCTACAAAAGTCTTAGTCAAAATAATAAACTCTTATTCAACTCTAAATTTTAACTTTTCTGGCTTGGTAAGTTAAAACAGTATAAGTATTAATTTTCAAAAAATAGATATTTATTTTGAAAATGAATATCTATTTTTTAATTTGTCCCTAAATAATTTCATAATGCATGTGGAATAAACAAATATGTATTTTCTACATGTATATCTATTTCCTTAAGATGGATATCAAAATCTTGCCACCATTTCAAATTTGTATGAGAATTAGGATTAGAAATCCCAAACCTATATTTTCCATGCAAATGACCAATATAGTTGTTTTCATAATTTTTATTATATTTGACCCTTTACACAAATCAGAGCTTTTGATGATTATATATTAAAATAAGAAAGATATTCTAAAGAAACTCTTAATACTATAAAATAATAATATATATCTTATTATAATTTTACTAAATAATAATTAAATTAAGTTTTCTGCATTCACTATATTTTAACTCTTGATAGACAAGCTCAAAGATAAGTAATTTAAAGTCTCACTCAAGGATTTTTTTGCTATACTAATTTTTCCTTCACACATCCTTGTCAATGTCATTATGCTTTAGAAAAGTAGAAATTATATGACTTTTCTTCCATTTATTACAACACCCTTCTCAATTGTAAGCCTATGGGAATTCTCCACCCCTTTAAATGGCCCAAATATTTTTTCCATTTATAGCTACTACTACTCAAGTTAAAGGTTTGATGAAAACAAACAAAGGTACTCTTGTCTAGGAATTTTATAAATCTTATTCTAAAATTATTTTATGAGGCATGGCTTCTACTACACTACTTGATATTATGGTTCCTATTGTAGAATTTGATAATCCATTTGATTGGATAATTTTTATTTTTTTTGTATATTTTATTGGTAGGGTCAACCCGAAAACAATATTAAAAAATTAGGTTTCTAGGACTTGTAACTTGCATGGGATTCACAATATTACCATGAAAATCCTTGTTAGGATAGGTGACATTATAATTGCTATCCTAGGTTAATTTATGTATCTCCACGTTGTTTGGAAAGTGTTCCTAAGGACATGAGGGAAAAAATGTTTATTATTAATTTTCCTATGACAAATTGTAATTGCATTCAAAGAGGTGGAACCTTCACAGTGGCAATTACTAGGCAACTTGAGAGAATATTCTTCCTAGGCGTCCAAATTTCTAGGTTGGGACCACTTGAGTGTGCATGTCCTTGCATGCTATTTGCATTTGTATGCTCTTGTATGGTTGGGTGAACAAGTTTGCATGGTGGTGCATGATCTTGCATGTAGCCATTAGAGCCATCAACGACTTATGGATCACTCAGGTTTGACTCATTTTGATTGGTTGTGGGTTAGGTACCCATGTGAAGGCCATGTGATTATTGAATATTTTATTCCATGC
The DNA here is from genome assembly GCA_007258455.2 of Sequoia sempervirens. Lineage (NCBI taxonomy): Eukaryota > Viridiplantae > Streptophyta > Pinopsida > Cupressales > Cupressaceae > Sequoia > Sequoia sempervirens. The sequence continues at coordinate 404,382,444 of VDFB02271358.1, read as the reverse complement.
TTATGGGCTATCCACTAAGTGGAGCATGGGTTTTTCTAGGTGGTTTTTCTTTTTTTTTGGGATACCATTTATGGTATTATCTCGAACAAAATTCTATATATTGGAGCCTTGGGATGGTGGTCAAGAGTATGATTTATTTGTAGGTAGTTAGGATGATGAAGTGTTGTCGGATTGTAGAGAGGATTGTTGTAATTATGCAATTCCTTGAAGATTAATACAAACATTATATCTCTTTGGGTGTGGAGTTTCTTCTCCTAAGGGATTCTCCACATATATCTTGTGTTACTTGTGTCAATTACTTGTGGTATTTTGAATTTTTATTTCATTGTTGCAATTGTCAATCACTTAATCATTTTATGGTAATCTTTTAAACATATTTTCAGATTTGCAACCACATATTTAAGTTCATATTGTTTTAAGATATACATTTTTTTCCAAGATTTGGTATCAGAGATAATGGTTTTTCTAAGAGAGGGATGCCTTTCTTTTGAGTGTTGGAAGGTTTTTTGGTTGCAATGGGAGCTTGTGCATTGTGGGTTTTTAAGATTTGTGAGGAAGATTGAAAACCATGGCCTCTACCTCTTGTCTGGATATTGAGAAATTCAATGGCATTGGATACAAAATGGGGAAGTTGAAGATGGAGGATCTCCTTGAAGAGATAGATCAATGGTTGGAAAATTTGAAGTAAATGAAACTGGGGAAAATGTATGACGAAGGTTGGAAAAAAATGGATAAGAAGGAAAAAGGAACCATTCATTTGTGTCTTGCAGATTCCATCCTCTTGAATGTTTCAGAAGAAATCACTGCATAAAATTTGTGGAAGAGGATAGGTGATATCTATTAAACTAAAAGTTTAGCTAATAAGTTGTATCTCAAAAGAAATTTATAGTCTTTAAAAATGAAGGATGGTGATTCTATTGTAGAACATTTAAATTCTTTTAATATGATTTTAAGTCATCTTGTATCAATAGATGTTAAGTTAGAAGAAGAAGATAAATGTATTTTGTTGCTTTTATCTTTACCCAAATCTTGGGAAAATCTAATTGTTGCCATAAGTGGTGGTGGTACAAAACTGAAGATGGATAGTCTCATTGCAATAATTATTTTGAAAGAGATGGGGAGAAATTCCATGAATGTGAGCTCCCAAGATTCCTTACATGTGTGAGGAAGGTCCAAAGAAAAAGGAGGGCCTAAAGGGGACAAGAAGAGAGAAAAATCTAAAGGATTTTCTAAAACCCCCGGGAAGAGAAGAGTAAAGTGTTGAAATTGTGGTAAAAGAGAGCATGTGAAAAAGGAGTGTATGAACAATAAAAATAGTTTGGATGCTTCCATGGAAAATTCTTTTGAAGATGGTGATTCTAATGCTTTATTTATTTCTACTAACACTATTAGTAATGATGCTTAGCTTTAAATTGAATGTTTTTATGTAAAAATATATGAATTGTATAATAAGTTGTAGATCGTCTCTATTTTTATCAATTTACTTTATAGATAATGAAAATATCACGTCTTTAAACTTGTATATTAATCATTACATATAAAATAAATAAAAACAAAATTTAAAAACCAATAATTATATATAAATACATACAACCTAAAAACATTTCGTTGAATATATAATTTTAATTAAAAAAAAATCTTTAACACACACACATATATATATAATTCATTAAATTAATTAGAATAGTAAAAACAGAATTAACACACTATTCAAAACTAAACATATCCGCACTGGGCATTTTAGATCAAATCACAACAATAAGTCTCAAGTATTCAGTACACTTAAATGTGCTTTGTTGGAATTTTGTTCAAACCAAGAATAATGTAAAAAATTATTAATATTGATGAAAATGTCATAGATGAGCACATATGTCAAACTAATATAAAAATTAGTTGTGTAAATAACTAACTAGTTTCTTACTTGGGAGCTATTATTTTAAAATATTGAATGATGGCTAATAAAAATAAAATAATAACATGATTAAAATTAAGATTGTTCTTGATTATTTAAACATTTAAATAAAGTAATATCAATATTAAAAGTACATATGGCCCAATGACCATAGGGGATGGTGGCCTTCCATTCTTTGATATAAACTATACTTAATTTAAAAAGTGTTTTCAATAAAATAACACTAGTAGATAACCAGATCAAATAAAAATATTCTAGAATAAAATTGGAACTATAACAGCATTTGCATGGCTATGCTGTTTACAAGTTGTACGACTCTTTTTCTCCATATGTTTTGGTCAATGAAAATACCGACTTGAGGAAAATATGTGAGTTATTTGGGAGTGGAATTTAAGGTTCATCGGTCAACCCCACCAACTAGTTGAAATGACAGGAAAGCAATGTTCATTCAATGCTTTTCAGTAGAATGAAACGACAATATTATTGAAGGAAGACAATAAAACTAGAATTTGAAGTTGAAAAGACTCTTGGCACCCTGTCATGTCCATTATAGTTATTTTCATTTGATCTCTTTTGTTAAATTCCGCATATTCCAATGTAGAAATTGACGGGATTATAGACAATGAGAATCTAATCAAGTAAACGTTAACCAGCCCCACACATTTAACTTGATACATACCAAAATTCCAATTGCCGTCTGATGGAGTAATGCCTACGTAGGCTGCACGCCAGAACTTCGATGGATGTAATAAACTAGTTGGGAAGGGCGATATGACCAAACCTTATATAGGTTTAATAGCCACTAATTTCTTTTAAGTATTCTGCTCTTTTTCAAACAATTATATTATTAGCATTTTCCCTCCTCTCATTATAGGAAACACAATGTTGTTTCTAGAGATTAGGTAGTTCATTTTATTTTAATAAATGATTTTCAAAATTTTATAGTATTTATATATTAAATTTATTAGTTAAATGTATGATGTTAAGATTATATTATCAAATATGATGTATGGAGATATTGGAGATATTGGATTTTCATTTAAAAGTGATATTTTTTTGGAGAACCAAGCTATTGTGGGTGACATTGAGACTTATGTTGTCTCATCTAGTGTGGACACATCTTGTGTCGATGATAAACTCATTGATACTATCATCAACATGACCTATTGTAGCTTCGGAGTTTAGAGATGCTTCTTCGAGGGCCTCCAGCGATTTACAGTAGCAAGGTCATTTATGTCTTTTGGATTCAGTTCATTCAGACCAATTTCTATTAGACATATATTTTTCATTTTAGATCTAGATAACACTATTGAGGACATACGTCTTCTTTTTGAAGACAATTCTTTGGTCCTTACATCTTTTTCTACTACAAAGTCTAGTGTTGCTTCTTCAAAAGCTTCCAATGATTCCTTACAGTAGAATGCCTATAGTCTTTCAATTTAGCTTGGTGGGATGATTTCTTGATAGCTATTTTAGACTTGTTTGTGAAGTTTCATATTTCAGATTTGGAGGAAACATTTGAAGGGTTAGATCTCTCCTCTTTGATGACAGTCATTGCACAACTATTGTCAAACCATCATTGTCTCTAGATTGTGTTCTACATCAATCTCTATGAAATTCTAGTTTTTCATCTTCACCAATGTGGCCTGGAACACCTAAGCTTTTTTTGATAGCCTTCAATATCATCATGGGAACACTTGCACTGAGCTCAAAGAATTCATACATTTTGAGCTTTGTTCCCACATATTTCTTTCAAGGCTTGGGAGATAGCTTACATACACCTTTGGTTTTCTTTCTTCCTAAGGGGAAGAATGTTGTTTGATGATCCTAGACCATATTTTTCATTTAGTTTTGAGCATCAACCATTGGATATCTTTCATGGAGCTACTTAGTCCTTCTATTCTTCTCTCTCTCTCTCTCTCTCTCTCTATCTATTTGTGGGGGGAGGGGGGCTTCTTCCTCTTTGGGGGGAATTCAATATGTATGTGTGTACCTAACATGACTTCATTTGTTGAGATCCATCATCTTTTACATCCTCCTATGTTGTCCTTAAGGGAGGGTGTTGGTATAAGTTTTTATTTTCCTAGTGGGATACTTTATTTTTTCTTAGCTATAAGTTTTTTCTACACATTTATTAAGAATTTTTAGGATAATAAATTCAACTTCTCATTTAATAATTATGAGATAAAGTGATGAGTTGTCTCCACCTTTTAAGGGTGGAGTATTTACTTTTTCATCACTTTACTTAATATTGGTGGTTATTGGTAGTTAATTCCTATTGGTTGATTTGCAACTTTCACCCTCTCTTTAGTTCTATATAAACTCACAATCTAGCTTGTATTTGCATACTTTTGCATCTTAGAAGCTTTTAATGCAATTCTGTTATCCTAACATTGCATAGTTTCTTGGAGTTCTAGTTTGTATTATTTATGTTTTCATATTTTATGTATTTAATAAACAATAATTTCCTATACAAATACCACATGTTAATATAAATATATAAGGTAACCCCTTATTAGCAAATGATGCTCTTATATATCTAAAGATATTAAAATGTGTCAAAAAATTTAAATATTTTATACCATTATAAAACAAAGTTACATATGCTTGAGAATGTTTTACAAGTATCAAATATAATATATCTATATCTTAAAATATTTACTTAAATTAAAAGTGATAATACTTTATTAAAAAACATATAAAATAAAATGACAATTTATATTTCTTTTATTTATTCTTTTGGTTAAATAAGTGATGATAGATTGGTGGATAAAAAAAAAATAGAAAGACAACAATTTCTTTTTATTTTTTCATAAATATATATAAAATAGACTTGAAAAACTTAATCCATGTCTTATAATTTTTCTTTATTTTTAATTATCCTCACTTTTATGTTAAGAGGCATATCTATATAAAAAAATATATTCATAAGACATATTTAATAGTTCACATATATTTTAAAAACTAAAGTTATATAAAATAAATCTTACAAATAAAAATTAAATAATTTGAAAATAAAATAACATGTAAATGAGTATAATAATTAAAGATTGGTATCTCTTGCATTTTTTTGATAGATTTATTTAATATTTCTATAGTAGTTGTATTAAATTATCATGCGTTTGTTTATTTATTTAAATTATTAAAATCCATAAATTTATAAATATATTTAATTTAATTTGTGTGGCTATTAATTTTTTGTATTTGAAAAATAAATGTTGGCTAAAATAATTTTTGTGAACATTGTGTCAATACCATTACACTCCATTTTTTGGTTTGAATATTTCATGTTAATGTCAACAAATATTGACTATTTACAAGGGGGGCAATTTGGATCCATAATTAAATTTGACTTCAAAGTTCAAGGATAAGAATAAAACTTAGTGATTTAAACAATGTTCAAATCTACAACTACAAATTCAAAACAAGAGTGAAAATAAAGACTATGCATATTAGATAAAATCTTTAAAATGTAGAAATAAAATAAATTTTGATTTTTTTTTTCTAAAAATATATCACTTGTATATTAAGCTATCATGTCCTTAAAATTACATACTAATCATTACATGTAAAAGAAAATGAATACAAACAAAATCGAAAAACTAATCTTAAGATTCTCTTTTAGAATACAATAATTTTAATTAAAACTATATTTATAAACTAATATTATTTATTAAAAACAATTGACATATACAAAGGAAAATTCATCACCAACAATTCATTGCAAGAAAATTCACTACCATGAAAAATCCACTGCAAGGAAAATTCACCACCAGCAATTCACCATTAAAAAATACACAGCCAACAGCCATGACAAATTCATCGCATGGAAAATTCACCACCAGAATTTGTCATGGTGGTGAATTGTTGACGGTGAATTTTCATAGAGCCATACCAAAATTTACCATAACCTATTAAAATTTTATTTAAAATTATATATTTTAATTCTATATATAAACATAAAATTAACAAAATCAAATTATTGGTTAAACTAAATAGAGCAGTAAAATAACCAAGAGTTAATCCAAACCTCAAAATATACAAGAATTAACACACCATTTAAAACTAAATATATCCACAACACGTTGGGCATTTCACACCAAGTCACAGCAACAAATCTCAAGTATTCAGTGCTTTTAATGTGCTTTGTTGGAATTTTGTTCAAAGCAATAATTATGTTAAAAACTCTTAATATTAATGAAAACGTCATAGATGAGCACATATGTCAAAATAATATAAAAATTAGTTGTCTAAATAACTAATTACATTCTTTCTTGGGAGCTATTATTTTGAAACATCCAATGGTGGATAAAATTAAAATTGTTGTTGATTATTTAAATATTTAAATAAAAAAATACCAATATTAAAAGTACATATTGCCCAACAGCTAGGAGGGGATGGTGGCGTTCCATCCTTTGATATAAACTATCCTTAATTTAAAATCTATTTTCACTAAAATAATATTAGTAGATTCCCAAATCAAATTAAAATATTTAAGAATAAAATTGGAACAGGTAGTAGAGTTGGCTTGGGCAGTGGGTTTGCTCCCCATTGGTCTCGGGTTCAATTCCGTTCCCAGGTTTAAGAGGTGGGACTTATTATAGTGGGGGGATCTCACCCGCAGGGGACTAGTCTTGCCCTACCTCGCCTCAGGTACCCAAGATAAGGGCTAGTAGGCCGGTTGAGGGGATACCCCTGTAATATTAAAAAAAGGAAGAATTATAACAACATTTGCATGGATATGCTCTTTACAAGTTGTATCTCTCTTTCTTCAACCCATATATTATGGTCAAAGGAAGGAAAATATGTGAGTTTGTTGGGAGTGGAATTTAAGGTTAATTTGCCAACCCCACCCACTATTTGAAATGATAGGAAAGCAATGTGCATTGAATGCTTTTCAGTGGAATGAAACGAATAAAAGTAGAATTTGAAGTTGAAAGGGCTCTTGGCACCATTGTTTTCATTTGACCACTTTCGTTAAATTCCGCATATTCCAATGTAGAAAATGACTAGTTGTAGTCAATGAGAATCGAATCAAGTAAAGGTTAAGGAGGCCCACCAATTTAAATTAATATATGCCAAGATTGCAAATGCTGTGTAATGGAGTAATGTCTGCACAGCCTGCGGGCCCCAACTTTGATGGTTGTATGATAAACTACATAGGAAGAAGGATGTAAAAAAACCTTAGATAGGTTTATTAGTCACTAACTTCTTCAGTACTTTTTGGTCTTTTTCAAGGATTGTATTATTAAATTTTTTCACAATGGTGTTTTTGTAGAGATTAGGGAAGAGGATTTAGTAGTGTATTTAATTTTAATTTTATAAATTTCAAATGATTTTCAAAAGTTATGTAAGATTTCAAATTTATATTATCAAATATGGTGTCAATTTAACATGTTTATGTTGATGTGTTATACAATATAAAAAAAATTAAGTCTTAAGAATGTTTGGCTGCATTTATAAGTGAATGTCCAATCCTTCTATAATATATTGTCTTGGTTTTTATTAATTTTGAATCATTTAACCATGTCAACAATGAATTTATTCTTGCAAAATGTCACATGTCTCATGAGACTGAACTAACTACATGCATACATTGATGTGAATCAATGGATACTAGTGGACACCTAATTTTGTTTTGTGGGTCTCCTCATCCTTCCAAACTACACTACACAAAGACAATCTCTTGAAATCCCTAAGAGAAAAAACTACCAAATTTTTTTTTTATCATTCCCTAAAACAATGACACCTAGGAATGTTTCATTTTCACCTATAGGGCTAATTTTTAACATACAAATTATAAAAATATTACTATAATGACATAGTTCTAAAATCAGCCATATGATAGTGTGAATGCCATAAAAACAAATGGGTTGATCATCATATCTCCAAGACTACTTGAGGTTTATGAGAACATAATGAACTCAATAACATCATATCATACAAAACTATTACATAATTGTCTAAGTAAATAGAAAAAAGTTCTAATATTCTTACTAATTTTTTTAATAAAATATTTTGATCAGTAATAAAAAAAATTTAACACAAAGATATCTAGAGGAGGCTATCCTTGTATCAAAAAAATTATACACAATGTCAAAACAATCTTAGATGTAGACATATCATTAGGAATGATCTTAGTAAAGGAAAACATAAGAATCAAGAGATAAAACATGTTATAAGAGACTTTAGGATAATCAAGACTATATCGCACTCCTACATTATTGTAATGAAAGAACAACCACCAACTATAAGAGTTACTTTATTTTTAATATCATTGTCATCTTACAAAGAGAGTTATGGTATTAACCATGTTTAAGAGATCATTTTGATGACTATCATACAAATTACTAAAACTTGTGAAGAATGCATTGAATAGAATAATTAAGGAAATAATGAATGATTAAATCATGATAGGGCTATCATTGTCTTAATGCAGTCACAAAACTCTCTCCTACACTCTATTGGTATGAGCAAGAAAAGGTGGTTTCTCTCAATCATAATGAAAAATTTTCATCCCTTTCCAAGATCCTATAAACTAGAGTTAGGTGATGAAATCAAAGTTTAAGACATCCTAAGGTAAGATTGTGATATTTATGAGAAAATATTTAATTTTTTAAATTATCCTAGCCCTATTATTTGGGAATGGATATGGATCACCATTGGTTTCAAACTAATTACTTGAGAAGCTTTCAAAATAAGGGAATGATTCATAAATAAATCATAGGATAACTAGTTCAAGAGTCAAAATCAATGATGATGGAAATGGGGACAATCATGTATCAATCTATCAATCCATCATTACAAAGGGTAATCCTATTAGAATCTTGTATTAGTAGGTTATTATTTTGACTAGCATTGACATCAATGTAATAGGTTTATCTTGATTTAACTTGTGGATATCTATTAGAATTAATCATGAATGTCTACCACTAACACTATCCTATAAGAAGATGAAGGGTTGATCATAATATTTTCATACCATTCACATGATGATTTTCATTGGTTGTAGGTTTATCATATTTCCATTAGTATTGAAAAGGAACTAAAGAGTAATAAACTATAGTAATGTCAATATTAAATCACATTAAAATATTGACAAGCATTATCATAGGTTTCTACACTTTTCATGGAGTAGATTTTTGAAGGTAGAATATGAAAAAATTGGAGCACCCAAGTTTGGGTGGTCAAATATGACTATTTCTAATATTGGAAGACATGACAAGGATATATGGTAATAATAGACAAGAGGAAAAAGATCAAGAAGATGAGGTTCAAGTTTTGACCCTTTTTTTGGTGACATACTTTTTTTGGTTTTGTTGATGGTTTTCCTAAACCATTGTGGTTTCTAGTTTGAACTAACAAATATTTGTTTGTTGCTTGGACTTGTAGCTTTTACAATTGATTTGCAAGTACCATTATGTTGCTATATTTTCTCTAGTTTTACATGTTGGTGATACTCATGTATTAGTATTGTTCGAAAGTGTATTGTATTCTATTGGTTTACAAAATAATACATTGGGCTACTATAGAGTGTCGGGTTTCTTTTCTTGAAAAGGATTTCCCCACTTACAATTATGTTTATGTATATATTTTTTTTATGTCCATACATGTTTCTAAGTTTTATAAGTTGTGAAGATAAAAATTTGTACCACATTTTCCTCATTTTATTGGTATATAAAGTTTCTCTACATAGCTTAATTCCATTAAAAAATCCTACAAAAGTGTTAGTCAAAATAATAAACTCTTATTCAACTCTAAATTTTAACTTTTCTAGCTTGGTAAGTCAAAACAATATAAGTATTAATTTTCAAAAAATAGATATTTATTTTGAAAATGAATATCTATTTTTTAATTTGTCCCTAAATAATTTCATAATGCATGTGGAATAAACAAATATGTATTTTCTACATGTATATCTATTTCCTTAAGATGGATATCAAAATCTTACCACCATTTCAAATTTGTATGAGAATTAGGATTAGAAATCCCAAACCTATATTTTCCATGCAAATGACCAATATAGTTGTTTTCATAATTTTTATTACATTTGACCCTTTATACAAATAAGAGCTTTTAATGATTATATATTAAAATAAAAAATATATACTGAGGAAAATCCTAATACTCTAAAATAATAATATATATCTTATTATAATTTTACTAAATAATAATTAAATTAAGTTTTTTGCATTCACTATATTTTAACTCTTGATAGACAAGCTCGAAGATAAGTGATTTAAAGTCTCACTCAAGGATTTTTTTGCTCTACTAATTTTTCCTTCACACATCCTTGTCAATGTCATTATGCTTTAGAAAAGTAGGAAGTTAATGACTTTTCTTCCATTTATTACATCCTTCTCAATTGTAAGCCTATGGGAATTATCCACCCCTTTAAATGGCCCAAATATTTCTTCCATTTATAGCTACTACTACTCAAGTTAAAGGTTTGATGAAAACAAATAATGGTACTCTTGTCTAGGAATTTTATAATCTTATTCTAAAATTATTTTATGAGGCATGGCTTCTACTACACTACTTGATATTATGGTTTCTATTGTAGAATTTGATAATCCATTTGATTGGATAAAATATATTTTTTTTGTATATTTTATTGGTAGGATCAACCGGAAAAGAATATTAAAAAATTAGGTTTCTAGGACTTGTAACTTGCATGGGATTCACAATATTACCATGAAAATCCTTGTTAGGATAGGTGACATTATATTTTCTATCCTGGGTTAATTTATGTATCTCCACGTTGTTTGGAAAGTGTTCCTGAGGACATGAGGGAAAAACTGTTTATTATTAATTTTCCTATGACAAATTGTAATTGCATTCAAAGAGGTGGACCCTTCATAGTGGCAATTACTAGGCATTTTGAGAGAATATTCTTCCCAGGCGTCCAAATTTCTAGGTTGGGAACACTTGAGTGTGCATGTCCTTGCATGCTATTTGCATTTGTATGCTCTTGTATGGTTGGGTGAACAAGTTTGCATGGTGGTGCATGATCTTGCATGTAGCCATCAGAGCCATAAAAGACTTATGGATCACTCGGGTTTGACTCATTTTGATTGCTTGTGGGTTAGGTACCAATGTGAAGGCCATGTGATTATTGAATATTTTATTCCATGCTTATGGGCTATCCACTAAGTGGAGCATGGGCTTTTCTAGGTGGTTTTTCTTTTTCTTTTTTGGGATACCATTTATGGTATTATCTACAACAAAATTCTATATATTGGAGCCTTGGGATGGTGGTTTAGTATGATTTATTTGAAGGTTGTTAGGACAATGAAGTGTTGTCGGATTGTAGAGAGGATTGTTGTAATGATGTAATTCCCTGAAGATTAATACAAACATTAGATCTTGTTGTGCCCTTAGCACACACGCCCCGTTTGGAACAGGGACCCTGTATTCTTTCACCTTGTCGAGTTGTTTTTGTTGCCGCTTCATTTTGCGTGCCCCCTTTTTTTGGTGTCCTGGTTGGTCAATGTTGCTTTAAATTCCTACCATAAGTTGACCGTGCCTTCCCCTTTTAATTTTGTCGTGTTCTGGTGCCTCACGGAGTCCCCCTGAAAGTTTGACACTGCCAACAGCCCCGGGCCCTGCCGAGTTTCCCCGTTGTGCCTGTCGTTCCCAACGGTGCTTGGTTCATGTCCTCCCGGACCCCAGGGTCCGAACTCCCTTTCTCCATCTACAATCTGGGGAAATATCGATGGCTGTTTAAACCTCCGGTCCCCGGACCCCAGAGTTCCACTCCTGGGGTTCCGAGAGTGTCTCGCTGTTCCTCACGGTGAACCTCTGGCGGCGTCCCACCACCATATTTAACGTCTAAGGAGTTTGCAGGAAATCCTGACTACCGTCGAGTGTTCTGGGCCCAATCTTCCAGAATTTTGAGTCCAGAATTCCGTGATGGTTCTGCCGTCTCTAACGGTGGGTCTTTGGCAGAACTCTGCCCTCCAGGCCCCGACTCTCTCTCTACCACCGCTAACCCAACGAAGTCAAAATCTTCAAGCGGCCACTGTCCTATGCCCCCCCGGCCATAAGACCCTAGGTCTGCCACCGCCGTTGCTGATTTTCAAAATTCACCAACCTTTCTCTCGCCGTACCTGCATTTAATAGGGTCATTAATGGCGATTAGGGGTATAAAAGACCCGCTCAAGCCCATCATTATCACTTGACAGAGCTGCAGAGCAATCAGAGAACTTGCTAGAGGATCCCACCATCTTCAACACCTTCACGCTCATCGCCCTTACCATCACTTCATCGATCGCAGGTGGATCCCACATCTCCCTGCATTGAGTTTTGGAGGTAGGTCATCCATTTTCCCTCCCGAGCATTGTTTCATGATTTCTAAGGATTTAAATGAATAAGAATCATCAAGAAGGCATGAAAATGGTAAAATACAACACCACAAACAAAACCCATGTTTTGAAAACTTCAGAAAACCTTTGAGGGTGCCCTCATGACCAATCCAGAGCTCCACCTCGCCACGGTTGTTCTTCACGCGGGGAGATAAGCCCCTTCAGCCCCAGGACCTTTCTTGGCCATCCAAACCAAAGAGATGAACCTTCTTTCTGACAGAAATTTCTCCCTTCGGGCCTGAGTCGTTGGACTTCCTTATTCGGAAGTTAGCTGGGATGCCGCCGTATCAAAATGACAAACTTTCCCTGACCTCCCATCCACCGGGGCCCGCCATTCTCCTCGTTGCGGGCATTTCAAATTGGAAAAGCGCCCTTTGGGTCTCTTGGACCCAGGACTCTAGACATCCATTCCCGGGATTCCGTCCTTCATTCACTGTTGGGGAGATGTTTTCCCATCGCTAGGACCTCATAGTGATGCCACCTTTCTCCTAGCGATTACCCGACGTCCTTCTGACCTCCGGGCTATGAACCTCTATTCGCCACTGGGATGTCACTTGAATAAGAAACATCCTCATTCCCGCTGGACCCCGGAGTTCCATCTCTGGAATTCTGTTTTCAATCCGCTTTCCAAACTGCCATCTCTAGATGGCTCTCCGGCCCGGGACTTCCGGATTCTCCTAGACCGATCCAAATGAGCCCAAATCTGAAACCTAAATTTTACCCACACACTTAATTTTAGTCCTCTTCATTGCGAACCTCTCAAAGTACTAAAATATGACCGAAGAGAATCTTCGGGAGCCCTCTACCCTTTTTTCCCTTCCAAACAGCATTCCTGCCAAGGAAGTCCGGCCCTCCAAGCCCGAACTATTGAAATGCCCTTAATCAAAAGATCAATGACATCGGGAGATAAAAGGTCATGTTATGCTTAATAGATTGTTTAAAATAGATGTCATCTTTAGAATTTTAGCTAACATGAATGCTTTTGTGATCCATTGTGTTGACTACACCTTTGCTTGCAGAATATATGGAATCGAGCGCGGGACCTTCAGGGGCGGCCATCAAAAAGGACAAAGGAAAGAAGTCAGGAAAAACTCCTCAAGGGAAAAAGGACAAGGACCAGATGAAATACCAATTCCAGGGCGAGCCTCTGCACTCAAAAGTCACCATAGATTGGAAGGAGATCGCTGATACCAACATAGGCCATGTCAATATTGACGAATTCACACAAAGAGTCAGGGTCAATCCAACGACCAAAAATGCAAGGCTGATAAGGAAAAGCAGAATTGCAAAGGTTGTGGGATTCCCTCCATCCCTTGTGGCCCCCGAGTTGGTCATGGCTTGTCGGGACGCATATCAAGTCGACACAAGGACAATCATTGATAGAGAGGGCAATGTCCTCACTAACATGTCAGCTGAAGGGATCATAAAGACCTTCCATATTCCCACATTTCAAGAGATGGAGGTCCCCATCATAGAGAAATGCCAAGCAGCATGGGATGATAATCCGGCAGGCTACAAAAGGTTAATAAATCAGCATTGGCTCAAAGAGAAGCGGGGCAACACTGTGAAGGGTCCTCAAGAACTCTTCCGTAGTGACTTCCACGAAGATTACCATGACTTGGTCACCATGTTAAGCAGGGTTATGGGTCTTCCTGTGGCCACCTACTTTCAGGAATGGATGGTGTACTTCATTGAACAAATTCTTCGGGGGAATGAGGATGCAACCACAAAGACTTCATTCTATTGGGGAGGTATAATAAGCAACTGCTTCCATGAAAAATTCGTCAAGGTGAAGAAGAGCTTCAAATTTTATATGACTTCTTATCTTGTCTATTCCTTGGCAGATTTGAGATAGTACAACAGGTTGTTTGTGGCACCCGATCAGGAGCAGGGGCGAAGACTCAAGGCCTGTGATAGGTACCCGCAGCTCCAATACCAGAACTTCAAAAGGGAATACTGTAGAGTAAATGATGCCTTCATTGGCCATATTATTAGAATGATTGCCAAAGACTTCAAGAGGAGGGTCTCCCACAGTGCTAGGGTGCTTTTGAAGTAGTACGACTTTCTCTTCATCTAGTACCTGAAGTTCATGTACATCCGTACACAAGGATTCACTGAAAGGCCAAACAGGTTGCCACGATACCCCAATGACCGAATCATCCTTCTGGAGCTTTCTCGGCAACTCTAGCACATACAAGAAATCTTCAACAACAAACACATAGCAGGGATTTCTTATCCCATGACTCTCGGCTAGGGCATGTACTGGTTGCAAACTTCCTAGTGTGCTGGTAACTCTGAGAAAAAACTAAACAATTACCATTTCTACCTACACACTGCTCGCCCATGGATAGACCCGCATGGCCATGTTAGAAAGGCACTAGGGTCAGGATTTGCTCATCTCCACCACATTTAAGACTTCTGGGGAGATTGCCAGGATGATAAAGAGGTAGGTGCAAGGCACTATATGCAAATGACTGCGCATTTTGTAGAAAGGTGCAACCTTTCCCCATACCAGACCAGGTTGAGGAAGACGAGAGCACCATAATGCACCCTAGGTACTCTACGGTTGCCAATTTATCGATACCAACAATTGACTCAGATGAGCAGGAGGTCGATGACCTTGATACTATAACCAAGCCAATCTTGGCTCACACTAAGGAGTGGATCGATGGGAAAGTAGCCCAATTGAAGTGGCAAGGAATGATTTTGACTTATGTAGGGATTAAAAGTGAGCCAAGTGCCACAGAGGATACTGCTGCTGCCACTTCAACCGGCGGGACCTCCAAGTCTCCTCCAGTCACCAGATCCAAGAAGAGAAAGGAGACATAAACATAACAGTCTCTAGACCCCAAGGTCTATGCAAGGAAAGAAACAGGAGGCTCACCCTCCAAAAGGCTCAAACAAGCAGGGAGCACCATGAAACAGTCCTCAACCCAGGAGGAGAGGGCAAAGGGTACGAATCAATTGGAACCTCTCTTGGCTCTCCCTGCCCCTACCAGTGCACCACCTACCTCTCTGGCTATGTTTGCCACATCCCCGCCGGTAGTGGACATTTTTGTCCATCTTGCCACTTCACCTCTGACCGAGTCTATAATAATTGTCGACTCCTCTTCTGCCATAACTACACCCACTTCCTCCGCTGCTATGTCACCAACCACATCACTCCCTCTAGCAACAGTAGTAGCACCTATTCCCACTCCCACCATGCCTGAGGCTCTCTCGAGGCATATGCAGAATCTTCCCCCTAAGCTATCCTAGATCCTAATGGATCCCGCTCTTCAAGCAGCCCTTGCACAAGCCCTCGCTACTGCTCAGCCTTCACAACCACCAAGAGGGCCACCGGCTATGGAAGCCACCATGCTAATCCCTAAGGAGTGGGAGGAATGAGAACGAGAAGCCTCGAGGCCTATGAGGAGGAGGCTGATGAATACCATGAGCACCCGGAATACGAACACCAAACCATTGACAGGGTAGCCTATGAGGAGGAGGGAAATGGTTCTTCGGAGAGCAAGGACGAGGAAGATGGCACTGGTGGCAGGGTAATCGTGCATGCCTTTGATGATGATCTTGAAGAAGAACTGGCCCGGTAGCCAAAGGACACCAAATCAGAGGTAGAAAGGCCACCCCTTGAGGAAGAAGAATAGCATCAAGAAGACAAAACTGAGGGTGGCACCCAAGCTATCAAGGGCCTCAAAGTCGGGCAATTCAAAGAACATGTGCATGAGACTAAACATGTTGAGGAAAAGAAAGAAGAAGAGACGACAGAGAAAGAAAGTCCCATATAGTAACTGTCCACTGTGCTTCCTATCAAACACCTCGTGTTCATCCAAGATTCCGATGAGGAAGAGGGAGATGCTGCCAAGGAGAAAGAAAAGTCTCCAAAAGAAAAGGGAGCGGAAACCTTGGCCTTGACTGAGAGGGGCGAGGGTGGCCATGATTCACCTAAAGAAAAATCTGCTGTGCCTGAGTGGTTAGAGAGGTAGCTCGAAAGAAAAACCCCTATATTAAAGGACCCAAGGGCGAGGTTAGAGGTCATCCTGGCTCAAGCTCAAATCATGACAAAGAAGGAGAAGAAGCCCAAAGTCTGATCCAAGGTGACGATGGATGCTTTTGGGTCTCGAGTAGTGCAAATAGCAATGCCTCTGATTGGACAAGCTGGGGTGAGTTACAACATCTCCACCATCGACCTGGGGACCGCCACCAGAGAGCAGAAGGTTGGGCACCTTGATGAGTCAGTGGCTATGGTGGTGCATTTAATAAAGCAGGATAAGATCTCGAAGGATGAGCTCAAGGCACAAGTCGTGGCCTTAATGGATTACATACAACAATGGTCTTTAGTGGATGACCTGCCTACCATATCCACAGCCACACCCCAGCTGCTATCCAAAGAGCAGATCGATAAGATGGAAAGAAGGAAGAACTTGGAAAAGACCACAAATGACTGGTTCTGACAAGTCTTATACATCAGAAACATGGGAATTAGTCGGGCTATGTGAACAACCAACAAGTTCTTAGATCTGTTGCAGTCTCTGGAGGGCATGAGGAAGATCTACACCAACTTTCCTACAACCGACGACTCCACCTTTCCAAGGATCGAGGCTATCCTTCAGTTGCTAGAAGCCACATGGGAAAAGGAGCTTGTATTTAAGAAAGACGATCACTAGCTAATGGATGTATGGCGACGGGACTTTGACTACTGGAGGGAAAGACTGCAACAAATCATGAGCAAGGTGGATCTCGACATTGAATGGGTCAAGGAAATCAAGGCAAAGTGCGTTTGTTATCTCAAGTTGATGATGGAGTATGACATGCCCACAGTGCAAATGGATCCAGAGAAGATAAAACCCTACTTCCAGAAAAAGATGAAGGACGGGATGTCTGGTGAAATCATAGTGGAATTCTTGAGTTTTGCTGCTCGTGCCTTTGATCAATCAGAGTTGTTCAGGGACCAAGGTGTGAAGTATGATGAGGATTGGAAAAGGCTGGAAGATAACACGAAAGAATGGAGCTACCAAGTGTTGTGATATGAAATCGTTGAAATACATAAGCTCCAAGTAGTGATCCTGAAGTTCATAGAATACACAGCTTCTAAGAGGTAGGAGGACAGCCCCGTCAAAGATGAAGAACTCCCTAAGGAGTAGCTACAGTAAAACAACAATCGGCTAAAAGACAAAGTGCTATAGTGTTGTCAATAGAGGACAAAATAGGGAAAATGACAAAATGCAATTTTAAATTGTGATATATTGGGGGGTAGGTGAAACCCTATTTTGTAATGAATCTTGGCCACACAATAAAAATTGATCTAGGCCGATCATTAGATCTTTTGGGCACTATAAATAGAGCTCTCCTCTCATTTGCAAAGGGAGTTGAGTTGTTGTAAAGACATTCTGCATAAATTTATAAAGAAAAGACATTGACTTGGTGCATTTTCTGAGTTTCTCACATGTTGTTTGATTCAATCTCCATTGTTAGATGTTTAACTTAGGTTTTATTGCTGTTCTAGTTTACTGTTTCCTTGCTTTGGTAGATTTTAGGAATGCTGTCATATGATCATGAAAATTCCTGTTGTGTTGATGACTTCTTAGTCCATACTTTTTGTTGTTTGCTAATGGTAGATAGGTGTGTAAAGTTAATCAGGACTTAAATTCAAAGTTTCTCCACACTTCCATCTTTGTTCATCCATGCATATGGTGAATGACAGATGAAACATTTGTAGACCTTAGAAGATAGCACAAGTTCCACAATACTGTGAGATTTCTGGTTAGGTGGAATATTGTTTCAAGAAGTTGTCCATTGCAAGAACTCCATTGTCACTGTTCATAGTTAGTTGAAGATCTAGGAACTTTCTCTCTTCACTGCCCCTTTTTTTATTTTATTTAATGAGTAAGCTATGCTAAGGTTCATTGCACATTGTAAAGCTAAATCCAATGATAAACATGGAGTTTACGAATGTTGTTTGAACCTACAACAAAATGCACAATAACTTCCCTATCTTAAGAACTCCATTTCAAGATCCAACTTCCCATGCTTTGTAATACCTACGTAAGTCCGCCTTGTGATTCCAACAAATCACATAAATCAACTGAGATATTCCAATCACTGTCAAGACCTGACATTAGAGACTTTGGGATAGTGTTCTGCAATCTGATTGTGGAAGATTGTCTTTCAAGAGAGGTAGTGCACCTACGCACTGCCTGTGTTGAGAAGTGCATAAAAAACACATCAACAGAACTAGCGCTAGGAGGGCTTGAAGTTGGAATACGAATCTAAAGGTTAAGGGTGAAGCTGGATCGAATAAGATCATTCTCACCAGAAATATTTCAAAGAGTTCTATGATCAACACCAAACAAGGGAGAACTTGAGGAATTGCAGCCCGCTACAAGGGCGAAGCGAGTTAAGGGAAGTAGCATTCCCTCTTCCTCTTCCTCCATTCCACCCACTTCCATTCCACCCTCACCTTCATTCAGCTAGCCTTCGTCTTCCACCCAACCATTTCAAACTACATTTGCACCTCCTATCTCTGGCAACTCGGGGATTGCTCCTCTCCCAGCCCTCCCAGCCAGGGTACAGTCCAATCAACCATAGCTCAAGTGCAGTCCCAGATTGTTGTTTCATTGTAGGTACAACCCCAACTTTCCATTTTCCAACAACAAATACCACCTTAGCCACTCTCCATGGCTTGGTTAGCACATAACCCTTCGCTGATACATTTTGTCGCTTATCATGATATGCTCAAGAATCTAGAGGGTTTTTTCTCGAAGTTCCATTCGTGTGACCTACAAAGAACAACTGAGGAGCATATCAAAATATTTGAGACAACAATTACTGAAATGCAAGTTGATCACGAGGACGTTGCATGTCGCCTTTTTTAGCATTCGTTGGGGGAAGAAGTCTTTTATTGGTACATCAACTTGCTGAAGGGATCTATCACCTCATGGAACTTAATGAAGGACACCTTCCTACAGAAATACAAGATCCCCATCAGTCCTTCAGAAATCTATTAGCAGTTTATGTCCATTCAGAGGGAGATAAATGAACCTATTAGATCCTTCAATGACCACTTTCATCGTGCATTTACAAGGCTCTAGGACCCATACCTCCATAATGATATTGCTGCTCTCCTGGTCTACTATGCGGTGTTGGACAACCTCATGTCGGCTTTGGTAAAAAGGATGCTCCTACCACTCACTACCCTGGTGACCACCTATATAAAGGTTGTCGCTAGTGCAGATTTGGGGCAGAATATCTCCAGACCTCTACCTTTGTTGGGGCCGATAGCTCACCCAATGCAAATTCTGGAGCTTAATCAGGCATTCACTCACCAGACCCCCTCTTATGAATCAAGTGCCTCAGTTGCCCATTGTCCCACATCTGGGGCAGCCATTGAATTATGTGCCTCCCATGCCTTCCTATTTGCAACCTCAACCATAGTATAACTATTCTTAGGCTGCTCCATAATAGCAGGCGTATTCCTAGCAGCTCCAGGCGCCATTGTACCTATCAGGACTAGAATTTCTTCTAGCTTATCAGAATTAGCTGACAACCCCACCCGCTTTTCTCCAAAATCTAGCGTTGTCGCCTGGGAGTGGGACCGAGAAAGACAAGTTAGAGGAACTGACTGAGATGATAAAGAAAATTTCCATGGAAATGATGCACCTAAAAAATTAGAATAATCAGTTATAGGCCTCCCAACATAATTTCTAGGCCAATCTTAACCGGGACAACCGAGACAATAGGGACAGTAGGGATAATCAAGAAGCGAGCACTTCCTCCAGGTAGAACTATGATAGGGGGAAAAACACTAATTAGAATTCAGAAAGGAGACCTTCTTAGAGGCAGAATCGCACATGGAACACTAGGCCAAATAACAGAGGTGTCCCTACACCTTTTGACCAACCGACAAGAAACAAAAAAATGACTAGTGGAGTATACCTTGCCGAGGCAACCTTGTTCGGATGGTGCCGGATTCACAAAACCAGCAGACATTCTGAGTTGGATTGCACCGAGTTCTAGACAACTTCTAAAATATTCCAAGTGGAGGTACAAAATGCAGTCGATATTGTCGGCTGTAGGGACATCATCCCATCTGAGCCATATGATTCTTCCTATCCTGTGGTTAATCAAGTGTCATTTTCGTGAGGCGACTGCAACGAGCCCGAAGTTGAGCCTGCTCTTGTTGAGGGTCAAGAAGCACAAGAGGTAAGTAACGAACAAACTTTGGCTCAACTTGTCAATTCAGTAGATGAAGAGGAGCTATTTGTAGATGAGGTCCACATGTTCCATTAAAGGTTGACTCCCTACTTCCTTAGGAATAGACAGGTGGGTGGACCTTTTACAACTTCTACCCCACCCAACAATTTCGCCACCCTACCTGACCCTAATGCCAGCAACAACCCTGGAATTCCCCATATACCTACCCAATACCTCAATAAGAATGGATTTCAAAACCAGTCGCAAAATCAGGCTCAAGGCCAATCCCAAAATTTGTCTAGTCAAATGAAAGTCCAACCTCCTAGTTCTACCATAGGCCAAGCTTTTAGTTCAGAAATTGAGCAAATGGGTGAATATGTAGTAGAAGAGTTCAAGAAGGTAAAAATTAGTTTGTCTGCCTTTGAACTACTCAAAGTCCCTACTGTAAAGCATGCCTTTTTTAGGGTCCTTAATGGAACCCCGTCTTCTAGTACAACGCAAGAAATGTCAGCTAAGAGGGTTACCTTTGAAGAGCCTAGGAAGGAACCAGAGATACAACATAATACCGAGAAAAGGAAGGATGTTCTTGTGAATTAGTCTGCAAGTAAACAAATTGAAAAGGAACCAAGGTAGGGTAATAGGTAGATTTCTAAGGACCAACTGTTTAGATAGGCCAAGGATACAGGCAGTGATAAGAACAAAGGTCAGGTAGCTCACATGGACACACTCACGGGCATTTTCCAAGGAAGGTTGGAAAATCCCCCTTTCCTTACCACCATTAGGATATTTGAGAAGAACCTGCATAACTGCTTGCTCGATTCAGGAGTGTCTGCCAATGTCATGCCCTTGGCAGTATGCAAGGCTCTTGGCATCACTCCCACACCTTCAAGGAGGAAGGTGACCCAGTTGGACAAAATAGAGATCAACATTGTGGGAGAAATAAATCAGATCCCATTGCAAATTTCCATAGACCCAAGGATACAAGTCATTGATATTCAAGTGGCAGACATTCCCAATGCATATGAAATTATCTTGGCAAGGGAGTTCACCAAGGCATTGAATGGATATACTGCCATAGACCTTTCTTACATGCGGCTACCATGGAAGGGGCTGCCAAATCAAATCTGTATCGACCGTGAACCCCGTATGAAATACATGATCATAGAGTACAATAATATTAACAAAGTGTTGTTTGCTGAGACCAACCTGGGGAATTACCGTCCTTTCACCTACCAAAACAAGGTCGAGCTTTAGGAAGAATGTGCTGATGAAGTACTCCTAGTGTTGTGCAGTCCTCCAACAGATTCCACTCAAATATCTCTGAGTACAAAAGGGCTGGTAGAACCAGATGACAAGCCTGATGAAGATGACGACTTGGGATTACTCAGTGATTTCTAGGGGTTCACAGAAAAGTGTATTAGCAACCAACTTAGCTTGGGTGCCTGAGTGAATTTCCAAGATCTTTTGTTGCCAAACTGGTGCAGGGTTCACAATGCTGCCCTCTCTGAGTTTGATTGTTGCTTATGTCAAATGATAGTCGAACATGTTAAAGAATCAGTTTCTTCTCAGATTGAAATTCCAAAGGAGGCACCAACAAAACCACCTACTGGTCACTACATCGACCTAGAAAATTCCCCTAAGACCACAGAGCTAGTCACCCAGCTGAAAGGGAATAGGAACTTAATCAAACCCAAAGATAAAAAACCTTCAATGTGTTGGATGCTCTGATTTGATGGATCCAAGTTCAAGCAAGGAGCCAGAGCTAGATTCAAAGTTATTAGTCCAACAAGTAAGACCTTTCTTGCTGCCCATAGATTGTAATTTTATTGCACCAATAATGTAGCAGAATATGAGGCCTTGGTCCATGGCCTTGTCATGGCCTTGAAGAAAAATGTGAAAGTGCTACAAGTTTTTGGGGATTCTGAACTAGTGGTAAAATAGGTCATGAAGCTATATTCTTGTCATGATAGAAGGCTCACCAATTATAGGCATAGGGTTTGGGATCTCCTGGAGGGCTTAGATGCATTCAATATACAATTGATCCCTCATGCTCAAAATCGTACAGCTGATGCTTTGGCTCAAGCGGCCAACACTTTACAACCCCTCTCTTTATCTAGGCTCAAGAAATTCACGGTTGAAATGACATCCATGCCATCGATCCCACATAATGTTACCCACTTGCAGGTGTTCAATGATGACAAGCATATTCTTGAATTCATCACAAGTTTCGATGTCTTTGCGGCCCAAATAATTGATGAAGCTGATCCACAGGAAGCTGAACTAGACATAGAAGGGGTTATTAATCTCAAGACCAATACGATTCCTAGAGGCATGGTACAACTGGAACATATATTTGACTTAGAATGGATCAAAGACCAAAACCAACAAACAAAGAAAGAGGCCATAAGCAACCAGTGCGATGCTCACAACCTCGAGACAGCTGAGGAAGTCAAGAATGTTTTTATTGGCAAGGTATGCACGCTAGAGGAAAGGAAATGAATAACAGATGCATTGCATAAATACCATGACGTGGTGGCATGGAGCTAAAAGGATTTAAAGACATATGGCACTTCTTTCATTATGCACCCCATCCCTCTCAAGACATAAGTGAGGCCGTTCCGCCAGCGATAGCGCCCTATCAATGCCTTGTTGGAACATATCATTTACAAAGAGGTGCAGAAGTTGCTCTCGACAAGGATTATTTTCCCTGTTAAGCATTCCACATGGGTGGCCAACTTAGTCCAGGTCAGAAAAAAGAATGGGGAGATTAGATTATGTGTGGATTTCTACAATTTGAATCAAGCTTCAGAGAAAGATAATTATCCAGTGCCTTCATTAGATGAGGTGTTGCAGATCGTCAACAGTTCACAGATGATGTCTTTCCTCGATGGATACTCTGGATATAACCAGGTGATGGTACAGTATGAAGATCGTCATAAAATGGCATTCACCACCAAGTGGGGGACGTTTGCGTATAGGAGAATACCTTTTGGGCTCATCAATGCCAGCACTACCTTCCAACGTGCCATGGATATCGCCTTCAAGGATATGATTAAGAAGTGCATAATCATCTACATGGATGATTTAATTGTGTTTTCTAAAAAAAGAGGTGATCACATCTTTGATTTGTGCAAAGTGTTTCAGAGATGCAGGGAGTTCGGGGTTTCCCTTAACCCCAAGAAGTGCATCTTCAATGTGACTGAAGGTAGGTTGCTCGGGCACATCATTTCAGAACAGGGTATCTTTATAGACCCTGAACATATTGAGTCCTTACTCAAAATTCCACCGCTAGGAAGCAAGAGAGAATTAAAATCCTTCTTTGGAAAGATCAACTTCGTCAGGAAATTCATCACGGGTTTTGTGGAGATTGTTAAACCTCTCAATGCTATGTTGAAACAAGATGCCAAAGTTGAGTGGACACCTGACACCAAACAATCTTTTGAGGAAATCAAACGGTCCATCACCGAGGCACCTGTGTTAGTTAGCCCGAATTATTTGAAGCCTTTCTACATCTACTTGTTCGCTTGAGAGCATTCTTGTGCTAGCATGTTGACCCATAAGGACGAGGAAGGAAATGAGCACCTGATCACCTTCATGAGTGCTCCCTTGAAGGATGCTGATCTGCGATATCACAATGTAGAAAAGTAGGCGTACGCTCTCGTCAAAGGAGTGAAGAAATTTAGACACTACATCCTACGTAATAAGGTGTTCGCCATTGTCCCAAACCCAGGAGTCAAAACACTGCTCATACAAAATGAATTGGGTGAATGAAGAGCTAAATGGGTCACCATGCTCCAAGAATACGACATGGAGATCCAACCGATGAAGTTAGTCAGAGGACAAGCGCTCACCCACATGATCACTGAGACAACGGCAAAAGCTGGACCTGAACTCATTGTGCAGCAGTACCAGCTTCAGGATGTCTCCCCTGGAGAGTGGTACCAGAATGTTGTCTATTATTTGTTAAACCATAAGTGTCCACCGCACCTACAAGGAGTCCAAATGTGGGCCCTTAGATTGAAGAGCAATGGTTACATGCTACAAGGGTCCATTCTCTATAAGAAAATTCATGAAGTTATTTATTTAAGATGCCTTGGCAAGGAAGATTCAGATCGAGTCTTAAAAGAGTTCCACGGAAAATTTGGCACGGGCCATGGTTCTGGTTCTTCCACAACACATCAGATATTGAGGGTGGGGTATTATTGGCCAACTATCTTCAAGGACACTCATTGTCATGTTCACTCATGTCACACATGCCAGACTGCTGCCACCAGGGAGAAGAATGTTGCTATCCCATTGTAGCCTGTGCTGGAGGTAAGGCCGTTTGCGCAATGGGGTCTCGACTTCATCAGTCTGGTAAGCCCTCCATCATTTGCAGGATACAGGTACATTCTTATCGCTACTAATTACTGTACTAGGTGGACCAAAGCAATAGTATGTAAGTAATGAACAACTGAAGTAGTTACTAATTTCTTAGAAAGTTTTATTTTAAATCACTTTGGTTGTCCTTATGCTTTGGTATGTGACAATGGACCAACTTTTGCTTTATTGAAATTGGCTAGTTGGGCATTTTACTACGGGATTGCCCTTAAGTTTTCATCCAATTACTACCCCCAAGGCAATGGCCTCGCTATTCTACAAATAAAAACCTGATTACCATAATCAAAAAATTGCTAGATAGGAATCCCAAGGACTGACATACCCAACTCTGTTTCGCCCTTTGGGCTGATCACACTCGCCATAAGGCTACCCTTGGCGATTCCCCATTCCATCTTGTTAATGGCCTAGAACCTATATTTCCTATCCATCTGAAGATTCCTACTCTTCAGTTCATCAACGATTTTTATGAGGGAGGAGATCGTAAGGAAGCTCAGTTAGCTGAGCTCCTGTATTTAGAGGAAGTCTGAGACTATGCAATAGAAAATTTTGCCAAACATCAAGGCATCTAGTTAAGAGATGGTTCGACCGCCGAGCCAAGATCAAAGCCTTTAGAATTGCAGATCTGGTCCTGTATTGGGATAAGGCCCATGAAAAGAAAGGGGGACACAACAAATTCGACAAGCTTTGGCTTGGCCCCTTTCAAGTAGCTGAGATTTTGGGAGACAATGTCTTTCACCTAAAGACCTTAACTAGTGAGAACATCCCGTTGTCGGTCAATAGGTAGCACCTAAAGCATTACTTTCAGGCTTGAGCTCGTTTGAGCTCTTCATTGTAAATACTTGTGCATAGGTTAGAGTAGATTGCTTTTCTGGTGTGCTTGTGTCTTTTGTTTTGCATTGCTCTTTTGTTTTCTCCTTCCCGGTAGTTTTGTTTCAAAAGTTATTTCCCGTCCCTTAGCGGTGGTCATGCTTGCTCTACAAGCGGTTTACTTTTCTGACCGTCCTTGTGTTCTTCGGCTAAACATTCACTCGTGACTATTGGTCTTTGAAAGCTGCCCGTGAACGGTTTCCTTGTTTGAACTCTACTCAAAACGTGACCCTGGATTGGATCTTCTTACACACATCTCAGATCTCACACAAAACACATAATAACAATTTCTAAAAGACTGTGCCATGGTTGTTATGACACCCTAGTGAGTGAAAAATCTCAAGTCTACTCCAGTGACCATTGAAGTCTCAAACCCATTGTAGGCTTCAGTGCTTACCTGGTCGAACTGAATGATAAAAGAGAAAGAACATTAAAGGAAATACCAAAGCAAAAGAGAAAAGGAATTCTAAAAAAAAAAATAAGCGACTGTATGGGTGTTCGGGTAACTCTATCGGGGCTATGGACGCCTGGCTGGTAGTAGAGCAATATCCATGAGATTGCAACAACAACTCCACGGGGCTATGGATGCCTGACTAGCAGTGCAGCAATGTCCAGGTTACTTTTGGTGTTAGGCAATTTATGTAGCTCGCTCGGTTGAACTAGTAACCCTGGTCACTATCTCGAGGAAATGAATGAACTCACCACACACACTTCTGAGATGTCCTGTAAACTGACCTAATTAAGGATCTCCTCCTCCCAGATTCATCTTTGGAAGCCACTCCTGGTCTGTGAAACAAGAGATTTTGGGTCCTGAATGAATATTTATCCTTAGAACGCTTGGGAGCGTTCCCCGGCGGAGTCGCCATTTTTTGTGCCCTTAGCACACATGCCCCATTCAGAATGGGGACCCTCTTTTATTTTGCCTTGTTAGGTCATTTTTTCATCGCTTCATTTTGCGTGCCTCCCTTTTTGATGTATCACATGGTCAATGTTGCTTTAAAGTCTCACCATAAGTTGACCATGCCCTCCCCCTTTAATTTTGCTATGTTCTGGTGCCTCGAGGAATCCCTTTGGTAGTTTGACCCTGCCAATGGCCCCGGGCCCTGCTGGGCCCTACCATTCGGGATTCCCTCACCGAGTTTCCGCGCTGCACCTGCCGTTCCTGGCGGCATCCGCTTTGTGTCCTTCCGGACCTCGAGGTCTGATTCCCTGTTCATCGTTTACTAAAAATTTGTGGAAAATCTTCGACGGTGTCCTACCCTTTGGGCCCCGAACCCCGGAGTTCCGCTTCAGGGGTTCCGACTGTGCTTCAACGTCGCTTGATGGTGAACCTTTGGCAGCATCTCGCCTCACGAGTCCCACCACCGTATTTACCGACTGAAGTATGCGGGAGACCCTAACTGTCGTCGGGTGCTTCGGGCCTGACCATCCAGAATTCTGAGTCTGGAATTTCGCGATGGTTCCACCGTCCTTGATGGCGGACCTTTGGCAGAACTCCACCCTTCGGGCCCCAGATCGCTCTTTACCACCGCCATCCTGACCAACCCAAAATATTCACAGCGGCCACCGTCCCGCGTCTCCCCGGCCTTCAGGCCCTAAGTCTCCCACCGTTGTTGCCAATATTCAAACTCACCAACCTTTTGCACGGTCGTACCTGCATTTAATATGATTATTAATGGCGGTTAGGGGTATAAAATACCCACTCTGACCTGTCATTATCATTTAACAAGATTACTGATTGATTGGAGAATTTCATCGAAGAACCCACCATCATCAGGGCTATGGATGCCTGATAGGCAGCGGAGCAATGTCCAGGTTACTTTTGGTGTTAGACGATTTATGTAGCTCGCTCGGTTGAATTGGTAACCCTGGTCACTATCCCGAGGAAAGGAATGAACTCACTACACATACTTCTGAGATGTCTTGTAAACTGACACAATTAAAGATCTCGTTCTCCTAGATTCATCTATGGAAGCCACTCTTGG
This sequence comes from Sequoia sempervirens, assembly GCA_007258455.2. NCBI lineage: Eukaryota > Viridiplantae > Streptophyta > Pinopsida > Cupressales > Cupressaceae > Sequoia > Sequoia sempervirens. Next base: position 404,354,746 of record VDFB02271358.1, on the reverse strand, counting down.
TCTGCGAAACTAGAGATTCTAGGTCCTGAATGAATATTTATCCTTAGAACGCTCAAGAGCATTCTCCAACGAAGTCGCCATTTGTTATACCCTTAGCACACAAGCCCCATTTGAAACAGGGACCCTCTTTTATTTCACCTTGTCGGGCTGTTTTTGTCGCCGCCACATTTTGCATGCCCCCTTTTTTCGGTGTTCCAAATGGTCAATGTTGCTTTAAAGTCCCACCATAAATTGATCGTGCCTTCCCCTTTTAATTTTGTCATGTTCTAGTGCCTCGCGGAGTCCCCTTGGCAGTTTGACCCTGCCAACGGCCCCGGGCCCTACTAGGCCCGGCCGTTTGGGCTTCCCTTATTGGGTTTTCCCGTTGCGCCTACCATTCCCAATGGTGCTTAGTTTGTGTCCTCCCCGACCCTAGGGTCTGAACTCCCATTCTCTGTCTGCAATCTGTGGAAATCTTGATGGCTGTTTAACCCTCTGGTCCCTGAACCCCGGGGTTCTTAGAGTGTCTCACCATTCCTCACGACGAACCTCTGGTGACGTCCCGCCTTTTGGTTCCCGCCACCATATTTACTGTCTGAGGAGTTTGTGGGAAATCCTGACTACTGTCGAGTGTTCCAGACCTGATCTTTCAGAATTCTGAGTCTGGAATTCCGTGATGGTTTTTCCATCTCTAACAGCGGGTCTTTGGCAAAACTTTGCCCTCCAGGCCCTGACTCTCTCTCTGCCACCGCCTACCCAATCAAGTCGAAATCTTCAAGTGGCCACTGTCTTGCACCCCCTGGCCGACGGACCCTGGGTCTCCTACCGCCATTGCCAATTTTCAAAATTCACCAACCTTTCTCTTGTCATACCTGCATTTAATAGGGTCATTAATGGTGATTAGGGGTATAAAAGACCTGCGCGAGCCCGTCATTATCACTTGGTAGAGTTGCAAAGTGATCGAAGAACTTACTAGAGGAGCCCACCATCTTTGACACCTTCACGCTCATCACCCTCACCATCACTTCATCGATCGCAGGTGGATCCCACATCTCCCTGCATCGAGTGTTCGAGGTAGGTCCTCCGTTCGCCCTCCCAAGCATTGTTTCATCATTTCTAATGATTTAAATGAATAACAATCATCAAGAAGGCATGCAAATGGTAAAATACGACACCACAAACAAAACCTATGTTTTGAAAACTTAAGAAAACCTTTGAGGGTGCCCTCATGACCAATCTGGAGCTCCACCTCACCACAGCTATTCTTCGCGCAGGGAGATCATCCCCTTCGGCCCTGGGACCTTTCTTGGCCATCCAAACCAAAGAGATGAACCTTCTTTCCAATGGAAATTTCTCCCTTTGGGCCCGAGCCATCAGAATTCCTTGTTTGGAAGTTAGCTGGGATGTCGTTGGGTCGAAACAATGAACTTTCCCTAACGGGACCTTCTCCTTGCTATGGGCATATCAAATTGGACAAGTACCCTTCGGGTCTCTCAGACCCGAGACTCTGGACATCCGTTCCTAGGATTTTATCCTTCATTCGTTGTCGGGGAGATGTTCACCCATCGCTAGGACCTCACAGTGACACCTTTCTCCTGGTGATTACTCGACATCCTTCTGACCTCTGGGCTTCGAACCTCCATTTGCCGCTGGGATGTCACTTAAACAAGAAGCGCTCTCATTCCCGCCAGACACCGAACCCTAGAGTTCTGTCTCCAAAATTTCATTTTCAATCCGCTTTTCCAAATTGCCATCTCCAGACGGCTCTCCCGCCCAGGACTTTCGGATTCTCCTAGACCGATCCAAATGAGCCCAAATCTGAAACCTAACTTTGACCCATGTGCTTAATTTCGGTCCTCTTCATTTTGAACCTTTCAAAGTACTAAAATCTGACAAAAGAGAATCTCCAGAAGCCCTCCTTCCTTTTTTCCCTTCCAAACAACATTCTTGCTGAGGAAGTCCGGCCCTCCAGGCCCGAACTGTCCAAATGCCCTTAATCAAAAGATCAATGACATCGGCAGATGAAAGGTCATGTTATGCTTAATAGATTATTTAAAATAGATGTCATCTTTAGAATTTCGGCTAACATGAATGCTTTTGTGATCCATTGTGCTGACTACGCCTTTGCTTGCAAAATATATGGAATCGGGCGCGGGACCTTTGGGGGCGGCCGTCGAAAAGGAGAAAGAAAAGAAGTCAGGAAAAATTCCTTGAGGGAAAGAGGAAAAAGACCAGATGAAAGACCAATTCCAAGGCGAGCCTATGCACTCAAAAGTCACCATAGATTGGAAGGAAAACACTGATACCAACATAGGCCATGTCAATATTGGAAAATTCACACAAAGAGTTAGGGTCAATCCAACAACCGAAAATGCAAGGCTGATAAGGCAAAGCGGAATCGCAAAGGCTGCGGGATTCCCTCCATCCCTTGTGGCCCCCGAGTTGGTCATGGCTTGTCAGAAGGCATATCAAGCTGACACAAGGACAATCATTGATAGAGAGGGAAATGTCCTCGCCGACATGTCAGCTGAAGGGATCACAAAGACCTTCCATATTCCCACATTTCAAGAGATGGAGGTCCCCACCATAAAGGAATGCCAAGCAACATGGGATGATAATTTGGCAGGCTACAAAAGGTCAATAAATCAGCATTGGCTCAAAGAGAAGCGGGGCAACACTGCGAAGGTTCCTCAAGAACTCTTCTGCAGTGACTTCCACAAAGATTACCATGACTTGGTCACCATGTTAAGTAGGGTTATGGGTCTTCCTACGACCACCTACTTTCAGGAATGAATGGTGTACTTCATTGAACAAATTCTTCGTGGGAATGAGGATGTCGCCATAAAGACTTCATTCTATTAGGGAGGTATAATAAGCAACTGCTTCCATGAGCAATTCGCCAATGTGAAGAAGAGCTCCAAATTTTATATGACTTCCTATCTTGTCTATTCCTTGGTAGATCAAAGATAGTACAACGGGTTGTTTGTGGCACCCGATCAGGAGTAGGGGCGAAGACTCAAGGCCTATGATAGGTACCTACAGCTCTAGTACCAGAACTTCAAAAGGGAATACTATAGAGTAAACGACACCTTCATTAGCCATATTATCAAAATGATTGCCAGAGACTTAGAGAGGAGGGTCTCCCACAGTGCCAGGGTGATTTTGAAGTAGTACGCCTTTCTCTTCATCCAGTACTCAAAGTTCATGTACATCCATGCAAAAGGCTTCACTAAAAGGCCAAACAGGTTGCCTCGATACCCCAATGATCGAATCATCCTTTTGTAGATTTCTTGGAAACTCCAACACATATAGGAAATCTTCAGCAGCAAACATAGCAGGGATTTCTTATCCCATGACTCTTGGCTAGGGCATGTACTGGCTGCAAACTTCCTAGTGTGCTAGTAACTCTGAGAAAGAACTAAAAGATTACCATTTCTGCCTACACACTGCTCGCCCGCGGATAGACTGCATGGCAACATTAGAAAGGCACTAGGGTCAGGATTTGCTCATCTCCACCACATTGAAGACTTCTGGGTAGATTGCCAGGATGATAAAGAGGTACATACAAGGCACTATATGCGAATGACTACACATTTTGCAAGAAAGGTGCAGCCTTTCCCCATACCGGACTAGGTCGAGGAAGACGAGAGCACCATAATGCACCCTAGGTACTCTACGGTCACCAATTTGCCAATACCAACAATTGACTGGGACAAGCAGGAGGTCGATGACCTTGACACTATAGCCAAGCCACTCTTGGCTCACACTAAGGAGTGGATTGATGGGAAAGTAGCCCAATTGAAGTGGCAAGGGATGATTTTGACTTATGAAGGGATTAAAAGTGAGCCAAGTGCCATAGAGTATACTGCTGCCACCACTTCAACCAGTGGGACCTCCAAGTCTCCTCCGATCACTAGATCCAAGAAGAGAAAGGAGATAGAAACAGAACAGTCTCTAGACCCCAAGGACTATGCAAGGAAAGAAACGGAAGGCTCACCCTCCAAAAGGCTCAAACAAGTGGGGAGCACCACGGAATAGCCCTCAACCCAGGAGGAGAGGACGAAGGGTACAGATCAATTGGAACCTTTCTTGGCTCTCCCTACCCCTACCATTGTGCCACCTACCTCTCTGGCTATGATTGCCACATCCCCGCCGGCAGTGGACATTTCTGTCCATCTTGCCCCTTCACCTCCAGTCGAGTCTGTAATAATTGTCAACTCCTCTTCTACCATAACTATGCCCCCTTCCTCTGCCGCTATGTCACCAACCACATCGCTCCCTCTGGAAATAGTAGTAGCACCTATTCTCACTCCCACCATTCCTTAGGCTCTCTCAAGGCATATGCAGAATCTTCCCTCTGAGCTATCCCAGATCCTAATGGATCCCGCTCTTCAAGTATCCCTTGCACAAACCCTCGCTACTACACAACCTTCACAACCACCAACAGGGCCACCAGCTATGGAAGCCACCATGCTAATCTCTAAGGAGTGGGAGGAATGAGAATGAGAAGCCTCGGGGCCCTATGAGGAGGACGTTGATGAATACCATGAGCACCCAGAATACGAACACTGAACCATTGACAGAGTGGCCTATGAGGAGGAGGGAACTAGTTCCTTAGAGAGTGGGGATGAGGAAGATGGCACTAGTGGCAAGGTAATCATGCAGGCCTTTGATGATGATCTTGAAGAAGAATTGGCCCGGTAGCCAAAGGACACCAAATCAGAGGTAGAAAGGCCACCCCTTGAGGAAGAAGAACAGTAGCAAGAAGACAAAACTAAGGGTGGCACCCAAGCTGTCAAGGGCCTCGAAGTCTGGAAATTCAAAGAATATGTGCATGAGACTTACCATGCTGAGGAAAAGAAAGAAGAGGAGATGGCAGAGAAAGAAAGTCCCATACAACAACTGTCCACCGTGCTTCCTATCAAATGCCTCGTGTTCATCCAAGATTCCGATGAGGAAGAGGGAGATGCTGCCAAGGAGAAAGAAAAGTCCCCAAAAGAAAAGGGAGAGGAAACCTTTGCCTTGACTAAGAGGGGCGAGGGTGGCCATGATTCACATAAGGGAAAATTTGATGTGCCTAAGTGGTTAGAGAGGCAGCTCAAAAAAAAAAACCCCTGTACTAAAGGACCCAAGGGTGAGGTTAGAGGCCATCCTGGCTCGAGCTCAAATCATGACAAAGAAGGAGAACAAGCCCAAAGTTTGATCTAGGGTGATGATGGATGCTTCCAAGTCTTGAGCAACGCAAATAGCAATGCCTATGATTGGCCAAGCTGGGGTGAGTTGCAACATTTCCACCATCGACTTGGGGACCGCCACCAGAGAGCAGAAGGTCGGGCACCTTGACGAGTCAGTGGCTACAGTGGTGCATTTGATAAAGCAGGATAAGATCTCGAAGGATGAGCTCAAGGCATAGGTCACGGCCTTAATGGATTACATACAACAATGGTCTTTAGTGGACGACCTGCCTACCACATCCACAGTTGCACCTCAGCTACTATCCAAAGAGTAGATCGATAAGATGGAAAGAAGGAATAACTTGGAAAAGACCACAGAAACATGGGAATTAGTCGGGCTGTGCGAATAGCCAACAAGTTCTTAGATCTGTTGCAGTCTCTGGAGGGCACAAGGAAGCTCTACACCGACTTCCCTGGGACCTACGACTCCACTTTTCTGAGGATCAAGGCCATCCTTCAGTTGCCAGAAGCCACATGGGAAAAGGAGCTTGCATTTAAGAAAGACGATCACTGGCTGATGGATGTATGGCAACAGGACTTTGAAAACTTGAGGGAAAGACTACAACAAATCATGAGCAAGGTTGATCCGGGCATTGAATGGATCAAGGAAATTAGGGTAGAGTGCACTCGTTATCTCAAGTTGATGAGGGAGTATGACATGCCCACAGTACAAATGGATCCGGAGAAGATAAAACCCTACTTCCAAAAAAAGATGAAGGACGGGATGTCTAGTGAAATCACAATGGAATTCCTAAGTTTTGCTGCCCGTGCCTTCGATCAATCAGAGCTGTTCAGGGACCAAGGCGCGAAGTATTATGAGGATTGGAAAAGGCTTGAAGATAACACAAAAGAATGGAGCTACCAGGTGTTGCAATATGAAATCGTTGAAATAGACAAGCTCCAAGTAGTCATCCTCAAGTTCATAGAATACATAGCTTCTAAGATGCAGGAGGACAGCCCCATCAAAGATGAAGAACTCCCTAGGGAGTAGCTACAGTAAAACAACAATCGGCTAAAAGACAAAGTGCTATAGTGCCGTCAGTAGAGGAAAAAATAGGGAAAATAACAAAATGCAATTTTAAATTGTGATATATTGGGGGGTAGGTGAAAACCTATTTTGTAATGAATCTTGGCCACACAATAATAATTGATCTAGGCCATTCATTAGATCTTTTGGGCACTATAAATAGAGTTCTCCTCTCATTTGCAAAGGGAGTTGAGTTGTTGTAAAGACATGCTGCAGAAATTTATAAAGAAAAGACATTGACTTGGTGCATTTTCTGAGTTTCTCACATGTTGTTTGATTCAATCTCCATTGTTAGATGTTTAACTTAGGTTTTATTGCTATTCTAGTTTACTGTTTCCTTGCTTTGGTAGATTTTAGGAATGTTGTCCTGTGATCATGAAAATTCCTGTTGTGTTGATGACTTCTTAGTCCATACTTTTTGTTGTTTGCTGATGGTAGATAGCTGTGTAAAGTTAATCTAGACTTAAATTCAAATCTACTCCACACTTTCATCCTTGTTCATGCATGCATATGGTGAATGACAGATGAAACATTTTCAGACCTTAGAAGATAGCATAAGTTTCACGATATTGTGAGATTTATGGTTAGGTGGAATATTGTTTCAAGAAGTTGTCCATTGTAGGAACTCCATTGTCACTATTCATAGTTAGTTGAAGATCTAGGACCTTTCTCTCTTCACTGCCCCTTTTTTTATTTTATTTAATGAGTAACCTATGCTAATGTTCATTGCACATTGTAAAGCTAAATCCAATGATAAACATGGAGTTTATGAATGTTGTTTGAACCTACAGCAAAATGCACAATAACTTCCCTATCTTAAGAACTCCATTTCAAGATCCAACTTCCCATGCTTTGTAATACCTACGTAAGTCCACCTTGTGATTCAAGCAAATCACATAAATCAACTTAGATATTCCAAGCACTGTCAAGACCTGACATTAGAGACCTTAGGATAGTGTTCTACAATTTGATTGTGGAAGACTGTCTTTCAAGAGAGGTAGTGCACCCACGCATTTCCTGTGTTGAGAAGTGCATAAAAAACACATCAAAAGATCTCATTGGGTGTGGAGTTTCTTCTCCTAAGGGATTCTCCACATATATCTTGTGTTACTTGTGTCAATTACTTGTCGTATTTTACATTTTTATTTCATTATTGTAATTGTCAATCACTTAATCATTTTATGGTAATCTTTTAAACATATTTTCAGATTTGCAACCACATATTTGAGTTCATATTGTTTTAAGTTATACCTTGTTTTCCAACATTTGGTATCAGAGATAATGGTTTTTCTAAGAGAGGGATTCCTTTCTTTTGAGTGTTGGAAGGTTTTTTGGTTGCACTGGAAGCTTGTGCATTGTGGGTTTTTAAGATTTGTGAAGAAGATTGAAAACCTTGGCCTCTACCTCTTGTGTGGATATTGAGAAATTCAATGGAATTGGATACGAAATGGGGAAGTTGAAGATGGAGGATCTCCTTGAAGAGATAGATAAATGGTTGGAAAATTTGAAGTAAATGAAACTGGGGAAAATGTATGACGAAGATTGGAAAAAAATGGATAAGAAGGAAAAAGGAACCATTCATTTGTGTCTTGTGGATTCCATCCTCTTGAATGTTTCAGAAGAAACCACTGCATAAAATTTGTGGAAGAGGATAGGTGATATACATTAAACTAAAAGTTTAGCTAATAAGTTTTATCTCAAACGAAATTTATATTCTTTAAAAATGAAGGATGGTGATTCTATTGTAGAACATTTAAATGTATTTTGTTAAGTTAGAAGAAGAAGATAAATGTATTTTGTTGCTTTTATCTTTACCCAAATCTTGGGAAAATCTAATTGTTGCCATAAGTGATGGTGGTACAAAACTGAAGATGGATAGTCTCATTGCAATAATTATTTTGAAAGAGATGGGGAGAAATTCCATGAATGTGAGCTCCCAAGATTCCTTGAATTTGTGAGGAAGGTCCAAAGAAAAAGGAGGGCTTAAAGGGGACAAGAAGAGAGACAAATCTAAAGGATTTCTAAAACCCCCGGGAAGAGAAGAGTAAAGTGTAGAAATTGTGGTAAAAGAGAGCATGTGAAAAATGAGTGTAGGAACAATAAAAATAGTTTGGATGCTTCCATGGAAAAGTATTTTGAAGATGGTGATTCTAATGCTTTATTTATTTCTACTAATACTATAGGTAATGATGCTTTGCTTATTGGTTTAGGTTTCTCCTACCATATGAATCCTCGCAATGAGTGGTTTACATCATATTCAACCTATGATGGGGATAAGTTTTCCTTGGTGATGGAAAAATGAAGAAGATTGTTGGTAAGGGAAAGGAAAATTTGTGTTTCATTGATGAGAGGGTTAAAACCCCTTGATCATGTTTTACATATTGCAAGACTTGGGAGAAATTTAATTTTAGTATCCAAGTTGACATGTGAATTTGAAAAGTTTGGTTGCAAGTTGGCAAGAGGGAGTTCTTTGATTGCTAAAGGATCTCAAATAGGGACTTTATTTAGGAATAATGCCTCCACATTTTTTAATTTTTCCAATGTAACTTGCATTGAAAATGCATGTATGTTGTGGCACCATAGATTGGGTCACATAAGTGAGAAAGTTCTTAAAACTATTTTAAATAAAAAGTTAATTTATGGTCTTTATGATTACTCTGTTGGTAAAAATGATTTTTGTGAGCATTGTGTGTTTGGTAAATAGAATAGATCATCATTTCCTAATAGGACTAACAATTCTAAGAGATTATTAGAGAGATCATTCTTTCAAATGTGTTTGAACCAGTGGATGTCGCCTCTTTTGGAAAACCTCATTATTATGTTACTTTCATTGATGATGTGACAAGATACACGTGGATTTATTTTATGCATGCAAAATTTAAAGATTTCAATAAGTTTAAGGAATTTAAATCCTTATTTGAGAAGCAAATGGATTACAAGATAAAGGTGTTGAGATCTAAAAATGGGGGTAAATATTGTTATAGGGAATTTGATGAGTTTTGTAAGCATGTAAATATTGTCTAGTAAAAGACTACACCTTATACACCTCAACAAAATGGGGTAGTAGAAAGAATGAATTGAAGCTTAATGGAAAGAGTTGGGATCATGTTGAGTGGTACTTAGCTTGATAGATTCTTTTGGACATAAGTTGTAAGTACTACATTTTATTTGGTTAATAGATCTATGTGTTCAGTGCTTGTTTATTAAACTCCTTATGAAGTGTGGATGGGTAGGAAGCATTTTGTTTCACATTTAAGGGTATTTGGTTGTGACACTTTTGTTCATGTGCCTCAAGAGAAGAATTTTAAGTTGGATCCAAAAGCACATAAATCCATATTTGTTGGTTATGGTGAGAATGTAAAATATTATAAGCTTTGTAATCCACTAACTCATAAAATGGTTTTCTCTAGAGATGTAATTTTTAGGGAGATTAGAGCTTACTCGGGTGAAGAACAGCCAAAGGAGAAAGACAAGAAAAAGATATAGTGCACTTCAAGAAAAATATTGAGAAGTAGGAAGATGTACATGTGGAAGAAAAATCAGATGGATTTGATGATGGATAAGAAGAAGATGGTTCAGATTGTTGGGAGGATGTGGTGGATGAGAAAAAAAAATAAGAGGAATAGGTAGATCCCATTACTCCAACATTGAGGAGGTCCACAAGGCAAGAAAATCAAATTGACAACTATGGCCAAATAGATTAAAATAGTGCGCTTTGAGAAAAATATTGAGAAGCGGGAAGATGCACATGTGGAAGAACAACTAGATTTATTTGAGGGTGGAGAAGAAGAAGAGGGTTCAAAGAGTTGATAAAGTTCATATGGTGTGCAAGATGAGCATGAAGAAGAAGAAGAGCACCAAGAGCCACATACTCATACCTTGAGAAGATCCACAAGGAAAATAAATCTAGTTGACAGGTATAGACCACGCAATTTCCATTTTGTATTTTCTTTGTTGAGTACTAACGATGAACCTAGATCTTGCAGGGAGGCTCTTTCTTTAGAAAAAAGTGAGTCTTGGATGTAGGCCATGAAAGAGGAGATGATGGCTCTTTATAATTGTGATACTTGGGATCTTGTAAGTTTTCCAAAAGGAAAGAAACCCATTGGTTGCAAGTGGAGTTTTAAAAAGAAATTTGGAGTAGATTGTTGGTTAGAACAATACAAGGCTAGATTATTAGCCAAGGGCTACTCCTAGAAAGATGGAGTTGATTCCAATGAAATTTTCTCTCCTATTGCTAAGTTAACTTCTATTAGATTCATGTTATCTATTGTTGCTTCTCTTTATTTCTTGCATGGGGATCTTGAGGAAGAAATTTATATGTGATAGCCTGATGATTTTGTTGTGAAATAAAAATAAAACTTGGTTTGCATGTTAAATAGATCTCTATGGTTTGAAACAATCACCAAGGATGTGCTACTAGAAGTTTGATGCCTTTCCATTAAATTTGGGTTTTGTTAGAGGGAATGTGTAGGATCATCATAGAAAAAAGAGGTTCTTAAGTGGTGAAAATTTCAAAAAAATTAGAGTTAGAAAACTTGACATAAAAATTTGAAAAAGTTATCTATATTATTTAAAAAATATGTAAGAATCGAATATGTAGAAAATTGAATGTAGTTTCTAAACTACTACGCTTATTTTAAAAAAAATCTATTTGGTGAAAATTTGAAAATTCAATGCAAGTAATACTTAAATTTCAGGGAAAAAATAAGAAGTAGGTGTCTTCTAACCACCCTAACCACAATAAAATGATCATATGTTTTTATAAGATTTTAGATATAAGTAGAGGACTCATTTCCTGATGTGATGCATATTTTTTTGTAATTTTTTTCCAAGTAAATAATTAATTATTAATTTTTATTACAACTTTTAAAAAATATAAGAACTTGTATGTCTGACCACCTTAACTTGGTCAAAACTTCATGAAATTATTAAAAAATAAATTATCCTAGATAGTATGCAAAGCATAGAATGTCACGCATGTTTTAGATTCAAAAAATGTGATACCATTTGAAAGCTATAGATGTTTTTCAATCAGCCTATTAATCAAGACTTTAGTCGTAATTCAAATAGAAAATGAATAATAATTATTTATTAAATTCAAAGTAAAGTATAATTTATATTGGTGGAAAGATGAGAATCTGCTTTAAAAACCCTTTTTGTTTCATCAATTTTGGGTTAAAAAAAAACTCATGAGCCACATACCCTACACATACCCATCATATCGCCACTTTTTTTCCCATAATGATCCTGCACATACCCTAGAAGTGAGGAGGATCATTGAATTCAAATTAAGGTTATTGTTTATCAGATTCTAATTGTTATCTTCGATGTTGATGACTTGTTGTTTATGCATAACAAGGTGATGATTAAGAGCTTAAGACTCATCTTTTTCAAATATTTGATATGAAGGACTTGGGATACAAAATATGTTTTTGGGATGGGGATCAGTAGGGATCAGGCTCATAGAAGGCTTTGGTTAAGTCAAAGTAAGTATGTTGATACTATCTTACAGAGGTTTAATATGCATGTGATTGTAAGCTAGTAAATATTCCATTTCCAATTGGTACTAAATTAAGTTTAGACATGTGTACTAATTATGATGATGTTGAGGATATATCTAATGTTCATTATGCTAGTGTCATAGGTAATTTAATGTTTGAAATCGTTTGGAATAGACTAGATATAGCCCAAGTAGTGGGAGTTTTGAGTAGGCTTATGT
>VDFB02271358.1:404249045-404342684 GCA_007258455.2 Sequoia sempervirens | reverse complement strand
ACATGCATGCATACATACATTCATACATGACACACTAGCATACATATACATACAAACATATGAAAAAACATTTAAAAAACTAGCATTTAACTAAAGGAATAAATAACACGAGCACATTATTTGTTTCTAGAAATGTTCCATGCAGAAGGAAAAAGTGAAAAATAATAAATAATGCAAGCGCATTATAACACGCTCGTGTTATATTTTTCTTTGGGAACCCTCAAGCCTTAGCTTTGGTATTTGCCTTGGAATAGCAACCCAAAGGTTTGGAGGGCATTCCCAATGACCAGAGACGTGTTTTTTGCAAATTCTACAATTTTTCACATAATTAGATTCGTGCTCACCGTCAAGATTCCATTTGGTTCAATATTGACAAAATTGAACACATGGGTAATGTTAAGTTCTCTCTTAGCTTTCCAACGATATAATTTTTTTCACTTTCTGACAATGTTGGGCCTTTCATCCATAATTTCTTTTGTTTGTATGTCTGTTTTTTTATCAAAAAGAAGTGTTTGGTTTTTTTTTCATTATAAATTAAGTGTTCATTGAAATTTAAAATAAATTACATTTTTAAAAACTAGACTCCATTCTACAAATTTTAAAAAATAAAAATTTAGAAAAATCTATTACTTTCCAAAATTTGTAGGGGGAGCACGGCCAAAATTATGCTTTTTACAAAGTGCCCACTTAGAAAATTAGTAAAAAATCAAATATTCATTAAAAAATTATTAGAAAAATTGTGCATCAACTAGATGTTGTTAGCTAACTTCTAACCCTAGCGATTTTAAAAATACTAAAAAAAAGTTCTCCATGCTCAGGTCGTACAAGAGTTGCTATGTTATGTTTTTCTAACAAAAACAACACCAATTTGTGTACATCCCTATATTGAACCCCTTAATCTCAACCATTTTAAAAATAAATTAGTAGTTTAGAAAGTAGACTCAGAGCACTTCGATCCTTGTTTTTGTTCCATCTCAAAATTTTGAATGTAACTATCCTCAATTTCACGTCCAAGGTCAACATTTCCTAATTTCAGAAAATAAGTGGCCACTTAAGCCCCCTTTTTGAGAACCATCTTGGTGCACTTACCCCACTATCTAGGTGTTTCGGCATGAACTTAGTAACAACCAAGGTAAGTGGGTTGGGGAGGATCTTTTGAAGGCTTCTAGTTCAAAGAAGAAGGTAAAAAAAGTGGATAGCTCTATACCACACTCCCTAGTGATGATTGTGATACCATGAGGAGAAAACCTCTTTTATTTGCACAAAAAATGCAATTCTTAGTGAAGGAATGTAAGGAAATCAATGGCCTTTAGCAACTGGGTGACCAATGGCTGCTTTGGTTTCATGCTAGTCTCTTTCTTTTTTTGTGTCTTTTCTTTTTTCCTTTTTTTCTTTTTGGTTGTAGTAATTTATGGGTTTCTCACTTCTTATGAGCTCCCATGCATGGCATTCCAAGCTATTTTGTATTGGGTAGGGCCCTACCTATCTTTATCTTAATAAAAAATTACAAAAAAATATTTAGTTGCTAGTTTGTTTAGGTTTAAATTAGAGAATTTTACTATTGGTATAATAAAATTGTTATTTAAAAAATGTTTCATAGAACATAAAAATATGAATGAGTGTAAGGTCATAATGAATCAAATAATATTTCTAAGTGGAAATAACAATGTTCAAAATAGATATAAGCAACTTCAAATAAAAGTTTGAATAGGTTGTCAACAAATTATATAAAATATGTAATAAAATCTATACAAAACCAAATGTATTTTATAAGGTACAATTATTTTAAAATTAATTTGCTAAAATTTGAATATTTCAATTAGACATTTTTTTTTTATTAAAACGGATTAAAATTCAGGTTTCATTCAAACCAACCTAACTATGATCAAAAGAGTTTACAAAAATGACATATATGTAAACGACACATGAGAAAATGTGATGCATGCTCTTTTTGAATGCTTTTGTGTCAATAATTAGTTATGATTGGGTATGTGTAGGATCATCATGGAAAAAGCAGGCCCTTAAGTGGTGAAAAATTCAGAAAAATTAGAGTTAAGGAACTTGACGTAAAAATTTGAATAAGTTATCTATATTATTTCAAAAATAAGAATAGAATCTATAGAAAATTTAATGTAGTTTCTAAACCACTAGATTTATTTATTAAAAAAATCTCTATTTGGTGAAAATTTGAAATTTCAATGCAGTAGTACTTAAATTTTAGGGAAAAAATTAGGAAGTAGGTGTCTGTCTAACCACCCTAACCACAATAAAATGATAATATTTTTTTATAAGATTTTAGATATAAGTAGAGGACTCATGTCTCGATGTGATGCATATTTTTTTGTAATTTGTTTCATAGTAAATAATTAATTATGAATTTTTTATTAAATTTTTTAAAAAATATAAAAACCCGTATGTCTGACCACCTTATCTTGGTCAAAACTTCATGAAATTCATTGTTTTCTTAATCCTCTAGTATGCAAAGCATAGAATGTGACGCATGTTTCAGATTCAAAAAAAGTGATACCATTTGAAAACTATAGATATTTTTCAATCAGCCTATCAATTAGGATTTTAGTCGTAATTCAAATAGAAAATGAATTATAATAATTTATTAAATTCAAAGTAAAGAATAATTTATATTGGTGGAAAGTTGGGAATCTCCTTTAAAAAGCCTTTTTGTTTCATCAATTTTGGGTAAGAAAAAAGTCATCAGCGACATACCCTACACATACCCATCATATCGCCACTTTTTGGCCCATCATGATCCTGCACATACCCGATTATTTATTGTGATATTCTTAAATATTAAAAATTAACTTTTTATCCAACCTAACTTGGTAGAATTTATACTAATTATACCCATATTCATTATATTCTAAAAGTGTGACATATATTTTGAATTGGAGAAAGGATAATAATTTGAATGTCATGAATATTTTTCAATCAATATGTCTATTGAGAATTAAAATATAGTATAAGTGAAAAATAAATAACAATTACCTATTAAAATTATAATAAGACACATTCTATTTTTAGATTATTGAGAGCTTCTTTGATACATCCTTTATTAATTAAATTTAGATATAAAAGAGTTTAGTTAGTATAATGGGAGAATTTGAGGAAAATTTATGAAAGAATCCTAACTCATCACTTCTTTGGAGAATGTAAGATTAATATTTTCAAGCTTAATTCCTAATGGCACGAATTTGAAGCCATATATATATATATATATATATATATATATATATATATATATATATATATTGAGGAATCATATATCTATTTTGGGAATATATGTTTAGTTATTCCCAGTACAATATGAAATAATTTAGGGACAAAATTGGAAAAAAGATATATTCAATTTCAAATAAAATATCTTATTTTGAAAAATAATACTTATGTACTTACCAAGCTAAAAAGAGAGATTTATGGTTTTTGTTAACATTTAATTGGATTTTTTCTTTGTTATGGTCGTTTGGACCATCATAATCTTTTACTCATCCATATCTAAGTTTGACTACTAGTGAAAATTTTCCTTCATGCATAACATTTCAGAAAGAGGAATAATATTGCTCTATTCTATAAGATATTATGGAAGGAAAAATAATAATTTTTTTTCCCTATAAAATTATTTTCAAATACAAAGGGTGAGAATGCAAGTGCCAACGAGATCTCAAAAAAGTGAGGAATCAAGTAGTAAGAACATAAAATTGAGCCATAGAAAATTAGGATAAAACTTTATTTTAATTTTCAATTATTATTTGTTAATCCTCATCCTTGAGCCACACATTGGCTAAACTATCACTATGATACCACAAATTAGGATAGTAATAAAATAAATGAAACATATTCATAATAATAAGTAATAACATTCACTTTAGATGAATGAAATAAATTATAAGTGTGTTAAGTTGTTACAATGAATTTCATCTATTTTTATTAAGAAACAAAAATAAAGTAATTCCACTTTTAGAAAAAAAATTATAAATTTGAAAATCATTTACAAATTTATAATACAAGTGATCTAATGTAAAAAAAAATATTAAATCTTATTTATAATTTCATTAAAAATCATATAAAACATTTAAAATAAATACATAATAAACTTTATTCTTAATTTGAAAAGAAAAAGTTACACAAATATCATATAATTTCTTCTATAAATCTATTCATATAAATAATATGACATGAATAATTAATAACAAGTAATTATGAAGATAAATGATAAAAACCTTAAAAAATAATGAATGGTCTCATTAAAATATTTATAGCAATTAATTTGTTGATTATACTAAAATCAGATTGTAGGAAAACATTTATATTAAAGTAATCACATGATGGATAATTTTTTTTAATAAATTAATTTTAATATAAGTTATATAATAAATTATCTAATTTTTAATTATAATTTAATAAAATAAAATATTTTAGCTTTTTAAATATATTATAAATCTTAACTATTGATAGTTAATTAAAGATATGAAAATAAAAGTTCAGCAAGTGTCATGTAATGGTTAGTACTTGTATTTATAGTATTGTAATTATAGTTTTCTAGATTTGAAAAAATTAAATGTATGTTTTATTAATGTGAATATAAATAATTATAAATTTTGTTAATTATAGTATTTTAGTTTTGTTAATTAGTTATTTTCCTGACCTAACCCTAACCCTGTCCCTAGCCCAAGATACCCCAACCCTAACCCTAATCCTAACAATAAATCCTAAACCATTATCCTAACCCTAAACCTATCTCTAATCCTAACTATAGTCATAACACAAACCATTAATATAAAACCTAAAGTGTTAACCATAATCATAATCCTAACATTTCCCTTACTCTAACCCTAACCACATCCATTATTGTAATCGTAAACCCTAACCCTAATCCCATCTCTAATATAAACCATAATAGTAACTCTAAACTTTATCCTAAACCCTAAACCCTAATCCTAACCATGTTTCCCATAACCCTAACCCTAACCTATACCCAACCTTAACCCTAACCCTAACAAAAATAATAAACTCTAAACCATAATCTTAACATTAACTCAAATCATGTTTTACCCCATCAAAACCTGTTTTACCCCTAATAAAAAACATTAACTCAAATCATAATTTCACCAAAATAAGAGAGATATTCATTTCCAATAATAATAATGGTGAGGAATGAAATTTCACGTGGGAGCAGACAGGAGCAGGTACTAGAACACTGCATCAACACCAGATCTAGATAGGATGCATGCAACAATGGTTGGCAATCTACCGGATGGGGAGAAGAAATGGATTGGGAGATGCCCATGGAGACTTTCAAAGAAAAAATTAAAGAGGGTTGGAAAGCTTATGGCTTGATCCACCCAGAGAAGTACAAGTATGGATCCATAGACAATTATAGGAATTATAGACCTCAACAGGTTTTCAAGCATGGACGTTGGGTGGATAAAAACATACAACCCCATATTGAGAAATGGTGCCCTAATTCCTTTCAAGATGATTGGCACCAAAGGTGGATAAATGGGACAACATAGATGTTTATTAACCAATGACAACAAAATCCCAGGTGGTAGAGGGTGGTTATGTGGATCAGGCCAAAAAATCATTGGCAGGAGCGTAAAAATTTTAAAGGAAACTTGCAAAGTGGAAATGGTCTAAGAAGAATGGGCTTTCACAATGGAGAGTGGGCGGTTCAGGAAAATTTCAATCCTAGAAGCAGAGGCCTCCAAGGACTAGAGATCCAAACCACCAGACATGGGAAAGAGAGAGGAAGGCACTTGACTTAACCTAGAAGCAAAGGGTAAAGGGATTTTGTTAGATGAAGTTGGACCGTCTCAAGTGAATGGGGAATTAACTGGTAAGTCATCCCTTGAATCCAAGCTTTCAATTGTTTTTGAAGAGGAAGTGAAACAAACTAGGGGAATCTTGTTGGACAAAGGATTATTTTTTAAATGGGGGGGAGGAAAATTAAAAATTAGGAGATTAGGAAATGGTGTCACCAATAGTGGGGAAATAAAATTACTGTTAGGGCTTTACCAAAAAATTTCTATAGTGGTAATGGAAATCCAAACTTTGAAGGAAAGATCCTTGAAGAGGAGGGGATTGAAAGAGAGGACCTAGAGGTGGCCTCCTTAGAATGCTTTGAGGTGGTCGTAGATGAACAGGAAAAGAGATAAGAACTCATCAGGAAGATTTTGGAATTGAAGGCTATGGAGGCAGAAGAAAATGGGATCTTGTTTGATGATTAGGAAGTTGTGGAGGGATCTTTGGATATGGAGAAGGAAAAAAATAAATGGAAGGGCTAGGAATAGAGAGAAATGTCTTGAAAAAACTAAAACTTGATTGTGGAAAATCACCTGGTATTAGAAGAGGTAGGAAATCAATAATGGAACTAATAAATTAGGCAGGCTCGGTAGAAGGAAAAATAAAAATCAATGAAATTCTGAAATCTATGAAGGGAAGCCCCCTTCCTGAGGCACCATGATGCTCACATGGAATGTTAGGGTCCTTAATGCCCCTAACAAGCAATGCTTATTCAAGCACAAAATAAAATTGACTAAAGTTCATATTGCATTGCTACAAAAAACAAAATTGAAGATAGAGGATCTCAAAGTGTTTACTAGGAAATTGTATGGTTGGAGTTCATATGCGATTTAGGCAAGAGGAGTATCTAGTGTTATTGCAATCCTTTTGGATAGCAAGAGGGTGTTCTTTGAATTAACTGTAGGAAATAGCAAGTGGATTGGAGGGATTGTCCACTGTTATCACGTCACTATAAAAATGCAATTGATCCATGTTTATGGCCCAATCCCAATAGTAAATAAGAGAATGGTTTCAACTGAGATTGAGGCCTTTCTTAGGGATTCGTGTTATGAACATACAATTATCAGTGGAGATTTGAAGACAACTCCCCATCTAGCTAATAAAAGGGGTGGCATCCAGAGAGTTCTCTAGTCACAAATAGATTTTGGGTGTTGGGTAAACAAAAAAAACTTGGTAGAATTTGAAACTAGGGAAGAGGTTTTCACATGGAATAATAGACGCATGGATTTCAATCAAATAGCAGAACAATTGGATCATTTTTTCTTGCATGGTGACTTGGAATCACTAGATGTAGAAATAAAAGACTTAGTTATCCCATGCAGTAGGTCTAACCATTTTCCAGTTTTGCTCATGTTCAGAAATGAAAGAAAACCACATCATTTCCCCTTCAAGTTTGAGAATATGTGGATGAGGGACAATAATTTATTTTAGTTAATAGAATCCTCATGGAATTTGTAGAAGTTTGAGGCTCTAAACTCTTTTGATTCATCTCCAAGCTTAAAGTCATTAAAAAACAACTTTTACTTTGGAATTAGGGGCACTTCAAAGATATTTTCAAAGAAAAAGTAGAACTGGAGGTTGAGCTCCAATCTCTCAATGTGGAAGTGATTAGGAAGGGAATGAACCAAGATAGTTTTTTCAAAGAAAAAATACTGATGGGGGACTATGAAGACATTTTGGCAAAGGAAAAGATTTTATGGAGACAAAAATCGAGGGAAACATGGTTAGAAGATGGAGACAAAAATACAAAATTCTTCCATAATATGGTTAAGAATTTATAAGAGAAATATTAATAGGATTCATAGTATCAAGATGGAGGATGGCACAAGAACTAAAGATCTGTAGGAAATAGAAAAAGTGTTGTCTCTTACTTTGAAGAAATTTTGAATAAGAAGGAGGGATCCTGGTTAGATGACCAGAATCATTTAATGAGTAATATCCCACATTTGATAATAGAAGAGAAGAACAAAATGTTAAAAGGAAAATTCATAGAGGAGATAGAAATGGTTGTTAAACAACTCCACCCTGACAAGGCCCCTAGACTAGATGGATTCCCAACAATTTTCTTTCAAAAATGCTAGCACATTTTGGGAGATGATTTGGTTCAAGTTGTGGAAGAAAAAAAAAATTATGGGTAATGTTCAAGGAAGCAAACAATATATTCATAACATTGATCCCAAAGAAAGAAAATACTTTCAGTTGGGAGGAGTTTTGACCTATATCCCTCTGCAACACCATTTATAAGATAATTTCAAAGGAAATGGCCAATACGTTGAAGAAAGTGGTACCCTCTATTATATCAAAAGAACTAACAGGGTTTGTCTTGGGAAGGTCAATCTTCGATGGGGTCATCATAGCAAAGGAAACTATACACTTGATTCAGGCGGCAAAAAAAGCTAGCATGCTAATAAAACTAGACATCAAGAAAGCATATGACAAAGTAGATTGGAGGTTTTTGTGGAGGTTTTTGTGTAAGTGTCTCAAGGCATTTAGTTTTTGAAAACAATCGATCAACTGGATATTCTAATGCATCTCAACCCCCCAGTTCTCAATCTTAGTTAAAGGATCACCAAAAGGTTTCTTTGAGATTTCAAGAGGTTTGAGACAAGGAGATCTCCTTTCTCCTTTTCTATTCATTATTGTGGCATAAGCTTTAGGAGGAAATTTAAAAAAGGCACAAGAGTAGCAGATTATCCAAGGTATCAAGGTCACTAACAACATAATTATCTCTCACCAACAATTTGTAGATGATACATTGCTGATGGGTGCAAGTAAGCATAAGGAAGCTAGGGAGTTTAAAAGGATCTTGGACAACTATGCGAAAGCCTTGGGTCAAATGGTGAGTAAGGACAAATCAGTAGTCTTCTTCTTTAATACCCCTATCTCTGTAGAGGTTGCTATTATCAAAATCCTTGAATTCAAACAAGGAAAACTTCCTTGTAAATATTTGGGTATCCCACTAAGTTCAAGAACCAGTACAACAAGGTTGTGGGATCCCCTTAAGGATAAAATAGAACAAAGGTTATCCTCTTGGAAAGGGAATTATTGTCATGGGTAGGGAGGTTAGTATTATTAAAATCTGTTATAACTACCCTTCCCATCTACCTTTTATCATGCATTTCTTTATCTAGTGGAGTGAGCAAACAATTATTACAAATAATGAGGAGATTTTACTGGAAAGGTGTCTTAGAATAGAAAAAGATGGCACTAATTTCATGGGAAAAGATCTATAGACCAGAGGCTTTGGGGGGAATGAGATTAAAGAATCAAAAGTGGCAGAACAAGGCCCTGGGAGCTAAACTAATATGGAGGATGTACTCTCATCCTAACTAGAAGTGGTCAGGATTCTCTGAAACAAATATTTGGAATCATCAGATCAAAAGAGTATTTTTAGAACCCCTAATCCATCGAAAGGCTCTAAAATATGGAACTTCATGCTAGAATGTAGACAGTTAATCATTGATAGCTTGTCTTGGGATGTGGTTGATGGCAATAGTGTGATATTTTGGGAGGACTCTTAGGGTGGTTGTCCTTCCATTGACCACCTCATGCAAATAGAAACCATTAAGGATCAATTCAAATTGGTGTGGGGATACAAGGTAAGTGACTATCTAAACATTAGGGAAGGGGATCCTTCCATGGATTGGAGGTGGAAAATATTGAAATTGTTTTCTGAAATAATGCTCTATTATCACAACTAAAATAAATTTTAGAAACAAGATTGTTAGTTCTGAGAAATGGGCAGGATCAATTAGTTTGGATAGTTCAAAAATAGGGCAGTATAACTCAAAACATGGTTACGAAATGATGATAAAATATCAGAACATGAGAAAGGAGGTACTTCCAACTGATTTATTTCTGAGTAGCCTTTGCCTTCCCAAGGTAGGTATGTTTTCATGGGTGACTCTACAAAGAAGAATCATAACTACAGAGTGGTTTACAAAATTGGGTTTCCAAGGTCCATCTAGATGTGCTTTATGTGAATTGGACTCTGATATGGTGAATCATATCCTTTTATGTTGCCCTTTCTCTTTGAAATGCTAGCAATGGTTATGTGCTACACTAGGATGGTCCTCAACATTACCCAATGGCATCCTCAATCTCTTCAAATCTTGGGCTAGGATTCAAAAGACAAGTCTCTTTGGTATCCTTTGGATGATTTCCCCCTCTCTCCTAATTTGGGAAATCTAGAAAGAATGGAATAGAAGGGTCTTTTAAGAGAGAAATCTTGATGTGGAATCCTTCTTGAACAAAGTTGAAGCAACTATAATAGAATTAGTTAATAGCAGAAACTTGAAGCATGTCAAGACAAGTGTTTCCTTCACTGAATGGGACAATGTAGTTAGAAAGGAGTGGCCAAGGCTTAGTATCCCACCCTTTTTTGGCCAAGGCGGACAAGAAACTAATAATTTTAGAACATAAGGGAGATGGTCTCTCCCAACCTTTAGGTGGTATAAGATGAACTTTGATAGTGTTGCGCAGGGTAATCCTGGGAAGGCTGGAGCAGGTTACATTGTTAGGGACTAGGAGAAAACAATGGTAGGTCAGAAGGCAATTCCTCTAGAACAAACAACCAATAGCATGGCGGAACTAAGGGCACTATTGGAAGGACTCGGTCTATGTAAGACAATTGGATTGACTAATATTTTTATTGAAGGAGACTCTATAATTATAATCAACACTCTGAAGACTGGTTTGATTCCAATTTGGAAATTGAACGCCATGCTAGGTAGGGCCTTAGAATTATTGAATCATTTTGAGGATGTAACCATCAATCATGTCTACATAGAATTAAATAAGGAGGCATATAGTTTAGAAAACTTGGCTGTGAATGACATTTTTCTAGATACAATGGTTGGTAGGGAAGAGGAAAGTGGTATTTCCATCACAAACAAAATTTTAGAGTCAAAGTGAAATTGTCATGAAAACTTCACTGATCTCAACTAGTTGGACTGGAATGGGGTGATTCAGCCATGGGTGGTTGAACATTGTTTCATATAAGGTGAGAAGAGTGAGGACGTGGTTGTTGTTGTTTGTGATGGTGAGGTCTTTCTGAGTTGGACACAAACATATAGTGATTAGATGGCAAGGATGGATAATTGTTCCCAATACTCGTGGTTGTCGAGGCCTGGAATTGGCCTTTCTACTTCTGTCTCTCCTAGATATGGAAAGATAAGTGTTATGTATTTGTTGGCATGGCTTCAGTTTAGTTTCTAAGTTGAAGAGTAGGCATGGTCAATTGTGATTTAGGGGTTTTGTAGGATGATAGCCATTCTCCATCCCAATCTCTGTAAATTTAGATGTTAGATGGTGCTTCAAAGATAGACATAATCTCAGTATGGGGAAACTGGTTTGGAGCTATGCCCGACTTACTAATTTTATATTTGAAAACTTCTATATTATGCAATACATTTTGGCTTAGGCCTTTTACTAATCAAACAAGAAAAACATTAACTCAAATTCTAATATAAAATAAAAATATTTAAATATTTAATCAAAAAATATTAAATTCTTCTAAAAATTACTTCTATTAAGTTAATTTAAATATTAAAATGTTCATATCTTTGATATAAATTAATTTTATCTGTTTTGATAAAAAAGTTAGTTTCTAAACTTTTAATTTGAATAATAACAAATCAAAAAAATTGATAACAAAAATATAATAATATATAATATATTATTATAATTTAACATAACCAATTAAGATATATATTAAATCTAATATATTAAATCCTATTGAACATTATAGTAAATTATTATAATATAATAATATTATATTATTATTAATATTAGTATTATTTTATATATGAGAAAACTCTTAATATATTTTAATTAATATATGTATATTATTATTTTAATATTATATTTTTATTGTATTATTCTTATTATTTTTATATTTATAATAATATTTTTATATTAAATTATTGTTATTAATTTATTATTAATATTAATTTTATAATATTATAATTACTAAAATATTATTATTCTTTTATTATTCTAATTAATTGAATTTTGTGTTCCATATTAAAATATTAATTTAATGACTAACTTTTAAATAAATTATTTCTTTAATAAATATTATATTATTAATTTTTATATATTAAATAAATTTTATTAATAAAATAAATATTGTATATATTAAAAATAAATAAAGGTTAAATCTATTACATGTTCATGTTGATTTTGATTTTGTTTTTTAATTTACATATTTCAATTTTTTTATTGTGGTGATTGTTTCCATTTTTTAACATATATTATTTTATTATATAATTTGTTAGTTATATTATATAATCTATTTACAACATTATATTGTTGTAATTGTTTATATTATATAATTCATGATATACTTAAATTTATTTGATATGATTATCTTATGATTGTATTATTTTTTTTTCATTCAAGGGGTAAATGCTTTTGACAGAATACAACCATTCAAAAATACCACCCCAATGGGGCTTGAACCTTGGTGGCAAGAACAACAGTGCCACCTATAAGCCATCACATCATGCCAATACCGACTCTTATGATTGTATTATTATATTAGATTTATATTTTATATTATTATTATGATTATCATTATGTTATATTATATTATTATATTATTTGTATAGTTTTATTATAATATTTTTAATATTTAAATTATTGTATTCTAATTAAGTTTAATTTATAATATAATATTATTATATCATAATATTTATAAGATTATTATTATGTTATGTTTTATATTTTACTCAATATTTTACATGTTTACTTTAGAAAAATCAAATTTTATTTGAAGAAAATAAAAAATATATTGAAAACCAACTTATTAATAACTAATTAACAAAACTAATTACAATAATATTACGTAATATGTTGATAACTCATACTAAAAACTAAATATATTTAAAATATATATATAATAAACTTCAAAGAAAGTAACGCCATCCATAAAAATAATCATACAAAAATTTAACTAGAGGGTGTCAACATTCATGGTTTTCCATTGCCCGGAATATAATAGTTTTGTAAAACAATAATTTCAAACAACATTTTTATAAAAGGAATAGGTATGAATTTTTCTCCAATGCCTTAAAAGATTCCTTAATTTCACTTTTCCAGGGACATGGCAAGTCATATTTAAAGTATAAATATGGTGTTCTCCTTAATAATTGACCATCCATTAAAAATAAGATATAACACCCAAGTTGTCTCCCATGAATGTGAGAACCCTTTCATATAATAATGTCTATAATACATATTTATATGAAATGCTAGGCTAATAATAAAAGTGGGAAATATAGTTTGGTGTCTTCAATATAAAAACCTCTAAATTATTTAATATTTAATAAAATTTCAAAATGCATAGTTCAATAATGTGGGATGATTATGAGGCCTGCAACTCTTCTATATCATGGCCGGTGGGTCCCCCATAAAAGAGGAGATTCCGCTAAGTCCTTGGAACTCGAGAGATTTTTGCTTTAGTACTCTATAAAAGAAGCAAAAGAATGGTCCAATTAAAATATTCATTTTGACCGGTTACTTTGAAAACTCCCGTAACGCATGATCAATGGCATTTAAAAAATACTAAACGGTCGAGATCGTTAGCCGGTCGCTCTCTGGGCAAATGCCACCGGGAATATACGGTGACTCTTGGTTAGAAAGGAGCGGCGGCGCAGACTGCAATAACATTCGGGTGCTCCTTTTTTAAGAAAAAAAAATATAAAAATTTCAGCTTTCTTAT
This sequence comes from Sequoia sempervirens, assembly GCA_007258455.2. Classification (NCBI taxonomy): domain Eukaryota; kingdom Viridiplantae; phylum Streptophyta; class Pinopsida; order Cupressales; family Cupressaceae; genus Sequoia; species Sequoia sempervirens. Next base: position 404,329,144 of record VDFB02271358.1, on the reverse strand, counting down.
ATAAAAATAAAGCATGCAACTTCGAAAGGGTATATTTTCCATTGAGATTCCATATTCCTCCTTTGTTGCACGGTTCGTTTTTAATATTTTTGTTTTTCAATGTACTTTCCCACTAATGAAAAAATAAAAGGAAATTAAAGGTCGTAAAGACACAGCGCACGCGCATGTGCTTCCACGATTTCGATAAATATTATTGTTTTTTAAATGAAAAGATAGTACAAATAAGTTTTAATATTAAAGAAAAAATAATATTATTAAATTGTTATTAGGTACAATGGTATTAAGATATTTATATTGTTTTTAGAGAGATTATAAATATTAGATAACATATTTAGATGCTATTATTGTTTTTAAAGAATTTTATGAATTATTAAAAAGATATTTTTTTGGTTTAGACTTTTTTTTTTTTATTGAAATAAGAGAATCAATTACAAAAAGAATACATCAAGAGTTGTATAGCAGCAACAAAAACTACAGAGTAAAAACTGAATATTGACACTAGAAATTATAGTTTGTCGCTGATTAGAGCAACAAAAACCAAAAATTACCTCAAGAGCTACACAACAACAACAGAAAGCATATGACTGCACAACATCACTGAAACCAAAAGATATATTCAACAACAACAACTACACAATAGTAGAACTAGGATTCACATTTTTCACTAGTTGCAAGGATGCACAACATCAACAAAGGTCAATAGAAACCTTCACAAGCAACCCTTTCTTTGACAATCATGATAATAGTTGGAAAAAGGATATTTGAATGCTTACTTTTATGTGGGAAAAATAAAGTCCAATATGTGTTAACATTGTAGAGAGATGTAGAAATATTGTGTTTCATGATCTCGGAGCCCAACAACATCATTTATAATATGTTGAAAATCTTCATCAACAACCCTACTCATTGTCATACGCATTAAAATGAAATCCTTGGGATGGAAATGTTGGCAAAAAAAGGACACACAACTGAGGGGGGCGGTTGAATCAGTTGTGACGGAAAATTAAACTTTTCTTACTCAACTCAACTTATTCTCAGATCTGATGAATAAGCAATTAACCACAAGCAATTAACACATCAGAGAGACAAATAACACCAATATTTTTTACTTGGAAACCCCGTTAGGGGAAAAACCATGGTGGATGTTAGTCCACAAGATTATACTCTATTAAAAGTATAAAGATAAATAATAAGGGGAATGCACATGCATTCAGGCACATTTCCTAGAGCTCACTGCTCAAATACAAAAGAGGACTCGCTGTCTAACAATACAAAAATATGGATTAGATCCACTGAGTATGAACTGAAAGAATAGCTTCTACACAAGCTTGATTACAGTTCCAATTAAGCTCAGAAAACCTTCTTCGCACTTTCCTAAAACTTCTTCGCTATCTACTCTACAATCGAATAATAGAAACACTATTCACACATTTACACTTTCTCTGGCATATATTCACACTTATGCACACGCTAACTTTTCTCAACCAATCGCTCTTATATATCAACTTCATGGGATTTCATCACATCTTAGTTGGCCAGAAAAATAAAACATATTTTCAATGTCGGTCCAAATTTACAATTAAATTTGCAATGCAAAACCACCAAGGTTGGCCGCAACATATTGGAGACCCAAATTAATATCTCCAACACAAAAAGACTTTAATTAATTTTTCCATATGAAGATCCACAACATGCTACCAACAACATGTCATAACAAATTTATTTTTATGCATTTCCAATTTAGAACAAGAGATAGTACAAAAGAGGTCCAAAATATCTACTATATCCACCATTTCCTTAACAAAAATTTATATGAAGAGCATGTTGTCAAAAACACAATGGGAATTTATGGATTTTGTATTACCTAGCAACAAGATGCCATGTATAAGTTTCCTGGATAGACCATGTTGAAAGAGATAGCCAAGATCATCAACTACAAGGACAAACAAGTATAGAGCAAGAGGGAAGCCTTGGTAGATGGATTTCTGTAGGGGGAATTAATGAGAGAGGGTTTTATTCATTGAAAGTATAGAATTATCATATATGAATTTAAAATTTTAACTTTCTTGCACAATTTGGGGCCAAATCCAAGAAATATTAACATATTAAGGATGAATGACTAGTGAATGCAGGATCGTAGGCTTTATCAAAGTCAAGTTAAATAATTAGAGCATCTTGGGCAATTTTTTGTGCCCATTCAACAATTTCCTAGGAAAGATCCAAATTGTCAGGGATGAATCTCCCTCCTAGAAAGCTAGTTGCATAGGTCAAATAATGTCCTGAGTGATTTTTTTAATTCTACGCGCAAGTGCTTTAGTGATGATTTTAGAAGAAGTGACTGAGGAAGGTAATAGTTCACCAACCATTAATGGTTTTCTCATGTTTTCCTTTCGGAATGAGCTTATTCAGACCCTTATTAATAATAGGCCCCAATGATCATGTTTCAATTCCTTCAAGATACACATTATAAAACCCTAATAAATATGAGGCCAAAGAGCCATATAGAAGTGCACTAGAAACTTGTCAATTCTATGACTTATTTTTGCTACCATGCACTAAAGGGCATCATCAATCTATTTTATGGACAATAGGTGGTCAAGGAATTTACTATATTCAAGGTCATTTTTCTAGGGGATGTATCTCACTACATAGTCCTCAAGGATGGGAAGGAGGTAAACATTAACAAAGTCATCTATAAAGATATTTTTTAAGTTCTCATAGAAATTTTGTAATATGGCATCATGGTTGGTCTATAGGGATCCACCAACAAATTTGATAATAGGGATGTGTTCCTTTTTGTGTTTGTGTTGTAAATATTGAAATAAAAACTTTGTGTTGTGATCCCCTTCAATGATCCACTAGAGATGAACATGAAATTGCACAAATTTTCCTTTACAAGAACAATTTTTTCATAGTAATTTTATAGTAATAGCGACTAATTGCTACAAAGAGATATTTTGTGGGTTTATATCTAGGATATAATTTTTATGTTCAAGTTTCCCTTTTGGGGACTTTTAAATTCTATGACACTAAGCAATAGATTTTCTCCCATAGTCACAAAGAGAGGAAGTTAATCTTGTAGTGGTTCTCTCCCCACCAAAAAAAATCCATCTATCATGTTGAGGTTTTGGCTTAGTGTTCCAAGTAGCAATTAAACCATCAATGCAATCCTTAGTTCCAAGATGAAATATATTCAATTTGAATGGAAAATATTTTGAGATAGGGTTGTGGTTTTAGAGAACAAGGGTGCTAAAAATGAGGTTATTCGGAAGAGTGGCTAAGAGGTCTAGGAAAACAACATGACGATCAGGAGGAAAGATAGTGTAATTATGGGATATATAAAATGATCCAACCTACTATTTTTTTGTAAAAATCCTTCATGAGCATTCATTCAAGTGTATCAATGTGGCATATGAATGTTGGATTTACTTAGAAGGGGATCATAAACTCAAAGGGAATTTTGTGCTAGGGTCTAATCTTCAAATTCAAATTGGGATAAGCATGAAGAATTATTCTAGCTCTATGATTAGATGGGTGTTCAACAATATTAAAGTCAACCCCTGAGACCCATTAAGCATTAGGAAGGTGTAAATGAATCCATTCCCACAAAAGGGCTCTCTTAGAGGGATAATTTATAGAATAGATGGAGGAAAACCCAATAACAGTATCATTGATGATAATAGTGGCCCAAAAAAATGATTGTTGGTATCAACACCAGTAGCTGCTATCTTTTTAGCTAGCTAAGGGGCAAGACCTAAAAAATTCCTTCATTCACCATCATCATGATTGGTATGGATGAAAGGGTCCCCTTTCCAAATGGTAGCAAGGGTAGCATCTAATTGAACACTACTAGCTTTCACTCCTTGAAACATGAGGATATCAGTTTGGTTTAAGTTGATGAACTATTTGACTTGGTATTTATGTAAAGGGACAGTCAAGCTCTACACATTTTAGGATTGACTATGGCACTTCATTGCATTAATTCAAGGAGGATTTCCTCATCCACAAGGGTAAAAGCATAAAGATGGGTCACACTTTCATCAAACTAAATAGTTCAGAGTCGAACTATTTTGACCTAAACAGTTTCAGTTGAACCAGTTTCTCTCAAAACCACATAGCTTATACATGGCACATAGATTTTTAGGCGAAACCCTACTCAAAATCATAAAATTTGAATTTTTCCCTTTGTCGCATCGAAATGTGGCTTATTTTATATGTGAGATTTTGGTACAAAGGGTTTCGATCGAATCCCTTTCTACTGAAACCCTTTCTATAGAAACTGTCTATGTGGAATCCTAGTTGGTAGCCAACTCAACTTTTTTAAATTTTTTTTGAAAATTTCAACTTCATATTACTTTAGTTAGAATGATTTTTAAAAAAGAAGAAAAATTCCCTTTTGAAGAGTTCAAAGCGGTGACTCCAAATATGTAATTTTTTTAATATTTTAATTAGTTTTAATATATTTTATTTTAAAAATAATACAAGTAGGTTTTTGAAGTTAAAAAAGAGGTTAATTAGAATTTAAGAAATATATGGTGCACTAGAGGAGAGAGTCCTCTTCAAAAGGGTATAATTTGTTTTTTGAAAATAATTATTTAAAAATAGAAAATAGTTGACATAAAATGAAAACTGTCAACATTGAAGTTACCTCTTTGGAGAAAAAATAGGGAAAACAAAGTTTTTTTCTATTTGTTTCTTGACGTCAAGTCAACATCACTTTTTCTTGAAATTTTCAGCATACCAAAACCTACTCTTAAATTGATATAAAAAGGATAATGAAAACAATTTTTAAAAAATATGAAAAATTACAGGAATAAACTTCATCAATATTTCTAAATTTCATTATTTTACATCATTTTGAAATTAAAAACATAAAGACCACTTTATGTGGTCAAATTTTATAATTTCTTTTGTTGTTGGCATAGGTTTGTACTTTTACCCACATGTGGGAAATCAAATTTGATTTCCCACAAAGCAAGACTCTAAGATTATAGAGCAGTCTTAGATAATGAATTCTCTAGTTAGCTCTTGAGATTGTGAAGTAAATGGACTAGTGGGTTGGGAGGCTCTGTAATATACACGAGAAAAGTTTATGTTGATGATATATTCCTCCTTCCTATTAGATTCTATATTTCTAGAATCGGTTACAACTTCCTTGAAATATTTGGATCTAGTGGGAGAGGGTGATTACCATAGAGATGAAGGGATGGAGGGTAGATGAGGAAAGTTGGAGGAGGATGAGTTATTTTCAATGGTGTGGGGGATTTTGTGTAAGATCATTAGAATTTTCATTATTAAGAGCAACAAAGACATGGTGTGAGATGGTTGGAGGTGATTGTTATAAATTGGGTTTATGGAAGGGACACTCATGAATGAGGTGTCCTTTCTTATGAAAATAGAAGCAAGAATTAGGTTTGTTAAGGTAAGAGATTCTTTGTTCAAACTAAAAACCAAGACTAAAAAGTTTTATGAAAGTAGGAAGAGTTTGATTCAAGGCAATCACAATGCAAAATCTAGGGTGTGTAAGAAGATTGGCCCATTTATCAAAATTCTACTTACACCAAAATACCTTCCCCAATTCAGATTAAATGCCTAGTAAGAAAGGGAAAAAGGCTAGATTGAGAAAGGGAAATTCAACCCACATGTGGTATTTTGATTTGGTGATTCCGTCTAGATGAAAATCAATGTCCCGGGCTTGAACATAGCATGTTTGGCCACAAATAATCCAAGATCCATATTATAGATCAACACGGGTATAGTTTGGGTTAGAATTTTTTTAGGATACATAACCCCTACCAAGGCCCCTACTTGATTCTATTTTCCACCTCTTTAATTCCCACATATTATAGATCCATTTGAAGAGATATTTTTCAAAAAAAATTCCTTTGAGAAAGAGCATGATGATTTTTTTTCTCTATAGTCTAAGATGACCTCAATAATATCATTGAGTATATTGAAAGAGATCATTTTACCATATGAACTACTTTTACATGGTTTTATGCCCAACTTCCATTAATTTGACAAGAGCCTTCTTTCTCAACACTATTATGGGTTACAGTTGAATTATCCATATGTAATCCTATAGCTTGAGAGATAAAAAATATTTTTTTCTTCATATCATTGAACATAACACCCATGGGATTATCTTTTTTCACATTATTTGGTTCTGAGGTGCCATCTTCCTTAGATTCTTTCCATGATTTTGGGTCTAATTTTGAAAGATGGGATCTAGACTCTGTTGATGTTAATGATGACTCTAGACTATAAGAGTTATGTATCACAATGAGTAAGGCTCCACCAAGGAATGTAATATTTTTCTTTTAGGGAGAAGGGATGTTAGGGTTTTGTAAATGTTGTGTATTTTTTTCACTATTCTTCATCTCTAGTGGCACCTTAAGTACCATAATATACCTCCTATGGGTGTTGAGGGTGAGGAAATTAAACTTGAGGTAGATTATTTGTTCCCCACCTAGAGGAGCCTTACTATACCTAGGTGGGTGGGTCCTATAATGGTATCACACATATATTCTCTGAGATAGGACGAAGGCCCACCCACCCATTTTGTTCACCTTCATTGCATACACTTTCCCCATCATTTCCCATTAAAAATATTTTTCATTATTCTATAAAAAGAAGCGACTTTGAAGTTTTTTTATTTTAAAAATTAATAGGTGTATGATTTATCAAATTTATATAAAATAATATTATAAATATTCATAGAATATATGGGTGTATATAAAACCACAACCTTAAAGTTCATATGAAACCAATGTTCATACCATAAAATATATAAAAGAAAAGTGCTAGGTAGCAATAGTAGTAGCTCATAAAATTATGAAGGTGGTTCAATCAATTGGTTTAACCCATACATTAGTGGGGTCCAGGGTACCGATGTGAGGATCCTAACCCTTTCCATATTTTTGTTTAACTTCTTCCTCATTAGCACAATCTCACGAAATTGCAAGAGTCAACCAAATAAATTTGTTGGAAGCAATCTAGTTAGAAGGTCCATTAGCAATCTATCGAGAGGTAACCCTTATTGGTGGAAAAGAGGAAACATGCTTTTTGGTTCCCTAACTTGTATTTCAATGGCTTCAAATTATTTTCTAGATCCTATAATCAAATTAATTGAAAGATTAGCTAAAAATGAGAGATAATTTTTCCAATGTTCTCCCTACACTTTTGGCTCTGCAAGACCAAGGTGTGTTTCTCTTATTATCACTAAATAGAAAAACAATATTGCTTATCAGATATAAAACATCATACACATTGACAAGGATTTCTAAATTTATATATTTAACTTGTTTTCTCCTTGTAACCATTGAAATATTGATATTGGGAAGACAAATAATTAATAATAAAATTAAAATTAATTGAGGTTTATCATTACAATATTGTTCACGGGGTCAAAATAATATGCAAATACATATTCATGCCTACTAAGGATCATAGAGTCACAATTCTATGCAATATTTTTGCTAACACTTAACATTTCTATAATTTATCATTTTAAAATTATTATCTTGAAATAATATGACTTGCTAATAGCTAAAGCATATGAATGTAATTAATTATCCATCCACGATTCAAACATTCTAATTATTTTCCATGAAATATATTATGTAATAAATTTAATAGACACTAACACATTTAAACCAATTCAATACTATAAATGAGTAATGGAGAACACCACAATCTTGACTATATTATTTAAATAAATTATTTCCATTGCATAATATGCATACACTATGGGATGGTTTTCTGATATTGTAGGATTGTTCACATAATCCATTATGCATATACAACAAGAAGTGGTCCACATATTTCATTTTGTACTACAAGTAAAACATGAGGTGGTGTGCATACATGACAAGATGTTTCACATATGCCTCAATGCACATATTGCACAAGGTGGTTTACACATGTCATGTAGTGTGCATACACCATCATATGTATAAATATGAGGTGGTGAATGTATGGAATATAGTACTATGAATATGCACAAACAAGAGTTGAGGGATTAAGGCTCAACAATAATATAGGTGCATTGACATAGAATGTGGATGCACCAAAGAATATAACACATACACCAAATTGGTAAATGATTTATATTTGCATGGAATTCAATAAAATTATCTCAAAACACACTTTTTAAAGAATAATATTAAATTGGAATATTGTCCTATTGGGCTTGTTAGAAACTTTACACTTAATCATTATGAAAACCAATAGAAATTTTTAGAAATGAATATTTCTTACAAAAGAACTCCAACCCCACCTAAGTCTTCAAGTATCCATGATAATCTAAACTAATCAATATGCTAAGATCCAAATATAACACAACATCCTCAAGAATCTCCCTAGAAAATTACCAATGCAATCAATACCAAGTGAACCAAAAAGATCAATTTCAAAGTCACAACTATAAAACTAGGAACCTAATTATGACATCATAATCTAACCATCTCCTACTAAGAGATCACATGCAACAACACATACATCCTAGTCTCAAGAGAACATGTATTTTATGAAAAGTCTAATCTAGAAGCAATCATACTTCACGACATAGTACCAAATACATCCTAAACCAAGAATCAAAATCTCCAATCACATGAAGATAACCAGATCCTAAAAGTGAACCTATAGAATTCAAATAACTCTTCTATAACAACAAGATCTAAGTGATCCTCCAGGACATCCACTAACACTAAACGAGATCATCCATTACCAACATGATGAAGCATATTAGTACCAACAACTCCCACTAAAACCTGATACTGAGCTACACATGGCATCATGATAATTATATCCTAAATTAAGATCATCTAGGTCCACACACGTAATTGAAATTCCAATAACACCAAGTAGAACCAAGATCTCCAAGAAATAAGATATAAGCCCCATCAAAACATTAGAAATCAATCCTACACCACCAAATCATCACTGTAAAAATATCCCATTGAAATGTGTAACCAATGAAAGGTACCAAGATATCATGATATTATGATAAAACCACATGTTATAAGTCTCAATAATTGACTAATCAGGTACTCTAATCATTCATATTTTCATCTCAAAGAAACATACCATTGCACAAATGACTACAAAAAAGACCGACTAACAAAGTGTACATCAACACTAAATCAATCTCATGGATACAAAAATTCCACAACCGAGTCAACCAACTACAACTAAATGACTAATCAGCCTATACAGCTACATAACTTATAGATACCAAACAAAGAATCATAAAAAAACATCACATTAGTAAACTACAAACTAAGATATCAAAAAAGATAATCTTGTAGAAATAAAGACTCAAACATAAAATCAATCATATATAATTTGATTCATGAAAAATGTACGTAAATGAGTAATCATATCCAAGGAATTTATCAAGCATCTAGGAGATAAGAACTACCTCCTAACCATATCACCACCAAACCACATATATGATCATGTTGTGCCAATGCTCCAATGTACCTACATATCCATGACACCATAATTATCACCAATGTTGTACCTAAACTTAGCTATTACCCACATGAGACTCCAAATATCTACATGTGTCAACCCATGTCCTAGAAACAAAAGATAACTTGTGTACTTATCACCATCAAATTACAACTCTAAAAAACACCTATAAAATCTATACTAGGAAACACCAAACTGATAATTAGTTGTACCATCTTATATATCATATAAAAATATGTACTCCCTTAAGGTTTTTCCTCTTGAATCATCTAAAGGATCACACAATCACACCCTAAATATTAGGAAACTAAGTGTGATAAACCAAGTACAATCATCTCTTTATACCAACAACTGAAAAAACTACTTGATCCAATGTTTATTTCAATGCTCATGTACACCAATGCATATTTGAAATAAAAAAATTAATTTTGTATGAAAATGTTATGACCAAAATTGTGTACAAGAGAACATCTAGATTTCAAGCCCCAAAAAATGTTGAAACAAAAATGTTATGGAACCAAACCTATACCATTATGTAGTAATCAAAGGCAACTTTCCATTGATTATTGGAACTAAAAAATAGAACATTCTAAGTGAAAGTTATTCTCGTTTAAAAAATAATTCCCCATTTAAGCTTATATGGTGTTTGTTTATGGCTTTTAAGCTGCTAGCTGAAAATCCCACTTGTGGCAATGGTCTATTAGTGATGCTCAAGTGGCACACACTAGTGGTGTGGTTCTCATGAGTGGTGGATTTAAAAAATTAATTTAAATCAATTTAAAAATGGTGAGTTAATTTTCTTATACAACCCTCAGGGTTGGGTTCTTGGCCCCACTACATTTTGGGTAGGAACTAAGTGCTAAAGGCCTAGATAGCTTGCAAGCCCACTGGTTGGGAGCCTTGATAGTGGCCAATAATGTTAGTGGGCCTAATAGGCCCATACTTTCTTTTCATTTTGTGTGATAGTGGGCGACTCTATAGGGTACGAGGGCCTGCAATCCCCCTATATTTAATTAATTAATTAATTTTTTAAAATAAAATTTTCCTTTTTTTTAATAATTTCAGGATTTTGAGTTTTTTTTAGACTATAAAATTAGATAGCCATATGGTCGAGGAGGCTAATTATTTTAGCATTTTCTCACAATGGCCAAAATAGGGAAAATTTTATATCATTTTTTATTTCTCAGCCATGTAATATCTAATTGTGAGGCTCATTTGATGTCAAGATGCCATTTTATAAAATTTACTCTACACAACCCTCAAATGAAAGCACAAATGAAGAAACCCTTTTGACCCAAATATCTCAATCGTCATATTTTCAATAAACTCAAGAAATTTACAAACCCCAAAAGCCCAAATTCAGGAAAAAACTCCTACACATATGTTCCATATCTTGTAATGCCTCAGATATTTCCTGAAACTAAATCCATTAAACTTTGCACCAAATCCACTCAAATAAGGTTTATAACAAAACCTAGGAGATCATACCTTCTATAACCATGCAAGCTCTGGTTTCACTTGTTATGAAATAATGCATTAATGCCCATTTCATTTGATCCATTTCTTACATAAACCCATGAGAGAAGATCATGCATACAAGCTTACAAAATAATTATACTGCATAGATCAAAAGAGACAAGCCATGAGATAACATAGATATACCCTACAAAAACCCTTAAGAGGAAAAACCCAATCCTCCAAAAGCATCCATACTCCATCTATTATTCAACAATAAAGTAGTACATGCATTTACAGAGTTACAATGAATACTTTTGAAGCATCAATCCTCTCTAAATGCATCCTCCATGTTTCTAAGAATGAATCCACATATCCTATGCCATGCTTCACATTTGCACTCCTTAGAAAGAATCAATAAGATATCCCACTCACCCACCCAGCTTTAACCACTAAACATGTGTTTTCTTTTATAGATACAAGCACACACAAGTAAAACTAACTTGTAAGATAAAACCATGTAACACAAAACCATTGATCCTTGTCTTAATAAAGGTTCATAGCATGATGTTTTCACTTTATTAAATACTTTTCCCAAATATAAAATTATTATCCTATGTCTTCAACAAATTAAATAATCAACCAATGTTACAATACAACTTTACAAGTAGTCTGAAATACTTATCCAATTTTTCCAAACAAACATCCCAAGTGCACCAAAAATAAATAATTATTTAATTACAATTATAATATAAAAATTATATAGTGATGTAGAACACCAAATCCTAAAAATTGGTACAAAGAACATGAAGTTTATGACTAACATAGTGTTGAATGAACAAGAAAACTAAGGGACGGGGGTGAATCAGTCGTATCTTATCAAAAACATCAAAATCGTCATTAACATTAAGATCCACATGAATTCATTAAACATTTAATCTATTATGATTCAAATTGACATTAAAATAAAATAATAGAAACTAAAAAAACTTTAACACCATGCACAAGAGAAGACCAAATTTAAGTGGAAAACCCAAGAAGGGAAAAACCATAATGAATATTAGTTCATAATATAATTGATTGCAAAATTTATTACAAGGCATCACTACCAGAATAGGAAACTGTATCCAAAAAGACTCACAACCAATGCTCACTACTGAAATAAAAAAAGAATCTATAGAGAAGAAATGTTACATAGAGAACATGATATCAACGCAACATAAAATCCACCACAATAGCTCCAACACTTTTACAATCTATTTGAATGATTGTAGAAACCTTCTTCTCATTGCATTCAATAATCAAAAACTTTAAAGCTTGCATTTATCATCTCAATTTCACACTATTTGCATCACACACTTTGCACTTTCATCTATATTGACCTCCTTCAACAATTCAACTCATACTTATACTGCCTTCAACCTTGAAGCCCTTTCATGGATGGTAGAAGTGAATGTGGACCACATAAAAACTTAATTGGGACCCAAATAAAAAAAACCACTTAACCACACTCTACCACAAACAATATTTATCCTTCACATGTAGTGTAAACACTAGGTCAATTGTTACCCATGCAAACAACATTAAATTTTTAAGTAAATTCTTCGTGAAATGAAAAATTGTCTTCTGAACCAGAAACCATGCTTAAACATGATCTAGAATACTCCTCTAACATCTATCAAACTCCTTTGCAACAACTTCCACTTGAAGAATGTACAAACCCAGTACATTCATATGACTTTTCCATACACTGTTACTTGAAAACTTGTCTTGCAAAGCACCAAACCTCAAATCCTATTGAATTCAATAAAATAACAACACCATCAAAACACATTAAAAATTGCAAGACCTAAAGGATAACTTTGGAGAAACATGGAGCCAAAACATTTCTCACAGACACTTGTGCAATGGACAGTCAGACACTAGTGAACACAACTTCTATTGAATGATGATCCAACATACCATCTCTTGAATATAACATCTTTGAAATCTTCTCACAAACACATACAAATCACATAGGTAGATATTCAACCTAGAAGAAATGTAGGAAAAAACTAAAACATATCTCTGCAACTCAAAACAACACTGCAACACTTTGTTTCATCTTTTTATCAAATTTTCTCAAAGGAATTTGGAAACCAATCACTAGAGACACATCCACAAAATCCTCATCACTACTATAGGCATAGATAAAAGCATATTAGAGTAACACCAAAGGCTAACATTAGTAGCTTAACTATGAAAATATAATGCAAGAAATCAAAATAGTTAACACCAACTATTCATCACCAATCTCTCTCAACACATACAATTGACATCAATGACAACATAAGCTTTTTTAAATCAATGACAACACCAATATCCATATACTTGAAAAAATCTCCCCCTTTATCATTTATGGCAACACATGATGTGAAAAAACATCAAGGACACAATAGCTTTGAATATACCTTTTTCCTTTCCTCTTTACCCTTTACTCACTCTCCCCCTTACATGATTCACTCCCCCTAATTATTTTCTATTTTTCACATGATATTCCCTCCCCATTTGACATCAATGGAAAAGGAAATTTCTTTTTGCATTGTTCTCCCCCTTTGAAATTATACAATCTTCTTATAGCTACTCTAAATACTCTCCCTTAGGAGTACACACCAATTTGAAACAATCTACAATACCACTAACTACTCAAAGGAGGGGAAAAAATATCCTTATGCATCTAGTTCAAAGGAGGGGAAACAACCCCCAACTTCTCTTAGAGACACTCAAAAGTATCCTTAGGAAGAGCCTTACTGAATATTTCAGCAATTTGATCTTTTGTAGGAACATAGTCAAGCTTCACTTCATTCTCCACAACCTTCTCTCTCAAAAAGTGATATTTGATTGAAATATGTTTTGTTCTTGAATGCATCACTGAATTATTTGAAATGTTTATTTCACTTGTACTATCAAAAAATATAGAAATAGGCTCATCATGCACCACTCTAATATCCTTCAATGTTTTCCTCATCCACAAAAAATCTGTGCAACAAGATGTTACAATATAATCATCCTTTGTAGTAGATAAAGAAACTAAATATTATTTCTTACATAGCCATGACACCAATCTACATCCAAGAAATAATTCACCACCAAGTGTACTTTTTATGTCATCCACAAAACTAGCCCAATTTGCATCTATGTAAGCACTCAATGTGAGATTAGTATCCTTTGGATACCATAAGCCATGATTTGGAGTTCCCTTTAGGTATTTGAATATCCTATTTATTGTTGCAACATGTGACTCTCTAGGATCTTCTTGAAATCTAGCCACAAGACAAACCACATTTGTTGATGTTTTCCAGCTAAACCTTGGAATTCTCTAAAGGGTAGCCAACCCTTATGTTCAAGAATTACCTAAGGCTAGTGGCCAACACAATGAGTAAAGAATTCTGAGGTATCTACTCCTACACTTTAGGCTCTGTGGGACCAAAGAGGGTGTTCCTTTTTGTGTTCATTTGATATTTCAACTACTCAAGAACACTTTGAACAATACATATTCATTCCTATAAAGGGAAAATAGACATAATCTACTAAAATATTGGCTAATATTTGAGCAAAGAATCATCTATTCACCATGAACAAGGAATTATTTCAATTACTCTAAATACATACCTCATGATTAACAAATTTTAAATGAATTGTGTTATGATTTTAAGACCTTGGTCAAGAAAAAAATTAACATACTTCAATTGTAAATATCTTTAAAAAATAAACTAGTGTTTTGTCAAGTGGGTAATGGAGTCAGAAATGTAATAACCTATAATATAGAAATTCTTTAATTCTGACAATTATGGACCATTTTCACAATGCCTTACATCATGAAAAATCACATCTCCTAAAACCTGAATGCTTACCAAATCCTTTGTGAATTACTACAAATTCATGAACCTATTCAAGTGTTTAATTGACTCTTTGAGCCAAAGCATAAATAGAGACATACTTTCAAATGAGCATTTGATGATGAACATAGATACCATTGATATTTCATTCATATTTTTTGTAGAAACTTTAAAAAGGAGAGTAAATGTTTTAGAAATCAGATTTTTTTCGATATTAGTAATTTCTATAAAACTACTTTAAGATGGTTATGTACATGACTCAAAACCAAGACTGTTCAATTGTTCTATTCATTGGCATACTTTCTACACCTAGTTTATACCCAGACTATATACAAGACTCCAAAATTTTTAGACCAGAACCCTTTACAATGAGCCATGAAATCTGTTTTATCATATAAGGGAGCAACAAGTGTCTAGCTCAAATGTAATTACTTTTCATGATAATTTCAAAATTCATTTCCTTTCATTAGGGTTGGTTCCAAGACCATTATATCTTCAATCATTCCACCACCACAGGAAAGCAAAAAGAAAAAAAGAGTGCCAAGCCATTGGTTGAAGAAACCACACAAGCCTTTCAAAAATTGTTACAAAAAAGGCACATTCCCCAATACCAACAAAACCACCATCAACACCAACATCACGAACCAAAAATCTAGCCACATCAAAGTCCAATCACCATAACACCCAAAAACCAAACATCATTAAAACATGACACAAGTGTTACCCAACCTTGTCAGCCACTGAGTAAACACCCTCACTGGGCCTTTTGATAGATATTGGAGTTTCAATAATAATATCATCAATTGAGTCGCTATAAGGAACAAGTAGGGAATTGGCTAGGGTTAGCGCCCGCACCTCCCTCTTCACTTGAAGAATCATCAGAAATTAAAATAGCAGTAGTGGGCTTCTTCAAAAAAATCCTAGGACCCCTACTAGGACTCATTAATTCTTTCACAAACACATGCCCCTTCCCATCAACTCTGACCAGTTCCTGTGACACAATCCTATTCCTTAGGGTATGGGTACTCTTAATAGCAACCTTCTCACCTCTCCTACGTACACTTATTTTTCCTTTTGGGACAATTGGCACCTCTTCTGGGAGGGTTTGAATACAGGTACGTATGCAACTGTTTCCTACATACTTAATCTACTGGACCTCCAGACTTGTGTAATGGGAGTACTTGACTCACTCATTTTCCCTTAATACAATAACAACCATAGCCAATTATGTAGAAAAATACTAACTAAAAATTCTAGAGAATTCCCACATATAAGCAATGAAAACCCCCATGAACACCAGACACATAAAGCAACCAAACTATAAAAAAAATGCAATAAGCATACACACTTACATGCTAGAAGACACCATGTAGCCACCTTTGCACTACCTCATTCGAAACTCTAAAATTATTCCTCTAGTACTCGCAACAATCAATTTTGTGCCATGATAATTTAGGAATGATATACCAAGCTACAAAGAATCCTCATTAAATAGAGGAATTTGAGGCTAGTCACAATTAATGACCATCCTAGCTCACTCACGTGAGCAAAAGGATCAATTACTGCATGTTACACCTCAATCATTGATTTCCTTGGATTTAAAAATTGATCAACGAGGCTCATTAAGGATTGCCACTTGCTTTATTGATTGTACATAGAAACAAGGAGGTGCTTTAAAATTTCCACATATCCATCCACATCCTTAAACTCTATCATCCTCAACGAGCATCCACCATCAATCTTGATGATCATGGGAGAATCCTGGCCACAACCCAAAACCATCACTCATCGTGCCTTCAAATTTTTCTTTGGAACCTCATCAAGTGATGGCCTAGAAGCTAGTAATGAGATACTAGCCATAGATCGTTACTTGAATCACTCATTGCTTGTTCCCTCTCTATCGAGCAACTTCAACCAGTGATAGACTGAGCCTACGTGATGGGGAAAGACTCCACCCATCAGTGGTCATGAGTTCTCCTTTGGATAATATGAGACAACTAGCTATAGTACAAGGGCTAGTGATGGGTTAATAAATTAACCGCATCACTCATCGTAGGTTTTTTTTTTTTGGTGAGGATGAAAAACACGATGGATGATGGACCTTGGGGAAATAAGAAGGATGAAGCATCACTTGTCACAGGATGGACATGGGTGGTTTAAAAAAAAAGTGCGATGAGAGATGAACTGCGAGCTACATACTTAAGAGGTGCAAGAACACACGTGGGTATAAGTTGTTCATAAAAGAGGGACCTCCTAAGCTCGCTAGGTGACTTATAATGCTAGGGGCCTATTAAAAAAATGATTTTGATAGCCATAAAATACTACTTAAATAAATAGTGACCTAGTGCAAATGGTCAATGAGTGAACATAAACCACTAAAAAGATTAAGGGTATAAGTGAATGGAGATACAACCCTAAACCCTAATGACAATGGGGAATAAAAGGTCATAGGCTTGACCATGGAACCATTGGAATGATGAAATTTTAGGGTTCCACCAGTGGCTCCGACTGGGGATGTATGCCTCTTGTAGGCATAGAAAGAATCCAGATCTCTTGTAGAACAGACCATCAGAAGAGCATGAAAACCGAGAAATAGAACAATAACCCATGCAGATTAAGTGCAAGGATGAAGATTAGAACCATCCTTTGCAAGCTTAGAAGCCTTCCTCTATATCTTAATTAGCTTCATTCTCCAAATTGGGGGCCCAATGGGTCCCCAAGAGCTAAAAGAAATTATTTTCTCTATCAAATACCTTAGCTTGCTCTGACAACAAAGGATTAACATGTGCATTATACATTTTTGAATGGCCATCATCATCATGATTAATATCATCCACTCCACTTGCAATGAAACTGCTCTACTCATCATCCTATTGCCTCATGGGCTCATCTAAGTGAGTTGAGAAGATAAAAATTTCATATTCCCCTTGATCATAAGCTATAACATTAGATTCAATTTATTCATCAAATTGAAAACCTTCATAAACACTCTATTGTATGCTATGCCCTATTTCTTTTGAGGTGTTAGAGGAATAAGATACCAATGTAGGAGGATCTTCACTCTTCCCTACATGAGAGTCAAACTCATTTAATAGAAACAATTCCCTAATGAGGTCCATAAGATGTGGGGTTTCTACAAAAAAATCAAGTCCACATTTGTATTGATTAGCTTCATGTTTCAAGTTATTTGTACCCATAGACTCCTTAATAATTCAAACAGTCTAGCAATATCAACATAATTTGAAGACTCATCAAATTCTTTCTCCTCATTAGCACTATACTCGGTATTGTCATCCTGGGGGATAACATCTCCATCTTCAAATTCTTGACCATGTGGGAAACTGTCATATTCAAGTATCAACAAATCTAAACTACACTCTTGATCATCATCAGATACAATATGTTCATCGAGTTGTGGGCAAGCCACCTCATTGATACTTGTACCACCACATCCTTCATGTGACTGGGTAATTGTTGAACCAACATTACTTTCCTCAAGGGAAAAATAAAAAAACTTGATATCAAGCTTACCTCTGATCCTTACTATCTCATTTATACCATATCCTTCATATTTGCTTGTAATACCTGCCAAGCACTAATCAGAGTTTTCAACAAAGAGTGGATTATTCCTACACTAGTATGGATCATGATTTATCATCCCATATGCTAATAAGGATTCATCATATAAGGGATTTTACCACACCTTCCTTGTTGATAGAGAAAACTCTACCTCCTCAGCATTAAGGTCTAAATCTTCCTAATCACCATTATATTCAGAATCATCATAATCACTAGAAGAGTATACATATAGACTCTCCATTTCATCCCTATCACCAATGGTTAACCTTTCTGAATCACATTCTGAAAGCTCATTGTCAGGTAGATCAAAAAGCCTTCCAATATTATCAATGGGTGATGATGTTAATTCAAAATCCATGTGCCTTTCATAATGTGTAGTCTAGTCATTCAATAATGAAATTTTCCTATTATTCATGAGTACCTTATTGTCTTCTTTATATGTAGCTAATAACTCTGCATCTACTTCCTAAGCATGTTCATCATATTTATCCTCATACTCAATATCAACATACTAAACACATACATTTTTATGTTTGAATTCCTCATCATTCACATATTCAACATGTTCCATTGATAATAAACCCAAGTTATATTCCAGGTATGCATCATTTGCGATTTTTCCCTTCACTTGTGAACAAGTGACATCATGAGCATTTGTATTATTGTATCCTTTATATAAGGGATATGCTTCCAAATCATCTTCAAAAGGGGAGTCACAATCCTCAAAGAAGCAATCAGAAACCTCAACCTCACCTTGATCTTCATCACAAAAATATTCATTTCTATCTAGATCATGTTTAATTTTTTTAGAATGAATGCTTAAGGTTGTACCTTCAAGGTCAAAATTAGTGGTCTGTGATAAAATAACAGTAACATATGCATTATTTTAACTAGTCACAACATGACATGGAATAACACCTTGTATCTCCTTTACTTCTATTCCATCTGAGATATCATTAGAAAAGCATTCATACATATTTTCTTTATTATCATCCCATGTATTATTTCCTTCATCAATAACATGTTGCTTAGTCCTTTGATCCTTTTCAAGAGAAAAATTACTATCTCTACCTTGGGAATTCATATTTCATGAATAATCATATTTTGTTGATTCCACAATCCTTATCCAATTAGGTATTTTATCAAGGTTGTGAGGCTTCAATTCTTTAGGCAAGGTACTTAGTCCAGATTCGTAGATTTTACAAAATAGATCAATGCACACTAAGTCTTCAGGTCTAAAATTTTTAGGGAATTCTATCAAAGCATCCAAAAATATTAAAAAAAATTCATGTGGTAACTCTCCATTGTTTCTTTTCATTTTAGACAATCCTTGAACAAAAGATGTTTGATCAACATTGCTCAAATTTTGGTGACATTTAACATGGAGCTTACCATGTGACCTACATGTTGTGATGATGGATAAAATGGAACAACAACAACATTACCATCTTGAAAATAATTTATATTATTTGATCCATGAGTTCTATTTTCATGAGGTGTGTTAGGATGACCAACACTCACAACCCTATATCCTTTCATCATTAAGTACTTCAATTTTTTCTCAATGTCCATGGCATGTCATTAGGCTTGGTTGTCAGACCATTATATCTTCAATCATTCCACCACCATGGGAAAGAAAAAAGGAAAAAAGAGCACCAAGCCATTGCTTGAAGAAACCACACAACCCTTCCAAAAATTGTTACCAAAAAGGAACATTTCCCAATACCAACAAAACCACCATCAACACCAACACCACAAACCAACAATCCAGCCAAATGGAAGTCCAATCACCACAACCCCCAAAAAATAAACATAATTAAAAGAGGACACAAGTGTTATCCAACCTTGTCATCTGTTGAGTAAACACCCTCACCAGGCCTTTTGATAGAGAGTGGAGTTGCAATAATAATCTCATCTTCTGAGTCGCTATAAATCACAAGAGAAGTAGGGCATTGGCTAGGGTTAGGGCCGACTCCTTCCTCTTCACTTGAAGAATCATCAAAAAATAAAATAGGAGCAGTGGAATTCTTCAAACAAACCCTAGGACCCATACTAGGCCTTATTAATTATTTTGCAAATGCAGGCCCCTTCTCGTCAAACTCTAACCAGTTCCTCTGACACAATCCTATTCCTCAGGGTATATGTACTCTTAACAACAACCTTATCACCTCTCTTGTGTACACTTCTTTTTCCTTTTGGGATAATTGGAACCTTTGCTGAGAGGGGTTTGGCTTTAGATATGTATGTAACTAGTTCCTACATACTCAATCTTCTGGATCTATGGACTTGTGTAATGGGAGTACTTAACTCACTCATTTTCCCTAGATACAATAAAAACTAGAGCCAATTATGTAGAAAAATACTAACCACAACTTCCAAAGAATTCCCACATATAAGCATTGAAAACTCCCATGAACACCAGACACAGAAAGCAACTGGACTATCAAAAAAAATGCAATAGGCATACACACTTACATGCTAGAAGACACCATGTAGCCACTTTTGCACTACCTTGTTCAAAACTCTGAAATTATTCCTCTACTACTTGCAACAATCAATTATCTGCCATGATAATTTATGAATGATTTAACAAGCTAAAGAGAATCCTCATTAAATAGAGGAATTTGAGGCTAGTCACAATTAATGGCCATCTTTGCTTGCTCACGTGAGCAGAAGGATCAATTACTGCATGTTACATCTCAACTGTCTATTGCCCTAGATTTAAAACTCAATCAACAAGGCTCATTGAGGATCACCACTTGCTTTATTGTTCACACTTAGAAACAGCGAGGCGGTGCTTTAAAACTTCCATGTATCTATCTGCATCCTTACTCTATCATCCTCAACTCGTCTGTCATCGATCCTGATGATTGTGGGAGAATCCTGGCCACAACCCAAAACCATCACTCATCGCGCCTTCAAATTTCACTTTGGAACCTCATCTAGTGGTGGCCTACAAGCCAATGATGAGATACTAGCCTTTGATTTGATCATAGGAAGATCCTAGCCAGAGATCAATACTTGCATCACTCATCGCTTGTTCCCTCTCTATCGAGCAAATTCAACTAGTGATAGATTGAGCCTATGCAATGGGGAAAGACTCCACCCATTTGTGGTCATGGGTTCTCCTTTGTATAACATGAGATAATTGATGATAGTACAAGGACCAATGATGGGTTAAGAAACTAACCACATTTCTCATCATGGGTTACCTTTCGATGGTGAGGATGAAACACGCGATGGGTGATGGACCTTGGGGTGGTAAGGAGGATGAAGCATTATTTGTCATGGGATTGACATGGGTGGTTTAAAAGAAGACACGATGAGTGATCAACCACGAGCCACATACTTAAGAGGTACAAGAATGCACATGGGTATAAGTTGTTCATAAAAGAGGGATCTCCGAAGCTCGCTAGGTGACTTACAATGTTGGGAACTAGTTAAAAAAATGATAGTGATATCCATAAAATACCTCTTAAATAAATGGTGACCTGGTGTAGCTAGTCAATGAGTGAACATAAGCCAATAAAAGGATTAAGGGTATAAGTGAATGGTGCGATAAAACCATAAATCCTAATGACAATGGGGAATAAAAGGTCACAAGCTTGACCATGGAACCAGTGAAACATTAAAATTTTAGGGTTCCACCAATATGCATGATATCTAGTCTACTAGTAGTTAAATATAGCAATCCACCAATCATAGATTTGTACTTGCTCTAGTCAACCTTATGGGATTCATCATTTTTTCTCAATTTACAACTAGTAACCATAGGAGTACATGCCGATTTGGAGTCTTCCATTCCAAAATTATTCAACATATCTTTGATATACTTTGATTGAGAAATGAATATGCATTTATTTGTTTAATTGATTTGTTTCCCAAGGAAGAAATTCATCTCCCAAAACATAGACATCTAAAACTCTTTCCACATATCTTTCTCAAACTTCTTACACATAGCTTCACTACCTTCAAAAATTATGTTATCAACATACACAACAACAATTAGTATTTGATAGTTTTCAACCTTAAAATAGAGATTAATATCTATGGTACCTTTAGGGTATGTGCAGGATCATCATGGAAAAAATAGGCCCTTAAGTGGCAAAAAATTCAAAAAAGTCAAAGTTAGGCAACTTGACATAAAAATTTGAATAAGTTATCTATATTATTTCAAAAATATGTAAGAATAGGATGTATAGAAAATTGAATGTAGTTTCTACACTACTAGGTTTATTTTTTTTAAAAGAACTATTTGGTAAAAATTTGAAATTTCATTATAGTAGCACTTAAATTTCAGGGAAAAATAAGAAGTTGGTGTCTGTCTGACCACACTAACAACAGTGAAATGATAATATTTTTTTATAATATTTTAGATATAAGTAGAGGAATCATGTCTTGATGTGATGCATATTTTTTTGTAACTTTTTTCAAAGTAAATGATTAATTAAGAATTTTTTATTACAACTTTTTAAAAATATAAAAACTCGTATGTCTAACCAACTTAACTTGGTCAAAACTTCATGAAATTCTTTTTTTTTCTTTTTTAATCCTATAGTATACGAAGCATAGAATGTGACACATATTTCGGATTCAGAAAATGTGATACTATTTGAAAGCTATAGATGTTTTTCAATCAGCCTATCAATTTGGACTTTAGTCGTAATTCAAATAGAAAATGAATAATAATAATTTATTAAATTCAAAGTAATACATAATTTATATTGGTGGAAATTTGAGAATCTCCTTTAAAAACCCTTTTCGTTTTATCAATTTTGGGTAAAAAAGTCATTAGCCACATACCCTACACATACCCGTCATATCGCCACTTTTTGGCCCATCATGATCCTGCACATACCCTTTATTGAATCCTTTCTGTATCAAATACTTGTCCAACCTTGCATATCAAGCTCTAGGAGCTTGCTTCAATCCATACAATGTGTTCTTCAATCTGCAAACCATATTAGGGTTGTTTGATAATTGAAATCCTTCTGGTTGTTCCATGTATACTTCCTCTTCCAATTCTCCATTCAATAAAGTATACTTCACATTCATCTGATAAACTTTGAAATCCTTATGTGCTGTAAAATCCAATAACATCCTGATTTCTTCCATTCTAGCCATTGGAAAAAAAATGTTTCCTCTAAGTCTATTCCTTCAACTTATGAGTAACCCTTACACACAAGCCTTGCCTTGTTTCTTATCACTTCTCCATTCTCATTTAGTTTTTTTTTATGAATACCCACTTGGTACCAATATTGTTCTTTATTTCTAGTTGTGGGAAAAGTTCCCAAGTTTTATTCTTCTCAATGTGTATTAGTTCCTCTTCCATATCTTTCATCCATTGTTCATCTTTACATTCCTTAATTACAGATTTAGGTTAAACTTTAGAAAGTAAAAATATAATTTCCTCTTCTTTAGTAGCTCTTCTTTTTTTAACACTCCTTTGCTTTTTGTCTCCAATGATCTATTCTTCATAATAATTTATCTTCACATACAAATGGTTTTTAAAGGTCGTTTCTAAAGCTTCTTCATCTTCATCCTATAATTCTTGTTCCTTAGATTTTTCTTCTTCTCTCTGAGAAGGTTCATCTAATTTATATCCATCTAACACCACTAAATTCTTTCTATCTTCATCAACTTTGACATTTACACTCTCAATAATATTTCTTCATATTTTATTGTAACATATGTAATCTTTGCTTTTAGTTGAATATCCAAGGAATATTCCTTCATAAAACCTTTCATCAAACATTCCTAAGTTTCATTATCTCTCTTGATATAGCATTTTCTTCCAAACACTCTAAAGTACTTGATAGTATGGATTCTTTGATACCACAATTCATTAGGAACATTTGTGTTGTTTTCTTTTTCTTGAACTCTGTTAACTATGTAAACAATCGTATGAATTGCTTCTCCCTAGTAGACCTCTGGTTGGTTAGCTTGTTTCATCATATTCCTTGCAACTTCTTGAATAGTCCTATTTTTCCTTTGGAACGGGCATGGAAACATGTATTGATGTGTTGAATTGGCTAATGCTCCTAGGTTGATGCAGTGTATTCCACTAGTTGATAGGGGACTTGGTGATTGGTTTATTGATTAGTATAATACAGATGGGGATAGAAGCTAGTTCGACAGGGAGATTTTGGAAGCACAATGCACCGGCATAAATGAAGGATGAGATCAATATAAGGGTTAGACGAGCATCCCACACCTGAAAGGTTCCCTACATAGGTTTCCCCTGAAACCCTCTAGTTACTAAGGTCAAGAATGTGGGGAAAGCACTTGTTCTTAGATTAGTTCTAGAAAAGCAAGGAAAAAGGGGGTGTTTCGTCAACAAGAACAAAAACTACTAATAGCCACTGCAATATAAAAAAGTAGACTCATTCGAGCTGCAAGGAAATGTACATAAATCATTTGAAACCACTTTGTTTTGCTAAGGAGTCCTAGGGATAGACAAGTGCCTCTTTATGCCATGATTCTCAAAAAACATGTTAAATTAATTGGAGGCGAATTCTCCACCTCTTTCAAACCTCAAAAATTTTATCTTCAAATTGATTTCATTGTCAACCATAACTTTAAATGCTTTGAATCTATCTAGGGATTTAGTTTTTTCTAATAAAAGTAACCCATGTCATTCTAGAATAACCATCAATGAAAAACATGGAATACCTATCACCTTGAAGAATTCTCATTCCTGTAGGACCACAAAGGTCTGTATGCACCAATTCTAACAATTCAATGGAAGATTGTTCTTTTCCCTTGAAAATTCTTACATTTATTTTCCAGTCTGACACTTCTTGTAGACATCACTGATAAGCTTTGTAATTCTTAGAAATATCTCACTACTTGAACATAATTGATTCTAACCAAGTTATCAAAATTGACGTGACACATCCTCCTATTCCAGAACTAGCATTCATTAATATTAGTCATAAAACAATGACCATCAACACCCTTGAGCTAGTAAAAATTTCCATCTATCCTCTTTCTAGCTGCAATCACAATTTCAAACCATCTTTTGATCTCATATCCATCATCTTGAAACATAAGATTATATCCTTTACTACACATTTTTCCAATGTACTCAAAAGGTTATACTTTAAACCCTTGACACAGTAAAAATCATCGGTATTATGCTTGCCATCAAAACTAATTAAACCTAATCCAAAAACATTAGCACCTAGATCATCTCCAAATTTAACAAGTTTGACAAACTTACTCTTGTCTATGAACATATGATTTGAGCAACCACTATCAATGATCCAATTTATCTTATCATGTATAACATGAAAAGTAGATACCAAAGTACCTTTTTTCTTAACCTTTGTCTTTGAAGCACTCTCCTTCACACATCTTTTAGAGTTTGTAGAAACAAATTCATCTTTTAAAGCCAAGAAAAAAAAATTATTTTGACTATAGTGTCCATAATCAGATTCATCATTAGAAATACTTGCATCTTCTCTAACATAATAGCTTTTCTTGATCACGTTAACTTTTTTTTCCTTATTCTTATTGTTCACAACTTTATTTAGACATCTTCAAGAATAGTGACCTATTTTTCAACAACTGAAACATTTGAAAAATAATTTACCCTTATACTTACTAGTGCCCTTTTTCATCCTTCTCACAAAGTTAGCTTCTATATCATCAAGATCATCCTGATTTGAATCTTTAGTCTTCTTTGATTTTCTCACCTTAAAATAAACTTCCACTTTCACACCAGTATTCATACCAAATTCTCTCATTTGAAATATAGTTAGTGTACCATACAACTGATCTCTAGTGCAAGTATCCAAATTGACAATTTCCTCAATAGTAGAAAATTTCTGTCATAAAGATAATCTTGATTTGAATATTCATTCTTCTTTGATTTTCCAACCCTAAAAGAAATTTCCACTTTCACAGTAGTATTCAGACCAAATTCTCTCATTTCAAGTGTAGTTAGTGTACCATACAACTGATCTCTAGTGTAAGTATTAAAATCGACAATTTCCTCAATAGTAGAAACTTTTTTCCATAATATTTAGGAAGAGTTTTGAGAATTTTATTTACAACTTTAGGTTCTTTGAATTTACCTCCAAGACCTTTGATTGCACTAGAAATTTCATCAACTCTCTACATGTATCTTGTGATCTATTTTCTTCTTCAAACATTCATAGGTTCTAAAATTATGTCTTGAGATTCTGCATCTTAGCTTGCATAACCTTAACATCTCCTTCATAAATACTTTCTAGCTTATCCCAAATTTATTTAGCCATATTAAAATCCACCACTTTTGTAGTGTAGGAAAAAGTATCCCTTTTTCACACTTAATTTGGGAATGAATAATAAATAATAAAATGAACCTAATTCTTCCTTATTTATGGTGTTGTAAAATGTATCTTTACACATTCACACTAGTCTAGGGATTTATATTAATTTTTATTCTTTATGCTTTAATTGGCCCTATTTTGCATCCATGATCCTTATTAATTGCAAATTTCCATGGATAATCCTGAGATATATCAAATAACCAATCATAATTCAATGTTTTAGGTCATTTGTTCCATATCTAGTGATATGGGATTAATACACCACCTTGGGAAATTTAGTCCCACCTAGGTGTTGGGACCTAATTTTAAATTTCACATTAAACAAGACCTATCTTGGAGTTTGTGTCCGAGTTGTGCACCACTGGGACTCATACACCACCTTGGGAATATGAGTCCCACTCTAATTATGACCCATTTTAAATTCAATTCTTGGCAGGATTTTATTATCCTAGATCTGATTTCATCTCATGGTGTTGTAATTTGGAGAAATTTTGCATAAACAAGTATAAATACAAAGTTATTTCACATAGTTTCATTGTAGAATTTCATAAGAAATCAAGAGAACTTTCATAAGAGTTCACAAAAGCATTCAGGAACATTCAAAAAAAATTCAAGAGAACTCAAAGGAAGACTTGAAGAAAATTATTGCAACAATCCAAGATCCATCATCATGCCAAAGGCATAAAGCATCAAGCATGTTGTTGAGCTAGTGTTGTGATGTAGCATTCAAGATCCAAATTAAGCATTGTTCCACATCTAATTCAAGATCAAGATCTACATTCTTTCTTGGAAACATCCTATTAGATTACAAATTTACATTTCAAGACATCATTCAAGGTATCATTATTCAAGTTTTATGTTTCATGTTTCATGTTTCATTATTTCATCATAAGGTTTAATTAGCTAAATGATGTTTGACTAAGGAAAACCCCTATTTCCTAACAATCAACAATTTTTTTCCTCTCTTTGATATGTGATTTGTAGATCTATGTTGAAGATCCATTAAAGAGAAATATTGGAGAAAGTTGTCAAAGTTGCAAAGTTATCAAAGTTGTCACCTACCCTACAAGATCACAGGGAGTCACCTACAGAGAAAAATTCATAGTTTCAGACTCAGAGATCTAGTAGGAGAGAAGCTACAATAGACCACTAGAAGATACCTAAGTTTCAACAAATCCCTAATACTGTGACTAAATCACCATCTTGGGCATATGAGTCCCAGTACAATGATTTTAGTCATTTTTAAAAGATTCAAATTAGTCACTATGAAATTCTAGTTTCTACCCAAAAAATCCTAGTCTGGCACTAAACCGCCCAGCCTAGGGTATGAGTCCCAATGAGCACCAAATAGTCGGATTTTAGGGTTTTAGAGCTTGTTTTTACCACATCTTTCTTCTAGGTACCCCTCTATTCATTCTCAGTTTACTATCCTAATTTTTAGTTTCATTTCCTAGGTCATTTAGTTAGGTTTGCATAATACTTTCATGTATTTATTTCTAAGCACATGATTAGTGGTGAACCACCTTTTGACTTTAATCACACCCCTAGGACACCCTATTGTAGATCTCTTTTCCTCATTCCATCCCTAGATTGAGATCTCTAGGATTTTCTTTAATGACAATTGAAGGGAATAGGTGGAAGAACCCCAATCCCCCTTTAGTTCCATCTCCCAAAAGAGAGAACAATATTTTATAGGTTTCATTTTGGTGAACCTATCCTTTGGACACCTCACTTTCTAATTTGTAGTGCATCATAGTCCTAGATCTAGCTTACATTAACTTTGCATTAGGTCTTGTATTATTGAATTTGTACCTAGGGTTTCTAAACTTTGTGTGATTGAAAGTTCTTATAGGTTGCATTTTTACATCTTGCATCATTGAATTTCATTTGAAATTTGTATTTACACATTGTCTATACAACATTCAAACCATAAAACCTAAGATTCACTCAGAATTTACTGAATTCAGTATAAACATCCTAATCTAGGACTCATACACCCCTTTAGGTTATTTAGTCCATGTATAGGTGTTTTTCTTGGATTTTTGGGAATTCTATGTAGCATTTTTTCACTATTTGAACCCTTTTAAAACCCTAACTGGGACTCATATATCCCTATGGAAATTTAGTCCTAGATTAGACCTTAAACTACGTTTCATAGCATTAAAAACATCATTTCTGTGATTTTGTTTGCTGCTGTTAGCCATCTATTTCAGTTTACTGAGTTTTTGTTTCATTCATTTCATTAGATTGAGGTTAATTCACTTCATTTCACGCATTTCTTAAATTCAAAATGAAATTTACAACATTTCATTTTCAGATTTTTTCATAGTGTAATCAATAAATTACCTTGTTTAGAATCTAAAAATTGCATTTACTCATTTCATTCTAGGTCATTAATTTTATATAGATTACTTTTCACAAATGCTAGTATCTTTCTTTTCCAAGTTTGTAAAGAAAAATTTAGTTAATAAGAATGATAGTCATTCATTCAATACATTTCTTAGTTATGAGATTCTCTTAGTGTACAAGAGAGTGAAAATTTTGATGCTTTCCTTAAATATACACCCTCCCATCTCTCCTATTTGTAGGAATCATGTGATAGAATAAGATACAAGCATAGATAATAATGATGATCATAGTTGTTCTTCTCCTGATACCTCTCCTATTTCTGACAAAGGTATCTTGGTGAAAGGAGATGCAATTGTTGAGAATCATGAAAGTCTTTTTTTTCCTTCTCCTCCTCCCCCTTGGGAAGATATTATGACATGAGAATATGAGATCATTTCCACTACTTTACTTATTCTAAATTCATCTCTCAACACCTCCCCTACTTGTGAGAGTGTCGAAGTGACAAAGGATACAATCATGAATGATCATGAAAATCACATTTGTAAGGACATGTGTATTGAAAGTTATAATATTAATTTTCTCCTTCATAATGTCCCTAACATATGGAAATACCTATTCAAACAAAAGGATCCAATCATTCTTAAGAAAGGAAATCATAGTCATCCTTTTCTTGATGCCTCCCCTATTTGTGATGAAGCTAATTTTAGAAAATCTAATGATAGAACATGATGAACCTTTTTTTACCCCTCCACTAAAAGCTCTCCTATTAGGGTACACATTATGGAATAACAAAATGTGACCTTAGATAAAAAGAATGGAATCATGAACAATCAAGACAATCACATTTTTCCTTCTCCTAGTATCTTTCCTAGTAGTGAAGAAGATATTTTAGTGGTAGAAGATCAAAACAATGAAATTCATGAGAATCCTATTTTCCTCTCCCCCTAGAGAAAAAATTATTGAACAAGAAAATGCCATCATTGATAAACAACACAATACAACCATTGATAACTCCCTTACCTGTGATGAAGTCATTTTAGAAGAACCAACCTCTGAATTTAATGAACATCTAGCTTGTAGTTCTCCTAAAAACCTTCCTACTAGGGTAGATATCATGGTGGAAGAAAATGAGAACATTCACACATGCACTTCAAATAATAGTGATGTGAATTCCTTGGATGATGGTGAAAAGATAAAAATAGACTCCCCTTCATTATAAAAACATAAAACCAAAACCACTAAGGTTATGAATGCACAAGTGGACCCATTAGATCCCCATTGATTATTGGACCCCCTAAATATCCTATGGGACATCCTAAGAATCCTCTAATTATTTACCCACCTTCACACAAAGCAAAAACTTAGAACAAACCTAAACTTATCCTTTATCTCGGTCAAACCAATGGTCCTACAACTCAAAACAAACCCATCTTCATCCTTGAACCACCTAAGAATAATGTTTCACAACAACCGAGTTATAATACTGTTGCTCATACATATAACACTTGAAACAATCTACAACCAAGAAAAACATCTTCAACATCCCTCCCACTACCTAACCCTATCTTGCTTGGTCACCCTCATTTTCCTTTACATAGTGGAAAGGAGTATGATCTCATTAAATTGTAACTAAAGAATGCTCCTGCTAAGATATCCTTGTGGGACCTTAGTCAAGCCTCCCCTCATTATCATAACATGGTTCAAAGTGCCTTATAAAAAGTTCCTCCTCCTCCTAATGTGCAATCAAATGAAGTAGAAACCAAAATCCAAGCTATAAATTTGGTCAACTTAGAAATTACTTTCCATCAAGATGAGCTACCCTTTCTAGAAGTACAAAAACAAAATGAAGCTTTCAGGATAATAGCTATATACAATAGGACTAGGATAAAAAGAACCATTTTTGACAATGGATTAACCCTCAATGTGTGTAGTGGAAACCTTTTGGATAGGATTGGTGTAGATAAATCAAAAAATCAACATGCCTCTTTATCTATTAGTGGGTTTGATAACGTGGGAAAATGACTACTTGGTGTGATCAAATTACCTACTACTGTTGACAAAGCTACATTACAAACCCTAATTTATGTTATACCTAATGATATTTCATACAACCTCCTTTTAGGAAGACCATGGATTCATGAGATGCATCTAGGGCCTTCTACCCTTAATCATAAAATGAAATATGTCTACAACAACAAAGTGCATGCACTCTACGATAGTCATGTGAGCCTTACAGTATTTTACAACTTGAAAAAGACAAGGAGAATCCTTTGAAAAAATTGACATCAACTACACAAGTAGAACCCATGTAATAGAAAGACAAAGAAAAACATATTGAGGAAGTCACAGATTTATTAGAAGATGATTGGGGTTCCTTAGATTTCACAAAATTAATGGGAGAATACAAGATCACTACAAAAGATTCAGAAAAAGGGAAAAGAGAAGGAGATAATTTGAACACAAAATTTAGAATACCCTTTGAAAACATCCATCACATACACTTTAGAAGAAGAAGAAAACTATATAATAAACTTTGATGAAGCTAATTATAAACAACCATCGACTACAAAAGAAACAAAAAAGATTTATGGAAAAGGTTATGAACTCATGAAATAACTTGGTTATAGTGGAAAAGGATACAGTGCTAGATAAAAAGGTATATGTGTCCCTATAGAGCCTAACATACAAGAAATGAAAAATGGTCTTGGTTATTGTCCCTCGAAAGAAGTAAACAAATCTTCACTCAATGTCAACACTCTTATAAAAGATAATTCTAATCCAAATTTAACATTAGAGATTTCTAAATTGATAGACACTAGTAGTCTTGGTTATTTTCCTTTGAAACAAATGAAAGAAACAAATAAATCTTTGCTTAATATCAATGTCCTCACACAAAATACTAACAATTGAAGCTCGTTAGACTTTGTTGATGTGTTTTTTATGCACTTCTCAACACAGGTAATGCGCAGGTGCACTACCTCTCTTGAAATACAATCTTCCACAATCAGATTGCAGAACACTATCCCAAGGTCTCTCGGATGTCAGGTCATGACAGTGCTTAGATACTTCAGTAGTTTGATGTGATTTGCTAGAATCACAAGGCGGTCTTACACAAGAAATACAAAGCATGGATACAAAGTGTGGAAGTGGAATCTTGCAATGGAGTTCATAGGATGGAAAGCTATCATGCATTGGTTGTAGGTTCAAATAGCAGTCTTGGACTCCATTTTGTGGTTGGATTTGGCTTTACAATGTGAAATGAACCTTAACATAGGCCAGTCATTAAAAAAAAGGAAAAAAGGGTGAGGGAGGGGAAAAGTTCCTAAGTCTGCAACTAGCTATGAATAGTGATAATGGAGTTCTTGCAATGGACAATTTCTTAAAATAATATCCCACTTAACCAGGGATTTCACAGAATCATAGAAATTGTGCTATCTTCTAAGGTCTGCAGATATGTTATCCTTCATCCACCACATACATGCATGAATCAAAGATAAATGTTTGGAGCAGCTTTGAAATCAAGTCCAAGCTAACTTTGCACAGCTATCTACCATCAGCAAATAGCAAAAAGTATGGAAAAAAAAATCAACATGGAAGGAATTTCATAATCACCCAACATCAATTCTAGGATCTATCCAAAGAAATAAGATAGTGAACTAAACAACAATAAAATCAAGCAACATGGGAGAAACCAAGAAAATACACCAAGTCAATACCTTTTCCTTATAAATTTCTGCAGCATGTCTTTACAACAACTCAACTCTCTCTTTGCAAATGAGAGGGGAGCCCTATTTATAGTTTTCCAAAAGTTAAATGAATGGCCAAGATTATTTCTCATTGTGTGGCCAAGATTCATTACGAAATAGGGTTTCACCTACCCCCAAATAGATCACAATTTAAAATTACATTTCTGTCTCTTCCCTATTTCATCCTCTTGCTGATGGCACTGTAGCAATTTCATCCTATAGCTGATTATTGTTTTGTTGTAGCTACTCTTCAAAAAGGTCTTCATCTTTGGCTGGGTTGTCCTCCTGTTCCTCGAAAGCTATGCATTCCATGTATTTGAGGATGACTTCCTAGAGCTTGTCTATTTCAAGGACTTCACATCGCAGTGCTTGGTAGCTCCACTCCTTAGCATTTTCTTCCAAACTTTTCCAATCCTCATCATATTTTGAGCCTTGGTCTCTAAACAGCTCCGATTGATCAAAGGTGCGGGCAACAAAACTTAGGAACTCCGTTGTGATTTCTCTGGCCATCCCATCCTTCATCTTCTCTTGGAAGTATGGTTTTATCTTTTCTGGATCCATTTGTATAGTGGGCATATCATAGCCTGTCATCAGCTTAAGGTATCATGTGCATTCTGCCCGAATTTCCTTGATCCACTCAATGTCCAGATCCACCCTGCTCAAGATTTGCTCCAACCTCTCCTTTTGGTTGTCGAAGTCTCTGTGCCATACATCCATTAGCCAGTGATCTTTCTTGAACGCAAGCTTCTCCTCCCACATGGCTTTAGGCATCTGAAGGATAGCTTCAATCCTTGGAAAGGTGGAGTCGTAAGTTGAAGGAAAATTGGTGCAGAGCCTCTTTATGCTCTCCAGAGACTGCATTAAGTCCAAGAACTTGTTGGCTGTTCGCACAGCCCGGCTGATTCCCATGTTTCCGACGTATGAGACTTGTCGGAACCAGTCCTTTGTGGTCTTCTCTAAGTTCTTCCTTCTCTCCATTTTGTTGATCTACTCTTTGGAAAGCAACTAAGGGGTGGCCGTGGATGTAGTGGGTAGGTTGTCCACTAAGGACCATTACTGTATGTAATCCGTTAATGCTGTGACCTGTGCCTTGAGCTCATCCTTGGAGATTTTATCCTGCTTTATCAAGTGCACCACTATGGCCACTGACTCCTCAAGGTGCTCGACCTTCTACTCTGTGGTTGCAGTCCCCAGGTCAATGGTAGAGATGTTATAGCTTACCCCAGTTTGGCCCATGGTGGGCATTGTGATTTGTGCCGCTTGGGAGCTGGAAGCATCCATGGTTATTCTGGATCTGACCTTGGGCTTCTTCTCCTTCTTCGTTGTGATCTGGGCTTGAGCCAAGATGGCCTCTAGCCTTGCCCTTGGGTCCTTTAGCACATGGGTCATCTTTTCAAGTTGCTTCTCCAACCATTCGGGCA
This sequence comes from Sequoia sempervirens, assembly GCA_007258455.2. NCBI lineage: Eukaryota > Viridiplantae > Streptophyta > Pinopsida > Cupressales > Cupressaceae > Sequoia > Sequoia sempervirens. The sequence continues at coordinate 404,294,927 of VDFB02271358.1, read as the reverse complement.
CAGCGGACTTCCCTTTGAGCGAATCATGGCTGCCTTTTCCCTTCTCAGTCAAGGGCAAGATTTCTACTTCCTTTCCTTTTGGATATTCTCCTTTCTCTTTGGCAGCATCCTCCTCCTGCTCATCGGAGTCATGGAAAAATATGAGGCGTTTGACAAGTAGCCTAGTGGATATTTTCTAGATGGGAGTATCTTCTTTTGATGTTTCTTCTTCTTTCTTCTCCTCAGTACCCTCAGCTTCGGGGCTTTTGACAGCATGGGTTTCAACTTCAGTTAGATCCTTTATCTGCTGTTCTTCCAGTGGTTGTCCTTCTTCACCATGTGGTGACCCTTCTGCCTCTATCCCAATGTCCTTTAGTTGTGGTGCCATTTCCTCCTCAAGGTCATCATCAAAGGTCTAGATGATTTCCTTAGCACCTGAGCCACCTTCCTCGTCCCCACTCTTAGAAGAGCCTGTTTCTTCCTCCTCATAAACCACCCTGTCGATGGTTCGGTGTTCGTACGCTGGGTGCTCATGATACTCATCAGCCTCCTCCTCAATAGGCTTTGAGGCCTCCTGCTCTCACTCCTCCAACTCCTTTGAGATTAGCATGGTGGCCTCCATAGCTGGTGGCTCTATTGGCGGTTGTGAAGACTAAGCAGTTGCAAGGACTTGGGCAAGGGCTTCCTGGAGAGTTGGATCCATTAAGATCTGGGAGAGGTCAAGGGGGAGGCTCTACATGTGCCTTGAAAGAGCCTTGGGCATAGTGGCAGTGGGAGCAGGCATAGTTATTGTTGCCAGAGGGAGCGATGTAATTGGCGACATGGCAGCAGAGGAAGGGGGAGTGGTCATGCCAGAAGAGGAGTCGATGATTATTACTGATTTGGCTAGAGGCGAAGGGGCAAGATGGACAAAAATGTCCACTACCGGTGGGGAAGCGGTGACCATAGCCAGGGAGGTGGGCGGATCAACAGGAGGGGCAGGAAGAGCCAAGGGGGCTGCAATTCTTCTGCACCTTTTTCCTATTTAAGCCTTTTGGGGGACGAGCCTCCTGTTTCTTTCTTTGTAGAGGCCTTGGGGTCTGGGGACTGCTCGGTCTCTGTTTCTTTTCTTTTCCTGAGCCTGGTAATGGGAGGAGACTTGGAAGTCCCGCCAGTTGACATGGTGGCAGCAACATCTTCCGTGGCACTTGGCTTAGTTTTGAGCCCTTCATAAGTCAGGACTACTCCCTACCATTTTAAATGAGCTGCTCGCCCATCGATCCACTCTTTGGTCCGAGTTAAGATCAGCTGGGTTATGGTGTCTAGGTCATCGACCTCCTATTCATCCTAGTCAATGGACGGTATTGGTAGATTGGCGACTGTCGGGTACCTCGAATGCATGATGGTGGACTCATCCTCCTTGACTTGGTCCGGTACCATAAATGGTTGCACCCTTCTCAAGAATAGTACCGTCATTCGCATGTAGTGCCTTGCGTACACTTCTTTGTCATCTTGGCAGTCGGCCCAGAAATTGTTAATGTGATGGAGATGGGCATATGCGGGCCCCAACACTTTCCTGACATGGCCATGCGGGTCCATTCGCGGGCGAGCAGTGTGTAAGTAAAAGTGGTAATCCTTCAACTCCTTCTCAGAGTTACCAGCACACTGGGAGGTCTACAATCGATACATGCCCTAGCCAAGGGTCATAGGATAGGAGATCCCTACTATATGTTTGTTGTTGAAAATCACCTGCAGGTGCTGGAGTTGCCGAGAGAGCTCTAGGAGGATGATTCTATTGTTGGGGTAGCGAGGCAATCTATTTAGCCTATCAGTGAATCCCTGGGCCTGGATGTATGTAAAATTTGGGTAATGGATATAGAGGAAGGCGTATTGTTTTAAAAGTGCTATGGCATTGTGGGAGACTCTCCTCTTGAAATATCCAGCGATCAACCAAATGATATAGCCAATGAAGGTGTCATTAACCCTGTAGTAATCTCTCTTAAAATTCTAGTACTGGAGCTGCGGATACTTATCAAAGGGTTTGAGTCCTCACTTCTGCCCCTAATCGGGTGCCATAAACAACCTGCTGTACTATCTTTGATCCACCAAGGAGTATACAAGGTAGGAGGTCATATAGAATTTGGAAATCTTTCTCATGTTGACAAATTGCTCATGGAAGCAGTTGCTTATGATTCCTCCCCAATAGAATGAAACCTTCGTTGTGACATCCTCGTTTCCCCTCAAGATCTGCTCAATGAAATAGGCCATCCATTCCTGGAAGTAGGCGACCATTGGAAGACCCATAACCTTGCTCAACATGGTTACCAGGTCGTGGTAATCCTCATGGAAATCACTATGAAAAAGCTCTTGAGGAACTTTCGCAGTGTTGCCTCGTCTTTCCTTAAGCCAATGGAGGTTTATTGACTTCTTGCATCTTGTTGGGTTATCATCCCATGCCACCTAACATTCCTCTAATGTAGGGACCTCCATCTATTGGAATATGGGGATATGAAAGGTCTTGGTGATCCCCTCTGGTGACATGTCTATGAGGATGTTTCCCTCCTTATCAACAATTGTTCTGGTATCAGTTTGGTAGGATTTTCAGCAAGACATGACTAATTCGGGCACTATGAGGGATGGAGGGAATTCAGAAGCCTTAGCTATTCCACTCTGCCTTATCAATCTGACATTCTTTGTTGTTGGGTTGACTCTGACCCTCTGAGTGAATTCATCAATATCCACCTGGCCAATGTTAGTGTCTGTGATTTCCTTCCAGTCTGTAGTGACCTTTGAGTGGAGTGGCTCGCCCTATAATTGGTACTTCTTCTAGTGTTTGTCCTCTTTCCCTCGAGGGGTCCTTCCTGATTTCTTACCCTTGTCCCCTTCGGCGGATGCCCCTGAAGTTCCCGCACCCGATTCCATATATTCTGCAAGCAAGGGAAAAGTTAGCAAAATGGGTTACGAAAGCTCTCATGTTAGTCCATATCTCGAAAGCAGTATTCATTTTAAATAATCAATCAATCATATCATGAACTTTCATCTCAAGATGTTATTGATCTTTGATTAAGGGCATTTGGACAATTCGAGACTGGAGGGCCGAACTTTCCTGGCAGGAATGCTGTCTAGAAGGGAAAATGCAGTGGAAAGCTCCTAGAGACTTTCTTTGGTCAAATTTTAATATGTCAAGAAGTTCATGATTAAGAGGACCAAAATCCAGTACGTCAATTGAAGTTAGATCTCAGGTTTGGGCTCGTTAGGATTGATTTAGGAGGGCTCAAAAGTCCCAAGCCGGAAAGCTGTCGGGAGATAGCATTTTGGAACGATAGACAGTAGAGGGAAATTCAGAGACGGAAGTCCAGGGTCCAGGGCTCGGAGGGACAAAGGGCGGTTGATGTGTTATTTTGTTTTCAAAGGTTCAGGCTGGCGACACCGGGATGGCAAGTGAACTCCGCCGCTTGGGACGGCCAACGCTAGATGAAAGTTCAAGAGGGGAAGTCCAGCGAAAAGGGGCTAGAGGCAGGATTTTGCTTTGAGTTCAATCGACGGTCGGTAACATGTAGTCCAGAGGTCGGGCCAATAGGAAATGACTTTTCTGCTAGCAATGGTGGGCGAGGACGGGAATCCTGGGCCACGGGGCCCTACGAGCAGAAGGTAGTTAGGAGCTTCAGTGAGACCCCACGGCAAACGGTGCTTCGAGACCCGGCAATCGGAAGGACAAGGTGAAATTTCCCTGATGACAAGAGAGTGGCGGACTTCCGAGAATGGAAGTCCAGACACCAGGGCTCGAGAGGTCCCAAGGACACAGATGCGAAAAGACCAGCCAGTAGTGTGGTAGAGGGTGATTCTGGAGCACGGACAACACTAATGAGTTTTTCGTTAGATCAGGAGAAAAGGAAACAAGGACATCTAGCGTTCGGAACCTGTAGAGCCGAAAGATGCGTGAATTAAATTGCCAGAGGCCAACAGTGGACATGAAGGTGGAGCCTGGAGGTCGGGATGCCCGGAGAGACCCGTCGTGGATGACGGAAAAACACAAGGAGAACCCCGGGGTACTGGGCCCGAGAGGACCAAAGGATACATGTTGAGTTTTGAAGTTCTTTGGCAAGGGGATGGTCAGGATCCGACAACCAGAAGGTAGGAGGAAGTTTGCAGTTTGGCATGGTGGAATCCAGGCTGAACTCCAGATGGGGAAGTCTGGCAGACTGGGCCCGGAGGGGAGAATCATCGTCGATAGGTGTTCAAAGTTTAAAAATGGATGGTGAAGGCAGGTTTCGGGGCCGAGGCGAACGTTTTCCCTGTGCAAAGAATAGCCGTGGTAGGGAGAAACTCTGGATCGGCGAGGAGGGCATCCTAGAGCTTTGCTTGATTTTCTATCACATGGGTTTGGTGCGTAATTTTATGTTCTATCATTTTGCACCCTCCTAATAATTGTTCATTAATTTAAATACCTCGAAACCATGAAAATGACACTCGAGAGGGAAAATGGATGGCCTACCTCGAACACGCAGAGTGGGGAGATGTGGGATCCACCGACGATCGATGAGATGACACTGAGGGAGATGATCATGATGATGCCGAAGACAGTGGGCTCCAGATGACAGTTTGTCCAATTCGCAGCAATCCTGTGAAATAAAAATGACCACCCAGATTGGGCATTTTATACCCCTAACTGCCATGAATATGCGCATTTATTGTAGGTACGGTCGGTGAAAAGAGTTCGTGGATTCAAAAATAGGTCGGCGACGGTGGCGGGAAAGCCGGGACCCGACGGCCGGGGAGGCGCAAGACAATGGCTGTTTTAATTTTTCAGTCGGTCGAACGGCGCCGGCGGGAAACAGGTCGGGCCCCGGAGGGCGGGATGCCTCCAGAGATCCGCTGTCAGGGGCGGCGGAACCATCATGAAATTCTAAACACAAAATTCCTAATGGTCGGGCCCGAAACGACTGATGGCAGGCAGGTAGCTTCAAAGGTTTCAGACAGCGAAACTTAGACGGAACCCCAGAGGCAGACCTCTGGGGCCCAGGGCCAGAAGGGCGGGGCACCGCCCAAAAATTTTAACAAGTTTTGGACAATAGCAGGAGGGGTTCAGACCCCGAGGTTTCAAAGGACGCCCAACGGATGCCGCTGAAAACAACAATTCCAGCGTCGAAACCTAGAGATAGAATTCTGAATGGCCGGGCCCAGAAGGCCTCGAGGCCGTTGGCAGGACCAAATTACTAGAGGGACCCCATGAGGCACCGGAACAGAGAAAAACAAAAAGGGGAAGGCACGGTTGACTTATGGTGGGACCTTAAAGCAACATCGACCATCTAGGACATCAAAAAGGAGGGCAGGCAAAATGAGGTAGCGACAAAATTGACCTGACCAGGCGAAAGAAAAGAGGGTCCCCATTCCGAACGGGGCGTGTGTGCTAAAGGCACAACAAATGGCGACTCTGCTGGAGAAGGCTCCTGAGCATTCTAGGGATAAATATTCATTCAGGACCTAGAATCTCTGGTTTTACAGACTAGGAGTGGCTTCCAAGGATGAATCTGGGAGGACAAGATCCTTAATTGGGTCAGCTTACAGGACATCTCAGAAGTGTGTGTGTGTAGTGAGTTCATTCATTTCCTTGGGATAGTGACCACGGTTACCAATTCAACCGAGCAAGCTACATAAATTGTCTGACACCAAAAGTAACCTGGACATTGCTCCACTACCAGTCAGGCATCCATAGCCCCGACGGATTTGTCGCTACAATCTCATGGATATTTCTCTACTGCTGGCCGGGCGTCTATAGCCCTGGTAGAGTTATCCAAACACCCATATGGTCATTTATTTCCTTTTTTCAGAATTCCTTGTTACTTTTTCTTTCATATTTCACTTCTCTTTTACCATTCAGTTCAACCAAGTAAGCATTGAAGCCTACAATTGGTTTGAGACTGCAATGGTCACTGGAGAAGACTTGATATTTTTCACTTGTTGGGGTGTCATAACAACCATGGTACGGTCCTTTAGAAATTATTATTTTGTGCTTCATGTGAGATCCGAGATGCGTGTAAGAAGATCTAGCCAAGGGTCAAGTTCTAAGCATAATTCAAGCAAGGAAATCATTCACGGGAAGCTTTCAAAGATTGATAATTGAGAGTGAATGTTTAGCCAAAAAATACAAAGAACGGACAGCAAAGTGAACCGCTTGTCGAGCAAGCATGGCCACCGCAAAAGATCGGGAAACAACTTTTGAAACAAAACTGTCAGGAGGGAGAAAACAAAAGAGCGATGCAAACAAAACACAAGCAAGCCAAAAAGCAAACTACCCTAACCTATGCACAAGTATTTACAATGATGAGCTCGAACGAGCTCAAGCCTGGAATTAATGCTTTAGGTGCTACCCTTTGACTGGCAACAAGACGTTCTCACCAGTTAAGGTCTTTAAGAGGAAAGCATTATCTCCCAAAATCTCAGCTATTTGAAAGGGACCAAGCCAGAGCTTGTCGAATTTGTTGTGTCCCCCTTTCTTATCATGGGCCTTGTCCCAATATAGGACCAAATCTGCAATTCTAAAGGCCTTGATCTTGGCTCGACGGTCGAACCATCTCTTAACTACGCCCTGATGTTTGGAAAAAATTTCTATTGCACGATCTCAGACTTCCTCTAAATGCAAGAGCTCAGCTAACCGAGCTTCCCTACGATCTCCTCCTTCATAGAAATCGTTGATGAACTGAAGAGTAGGAATCTTCAAATGGATGAGGAATATAGGTTCTAGGCCATAAACAAGGTGGAACGGGGAATCACCAAGGGCAGCCTTGTGGCGAGTGCGGTCAGCGCAAAGGTCGAAATGAAGCTGGGTATGCCAATCCTTGGGATTCCTATCTAGTAGCTTCTTGATCATAGTAATCAGGTTTTTATTCATGGACTCGGTAAGGCCATTGCCCTGAGGGTAGTAATTAGATGAGAATTTAAGGGCAACCCCATAGTCGAACGCCCAACTAGCAAATTTTAATGAAGCAAACGTAGGTCCATTAGCACACACCAAAGCATAAGGACAACCAAAGCGATTTAAAATGAAACTTTCTAAGAAATTAGTAACTACTTCAGTTGTGCATTGCTTACATACTATTGCTTCCATCCATCTAGTATAGTAATCAGTAGCGGTAAGAATGTACCTGTGTCCCACAGATGATGGAGGGCTTACCAGACCAATGAAGTCGAGACCCCATTGTGCAAACGGCCTTACCTCTAGCATAGGCTGCAGTGGGACATCAGCATTCTTGTCCTTAGTGGCAGCGGTCTGGCATGTGTGACATGAACGAACACGGCAATGGGCATCCTTGAAGACGGTTGGACAATAATACCCTGCCCTGAATATCTGATGTGCTGTGGAAGAACCGGAGCCGCGGGCTGTGCCAAATTTGTCGTGAAACTCTTTCAACACTTGATCTGCTTCTTTCTTGCTGAGGCATCTTAAATAAATGCCTTCCTAATTCTTCTTGTAGAGAATGGAACCCTGCAACACGTAGCGATTGCTTTTCAATCTCAGGGCCTGCTTTTGGACTTCTTACAGGTGCAACGGACATTTATGGTTTAGCAGATAGTAGACGACATCCTGGTACCACTCTCTGGGGGAGACATTCTCAAGCTGGTACTACTGCACAGTGAGTTCGGGTCCAGCTTCTATTGTTGTTTCAGCAATTGTGTGGGTGAGTGCCTGTCCTCTCACCAGCTTCATCGGTTGGATCTCCATGTTATACTCTTGTAGTAGGGTGACCCACTTAGCTCTTCGTTCACCCAATTTATTTTGCATGAGCACAATTTTTACTACTAGGTCGAGAACAATGGAAAACACCTTGTTGCGTAGGATATAGTGTCTAAATTTCTTCACCCCTCTTATGAGAGCATATGCCTATTTTTCAATGTTATGATATCACAATTCAGCATCCTTTAGGGGAGCACTCATAAAGGTGATCAAATGCTCATTTCCTTCATCGTCCTTCTGGGTTAACATGCTAGCATAGGAATGCTCTGAAGCAAATGAGTAGATATAGAAAGGCTTTAGATAATCTAGGCTAACTAACACAGGCGCCTCAGCGATGGCCCGTTTGATTTCTTCGAAGGATTGTTTGGCATCGGGTGTCCATTCAACTTTGACGTCTTGTTTTAGCATGGCATTAAGAGGTTTAACAATCTCTGCGAAACCTGTGATGAATTTCTGGAGAAAGTTGATCTTTCTCATAAAGGTGATCGAATGCTCATTTCCTTCATCGTCCTTCTGGGTTAACATGCTAGCATAGGAATGCTCTGAAGCAAATGAGTAGATATAGAAAGACTTTAGATAATCTAGGCTAACTAACACAGGTGCCTCAGTGATGGCCCGTTTGATTTCTTTGAAGGATTGTTTGGCATCGGGTGTCCATTCAACTTTGACGTCTTGTTTCAGCATGGCATTGAGAGGTTTAACAATCTCTGCGAAACCTGTGATGAATTTCTGGACAAAGTTGATCTTTCCAAAGAAAGATATTAATTCTTTCTTGCTTCCTGGGGGTGGGATTTTGAGTAAGGACTTGATGTGCTCAGGATCTATGGAGATTCCTTACTCCGAAATGATATGCCTAAGCAATTTACTTTCAGTCACTCTGAAAATGCACTTCTTGGGGTTGAGAGAAACCCCAAACTCCCGGCACCTCTGAAATACCTTGCATAAGTTAGAGATGTGATTGTCTCGCCTTTTAGAAAACATAGTTAAATCATCCATGTAGATGATTATACATTTTTCAATTAGGTCCTTGAATGCAATATCCATGGCGCGTTGGAAAGTGGCGTCGGCGTTGATGAGCCCAAAAGGCATCCTTTTGTATGCGAACGTTCCCATTTAGTGGTGAACGCTATCTTGTGACAATACTCATACTGCACCATTACCTGGTTATATCCAGAGTACCCATCCAGAAAAGACATCATCTGGGAGCCATTGACGATCTGTAGCACCTCATCCAATGAAGGTACTAGATAGTTGTCTTTCTCTGAGGCACGGTTCAGATTGCAGAAATCAACACACAATCTAATCTCCCCATTCTTTTTTTTGACCGGGACCAAATTGGCCACCCACGTGGAGTGCCTAACTGGAAAAATAATTCTTGCTGAGAGCAACTTTTGTACCTCTTTGTAAACATCAGGTTGTAGTAAGGCATTGATAGGGCGTTGCCGCTGGTGGAATGGCCTCACTTCTGTCTTAAGAGGGATAGTGTGTGTAATGACAGAAGTGTCATAAGTTTTCAAATCTTTGTAGCTCCATGCCACCACATCATGGTACCTCTGCAACACATCCATGATTCCCTTTCTTTCCTCTGGCGTGCACACCTTGCCGACAAAAATATTCTTAATTTTCTCGGCTATCCCAAGGTTGTGAGTATTGCACTGGTTGCTTATGGCCTCCTTCATTTGTTGATTTTGATCTTTGATCTGATCCAAGTCAAATACACGTTCCAACTGAACCATGCCTCTAGGGATTGTGTTGGTTTTGAGGTTAATAACCCCCTCTATGTCTAGTTCGACTTCCTGTGGATCAACTTCATCAATTATTTGCGCTGTGAAGACGTCAGAACTTGTGATGAATTGAAGGATATGCTTGTCATCATTGAAGACTTGCATGTGGGTAACATTATCTGGGATCGATTACATGGATGTTAGCTCAATAGTGAATTTTTTGAGCCCAGATAAAGAGAGGGGTTGCAGAGTGCTAGCTGCTTGAGCCAAGGCATCAGCTGTGCGATTCTTAGCACAAGGGATCAATTGTATATTGAATGCATCTAAGCCCTCCAAGAGATCCCAAACCCTATGCCTATAGTTCGTAAGTCTTTGATCATGACAGGAATACAACTTCCTGACCTGTTTAACTACGAGCTCAAAATCCTCAAAAACTTGCAGTGCTTTTACATTTTTCTTCAAGGCCATCAGAAGGCCAAGGACTAAGGCCTCGTATTTCACCATGTTGTTGGTGCAATAGAACTGCAATCTATGGGTAGCTAGAAATATCTTACCCATTGGACTGATGAGTTCAAACCCAGCTCTAGCTCCTTGTCTGGACTTTGATCCATCAAATCGGAGTGTCCAGCACGCGGAGGGTTCTTTATTCTCAGGTTTGGTTGAGCTTATGTTCCCTTTTAGCTAGGCAACTGGCCCTGTGACTTTAGGGGAATTTTCTGGTTCGATGTATTGATGAACAGGTGGTTCTACTAGTGCCTCCGTTGGCATTTCTATCTAAAGAGTAGTTATTTTTATAACATGCTCAACTGCTGCTTGACACAAGCAACAATCAAACTCGGAGTGTGCAGCATTGTGAACCTTGCACTAGTTTGGCAACAAGAGATCCTGTAAATTCATTTGGGCCCCTAGGCTGAGCTGATCCCTTGTGCATTTTTTAATGAATTCCTAAAAACCACTAAGTAGTCCCCAGTGGTTGTCTTTATCAGGTTCATCATCAGCTTCTATCAATATTTTTGTGTCTAGGAACATTCGTGCAGAATCGGTTGAAGGGCTACACAACACAAGTAACACTTCATCTACACCTCCTTCCTGAAACTTGACCTCATTTTGGTGGGAAAAAGGGCGATAATTCCCCAAGTCGGTCTTGGTGAACAACACCTCGCTAAGATTATTGTACTCTGTGATCATGTACTTCATACGAGGTTCACGGTCAATATGGATTTGATTAGGTAGCCCCTTCCATTGTAGCCACATGTGAGGAAGGTCTGTGGTGGTATATCCATTTAGTACCTTGGTGAATTCCCTTCCCAAGATGATTCCATTTGCATCGGGAATGTCAGCCACTTGAATATTAATGACCTGTCATATCTTGTATCTGTGGGTCTATAGCAATTTGTATCGGGATACAGTTTATTTCACCCACAATGTTGATCTTTGTTTTGTCCAGCTGAGTCACCTTCCTCTTTGAAGGCATGGGGGTGATTCCAAGAGCCTTGCCTATTGCCAAAGGCATAACATTGGCGGACGCTCCTGAATCGAGCAGGCAGTTATGCAGGTTCTTCCCAAAGACCCTAATGGTGGTCAGGAAAGGGGGAGTTTTCAGTCTCAACTGGAAGATGTCTGTAGGCGTGTCCATGTGAGCTATATAACCTTTGTTCTTATCATTGCCCATATCCTTGGTTTGCCTAAATAGTTGGTCCTTGGAAAGCTGCCTATTAGCCCTTTCCAGCTCCTTTTTGATTTGTTTACTTGCCAATTGATTTACAGGAACATCCTTCCTTTTCCCAGCATTATCCTGTATTTCCTGTTCTTTTCTAGGCTCTTCAAAGGTAACCCTCTTGACTGGTATCTCTTGTGTTGTACTAGAAGATGGAGTCCCATTAAGAACCCTAAAGAATGCATGCCTTACAGTAGGGACTTTGAGCAATTCAAAGGATGATAAGCTGATTTTTACCTTCTTGAACTCTTCTGCCACATATTCACCCATTTGCTCAATTTTTGAACTAAAAGCTTGGCCTATGGAAAAACTAGGAGGTTGGACCTTCATTTGACTAGACGGACTTCGAGATTGGCCCTGAGGCTGATGTTGTGATTGGTTTTGAGATCCGTTCTTGTTGAAGTATTGGGTAGGTATGTGAGGAAGCCCAGGGTTATTGCTGGCATTAGGATCAGACGGAGTGGCAAAATTGTTTGGTGGGGTAGAAGTTGTAAAGGGTCCACCCGCCTGTCTATTCCTAAGGAAATAGGGAGTTGATCTCTGATAGAACATATGGACTTCATCTATAAATGGTTCTTCTTCATCTACCAGACCATTATCTACTGAATCAAAGAGCTAAGCCAAGGTTTGTTCATTACTTACCTCTTGCGCCTCTTCATCCTTAATAGGAGTAGGCTCGACTTCGAGCTTGTTGTGGTCACTTTGCGGAAACAACACTTGATTAACCACGAGATAGGAGGAATCATATGGCTCGGACGGGATGATGTCCCTACAGCCGACATTGTCGACCACGTTCTGTACCTCCACCTGAAAGATTTCAACAACTATCTGGAACTCGAGACAATCCAACTTGGAATGTCTGCTGGTTTTGTGGATTCGACACCATCCAGACAAGGCTGCCTCGGCAAGGTATACTCTGCTAGTCATTTTTTCATTGCTTTCCAGTTGATCGAAAGGTGTGGGGACACCACCATTGTTGGGCCTAGTGTTCCACGTGCGATTCTTCCTCTTAGCAGGTCTCCTTTCTGCATTCTGATTGACATTTTGCCCCCTCTCATAATTTTGCCTGGAGGAAGTACCTACTTCTCGATTATCCCTGCTGTCCCTATTGTCTCAGTTGTCCCGGTTGAGATTGGCCTGGAAGTTACGTTGGGAGGCCTGCAACTAGTTATTCTAGTTCTTTAGGTGCGTTATTTCCATAGACATTTTCTTTATCATCTCAGTCAGCTCTTCTAACTTGTCTTTCTCGGTCGCGCTTCCAGGTGACAGCGTCAAATTTTGGAGAAAAGCGAGTCGGGTTGCTAGCTGATTCTGATAGGCTGGAGGGAACTCCGGTCCCAATAGGTACAATGGTGCCTAGGGTTGCTGGGGATACGCCTGTTATTGTGGAGCAGCTTGAGAATAGTTATACTGCTGCTGAGGCTGCAAATAGGGAGGCATGGGAGGCACATAATTCAATGGTTGTCCTGGATGTGGTACCATTGGCAATTGAGGTACCTGGTTCATAAGGGGGGTTTGGTGAGCAAATGCCTAATTAAGCCCCTGAATCTGCATTGGGTGGGCTACTAGCCCCAAAGAAGGTAGCAGGCCAGAGATATTCTGCCCCAAGTCCGCACTAGCAACAACGGCCTCCGCATAGGCGGTCACCAGGGTAGTGAGCCATGGGCACATCCTTTTCACCAAGGCTAATGTGAGGTTGTCCAACGCCGCATAATAGACCGGGAGAGCCGCCACATCATTATGGAGGTACGGATCCTAAAGCCTTGTGTAGGCCCGATGGAAGCAGTCGTTGAAGGAGCCAATAGGTTCGTTGACTTCCCTCCTGACAGACATGAACTATTGGTAAAGCTCTGAAGGGCTGATGGGGATCTTGTATTTCTACAGGAAGGCATTCTTCATCAAATTCCATAAGGTAATGGACCCCCTTAGTAGGTTGATGTACCAATAGAAGGCCTCTTCCCCCAATGAATGCGAAAAAAGGCGGCATGCAACGTCCTCATGGTCAACTTGCATTTTGATGATCGCTATCTCGAATATTTTGATATGCTCTTTAGCTGTTCTTTGTAGGTCGCGCAAATGGAATTTCAAAGAAAAACCCTCTAGATTCTTGGGCATATCATTGTAGGCGGCGAAATGTATTGACGAAGGGTTATGTGCTAACCAAGCCATGGAGGGTGGCGAAGGTGGTTTGTGTTGTTGGAAAACTAGAATTTGGGGTTGTACTTGAGGTACGATTGACTAGACTGTGCCTTGGGCTGGAAAGGCCGGGAGAGGGGCAATCCCCTAGCTGCCAGAGATAGGAAGTGCAAATGCAGTTTGAAATGGTTGGGTGGGAGACGAAGGCCAGCCAAATAAAGGTGAGGGTGGAATGGAGGTGATTGGAATGGAGGAAGAGGTAGAGGCAACACTACTTCTTTGAGCTCACTTTTCTCTCGTAGGAGGATGCAATTTTTCAAATTCTCCTTTGTTTGGTGTTGACCGTAGAACTCTTTAAAATATTTCCAGGGAGAATGATCCGATTCGATCCAGCTTCACCTTTAACCCTTAACTTGGTATTTCCACCGTTTCCCTCCTTCTAGCGCCAGTTCTGTTGATGTGTTTTTTATGCACTTCTCAACACAGGTAATGCACAGGTGCACTACCTCTTTTGAAAGACAATCTTCTACAATCAGATTGTAGAACACTATCCCAAGGTCTCTTGGATGTCAGGTCATGACAATGCTTAGATACCTCAATAGTTTGATGTGATTTGCTGGAATCACAAGGCGATCTTACATAGGAAATACAAAGCATGGATACAAAGCGTGGAAGTGGAATCTTGAAATGGAGTTCATAGGATGGAAAGCTATTATGCATTGGCTATAGGTTCAAACAATAGTTTTGGACTCTATTTTATGGTTGGATTTGGCTTTACAATGTGCAATGAACCTTAACATAGGTCAGTCATTAAAAAAAGAAAAAAGGGCGAGAGAGGGGAAAAGTTCCTAAGTCTGCAACTAGCTATGAATAGTGATAATAGAGTTCCTGCAATGGACAATTTCTTAAAACAATATTCCACTTAACCAGGGATTTCCCAGTATTATGGAAATTGTGCTATCTTCTAAGGTCTGCAGATATGTTATCCTTCATCCACCACATACATGCATGAATCAAAGATAAATGTTTGGAGCAGCTTTGAAATCAAGTCCAGGCTAACTTTGTACAACTATCTATCATCAGCAAACAACAAAAAGTATGGACAAAGAAATCATCAACATGGTAGGAATTTCATAATCACCCAACAGGGCTTCTAAGATTTATCTAAAGAAATAAGGCAGCTAACTAAACAACAATAAAATCTAAGTCAACATCTAACATTGGAGATTGAATCAAGCAACATGGGAGAAACCAAGAAAATACACCAAGTCAATGTCTTTTCCTTATAAATTTCTTCAGCATGTCTTTAGAACAACTCAACTCTCTCTTTGAAAATAAGGGGAGCTCTATTTATAGTTTTCCAAAAGTTAAATGAATGGTCAAGATTAGTTCTCATTGTGTGGCCAAGATTCATTACAAAATAGGGTTTCACCTACCCCCAAATAGATCATAATTTAAAATTACATTTTTGTCTCTTCCCTATTTCGTCCTCTTGTTGATGGCACTGTAGCAATTTTGTCCTATAGCTGATTGCTATTTTGTTGTAGCTACTCTTAAAAAAGGTCTTCATCTTTGGCTGGGTTGTCCTCCTGTTCCTCGAAAGTTGTGCATTCTATGTATTTGAGGATGACTACCCGGAGCTTGTCTATTTCGAGGACTTCACATCGCAGTGCTTGGTAGCTCCACTCCTTAGCATTTTCTTCTAGCCTTTTCCAATCCTCATCATATTTTGAGCCTTGGTCTTTAAACAGCTCCAAATGATCAAAGGCACGGGCAGCAAAACTGAGGAACTCCATTGTGATTTCTCCGGCCATCCCATCCTTCATCTTCTCTTGGAAGTATGGTTTTATCTTTTCTGGATCCATTTGCATAGTGGGCATATCATAACCTGTCATCAACTTAAGGTATCGAGTGCATTCTGCCCAAATTTCCTTGATCCACTCAATGTCTAGATGCACCCTGCTCAAGATTTGCTCCAACTTCTCCTTCTAGTTGTTGAAGTCTCTACGCCATACATCCATTAGCCAATGATCTTCTTTCTTGAACACAAGCTTCTCCTCCCACGTGGCTTCAGGCTTATGAAGGATAACTTCAATCCTTGGAAAGGTGGAGTCATAAGTTGTCGGGAAATTGGTGTAGAGCCTCTTTGTGCTCTCTAGAGGCTACATTAAGTCCAAGAACTTATTGGTTGTTCACAAAGCCCGACTAATTCCCATGTTTATGACGTATGAGACTTGTTGGAACCAGTCCTCTGTGGTATTCTCTAAGTTCTTCCTTCTCTCCATTTTGTTGATCTACTCTTTGGAAAGAAATTGAGGGGCAGCCATGGATGTAGTGGGCAAGTCGTCCACTGAGGACCATTGCTGTATGTAATCTGTTAATGCTGTGACCTATGCCTTGAGATCATCCTTGGAGATTTTATCCTACTTTATCAGGTGCAACAATGTGGCCACCGACTCCTCAAGGTGCTCGACCTTCTGCTCTCTGGTTGCAGTCCCCAGGTCAATGGTAGAGATGTTATAGCTTACCCAATTTGGCCCATGGTGGGCATTATGATTTGTTGTTCGGGAGCCAGAAGCATCCATAGTTATTTTGGATCAGACTTTGGGCTTCATCTCCTTCTTTGTTGTGATCTGGGCTCGAGTTAAGATGGCCTCTAACCTTGCCCTTGGATTCTTTAGCACAGGGGTCGTATTTTCAAGTTGCTTCTCCAACCATTCGTGAATAGCAGACTTCGCTTTGGGCGAATCATGGCTTCTTTCACCCTTCTCAGTCAAGGGCAAGATTTCTACTTCCTTTCCTTTCAGAGATTCTCCTTTCTCTTTGGCATCCTCCTCCTCCTCCTCATCGGAGTCATGAACAAATACGAGGTGTTTGACAGGCAACCTAGTGGATAGTTGCTGGATGGGAGTATCTTCTTTTACTATTTCTTCTTCTTTCTTCTCCTTAGTACCCTTAGCTTTGGGGCTTTTGACAACATGGGTTTTAGCTTTGGTTAGATCCTTTATCTGCTGTTCTTCTAGTGGTTATCCTTTTTCACCATGTGGTGATTATTCTGCCTCTATCCCAACATCCTTCAGTTGTCATGCCATTTCCTCCTCAAGGTCGTCATCAAAGGTCTGGATGATTTCCTTAGCACTCGAGCCACCTTCCTCATCCCCACTATCAGAAGAGTCTATTTTTTCCTCCTAATAAACCACCCTGTCGATGGTTCGGTGTTCATACTCTGGGTACTCATGATACTCATCCCAGTCAATGGATGGTATTGGTAGATTGGCGACTGTCGGGTACCTCAGATGCATGATGGTGGACTCATCCTCCTCAACTTGGTCCAGTACCGAAAATGGTTGCACCCTTCTCAGGAATAGTATTGTCATTCACATGTAGTGCCTTGCGGGCACTTCTTTGTCATCTTGGCAGTCGGCCTAGAAATCCTCAATGTGATAGAGATGGGCATATACGGGCCCCAGCACTTTCTTGACATGGCCATGCGGGTCCATCCACGGGCGAGCAGTGTGTAGGTAAAAGTGGTAATCCTTCAACTCCTTCTCGGAGTTACAAGCACACTGGGAGGTCTATAATTGATACATGCTCTGGCCAAGGGTCATAATATAGGAGATCCCTGCTATATGTTTGTTGCTGAAGATCGCCTGTAGGTGCTGGAGTTGCCGAGAGAGCTCCAAGAGGATGATTCTGTCGTTGGGGTAGCGAGGCAATCTATTCGGCCTTTCAGTGAAGCCCTGGGCCCGGATGTATGTAAACTTTGGGTACTAGATATAGAGGAAGGCGTATTATTTTAAAAGTGCTCTGGCACTATGGGAGACTCTCCTCTTGAAATCTCCAGCAATCAACCTGATGATATGGCCAATGAAGGCGTCATTAACCCTGCAGTAATCTCTCTTAAAATTATGGTACTGGAGCTGTGGATACTTATCAAAGGGTTTGTGTCCTCGCTTCTGCCCTTGATCGGGTGCCACAAACAACCCGCTATACTGTCTTTGATCCGCCAAGGAGTATACAAGGAAGGAGGTCATATAGAATTTGGAACTCTTTTTCACATTGACAAACTACTCATGGAAGCAGTTGCTTATGATTCCTCCCCAATAGAATGAAACCTTTGTTGTGACATCCTCGTTTCCCCTCAAGATCTGCTCAATGAAATAGGCCATCCATTCCTGGAAGTAGGCGACCATTGGAAGACCCATAACCCTGCTCAACATGGTTACCAGGTCATGGTAATACTTGTGGAAATTGCTACAGAAAAGCTCTTGAGGAACTTTCGCAGCTCTGCCTCATCTTTCCTTAAGCCAATGGAGGTTTATTGACTTCTTGCATCCTATTGGGTTATCATCCCATGCCGCCTGACATTCCTCTAATGTAGGGACCTCCATCTATTGGAATGTGGGGATATGAAAGGTCTTAGTGATCCCCTATGGTGACTTGTCTGCGAGGATGTTTCCCTCCTTATCAACAATTGTTTTGGTATCAGTTTGGTAGGCTTCTCGGAAAGCCATGACTAATTTGGGCACCACGAGGGATGGAGGGAATCCAGCAGTCTTAGCTATTCCACTTTTCCTTATTAATCTGACATTCTTTGTTGTTGGGTTGACTCTAACCCTCTAAGTGAATTCATCGATATCCACCTAGCCAATGTTAGTGTCTGTGATTTCCTTCTAGTCTGTAGTGACCTTTGAGTGGAGCGGCTCACCCTAAAATTGGTACTTCATTTGGTGTTTATCCTCTTTCCCTCGAGGGGTCCTTCCTAATTTCTTACCCTTGTCCCCTTCGGCGGATGCCCCTGAAGTTCCCGCACCCGATTCCATATATTCTACAAGTAAGGGCAAAGTTAGCAAAATGGGTTACAAAAGCTCTCATGTTAGTCCATATGTCGAAAACAGTATTCATTTTAAATAATCAATCAAGCATATCATGAACTTTCATCTCAAGATGTTATTGATTTTTGATTAAGGGCATTTGGACAATCCGGGCTTGGAGGGCCAGACTTCCCTGGCAGGAATGCTGTCTGGAAGGGAAAGCATAGCGGAAAGCTCCCGGAGACTTTCTTTGGTCAAATTTTAATATGTCAAGAAGTTCATGATTAAGAGGACCAAAATCCAGCATGTGGGTCGAAGTTAGATCTTAGTTTTGGGCTCGTTAGGATCGATTTAGGAGGGCTCGGAAGTCCCAAGCCGCAAAGCTGTCAGGAGATAGCATTTTGGAGCGACAGACAGCAGAGGGAAATCCAGAGACAGAAGTATGAGGTCCGGGTCCTAGAGGGCCAAAGGGCGGTCGATGTGTTATTTCATTTTTGAAGGTTCAGGTCGGTGACACCGGGATGGTGAGCGAACTTCGCCGCTTGGGACGGCCAACGCCGGATAGAAGTTCGGGAGGGGAAGTCTCGCGAAAAGGGGTCGGCGGTAGGATTTTTCTTTGAGTTCAATCCGCGGTCAGCAACACGGAGTCTGGAGGTCGGGCCGATGGGAAATGGCTTTTCTGCTAGCAACGACAGGAGAGGACGGGAGTCTCGGGCCACGGGGCCCGATGAGAAGAAGGCAATTAGGAGCTTCAGCGAGACTACAAGGCAAATGATGCTTCGCGACGCAGCGATCAGAAGGATAGGGTGAAATTTCCCAGACGACGAGAGAGTGGCAGACTTCCGAGAACATAAGTCCGGACACCAGGGCCCGAGAGGTCCCAAGGACACAGATGCGAAAAGACCACCCAACAGCGGGGCAGAGGGCAGGGTCCAGAGCACAAATGGCACTAATGAGTTTTTAGTGAGATCAGGGGAAAAGGAAACAAGGACATCTAACGTCCAGAGCCCGAAGAGCTGAAGGATGAGTGAATTAAATTGCTAGAGGCCAACAGTGGACACGAAGATAGAGCCTGGAGGTCAGGACACCGGGAGAGACCTGCCATGGACGACGAAAAAACACCCAGGGAACCCCAGAGGTGGAACCCCAGGGTACTAGGCCCGAGAGGAGCAAAGGATGCATGTTGAGTTTAGAAGTTCTTCAGTGAGGGGATGGTCGGGATCCGGCAACCGGGAGGCAGGAGGAAGTTTGCAGTTTGGCGCGGCAAAATCCAGGCTGAACTCTGGACAGGGAAGTCCGACAGACCGGGCCCATAGGGGAGAATCTTCGTCGGAAGGTGTTCAAAGTTTAAAAACAGACGGCGAAGGTGGGTTTCAGGCCCGAGGTAGATGTTTTCCCTGCACGAAGAACAGCCACGGCAGGGAGAAACTCTGGATTGGCGAGGAGGGCATCCTAGAGGTTTGCTTGATTTTCTAGCACATGGGTTTGGTGCACAATTTTATGTTCTATCATTTTGCACCCTCCTAATAATTTCTCATTGATTTAAATACCTCAAAACCATGAAAACGATGCTCAGGAGGGCAAACGGATGGCCTACCTCAAACACGCAGAGTGGGGAGATGTGGGATCCACCAATGGTCGATGAGATGACGCTGAGGGAGATGATCATGACGATGCCAAAGATAGTGGGGTCTAGATGACAGTTTGTCCAATTCACAGCAATCCTATGAAATGAAAATGACCAGTCGAATTGGGCATTTTATACCCCCAACCGCCATGAATCTGTGCATTTATTGCAGGTATGGTCGGCAAAAAGAGTTGGTGGATTAAAAAATAGGTCGGTGACGGGGGCGGGAAAGCTGGGACCCTACGGCCGGGGAGGCGCAAGACAACGCCCATTTTAAGTTTTTTCACTCGGTCAAATGGCGGCAGCAGGAAGCAGTTCGGGGCTCGGAGGGCGGGATGCCTCCAAAGATCCACTGTCAGGGGCGGCGGGACCATCACGGAATTTTCGATGGTCAGGCCTGGAACGACTGATGGTAGGCATGTAGCTTCAAAGGTTTCAGATGGCGAAACATAGACAGAACCCCAAAGGCAGACCTCCAGGGCCCAGGGCCCAGAGGGCAGGGCGTAGCCCAAAAATTTTAACAAGTTTTGGCAGACAGCAGGAGGGGGTTCGGACCCTGAGGTCCGAAAGGACGCCTAGCGGATGCCGCCGAAAATAGTAATTCAAGCGTGAAAACCTAGAGATAGAATTCTGAACGGTCGGGCTCGGAAGGCCCCGAGGCCGTTGGCAGGATCAAATTACCAGAGGGACCCAGCGAGGCGCCGAAACAAAGCAAAACCAAAAGGGGAAGGCACGATCGATTTATGGTGGGACCTTAAAGCGACATCGACCATCGGAGACATCAAAAAGTGGGGCACACAAACGAGGCAACAACAAAAATGACCCAACTAGGTGAAAGAAAAGAGGGTCCCCATTCTGAATGGGGCGTGTGTGCTAAAGGCACAATAGACTTTACACCCTCCTGTAAAGGAGAGAAAAAATCTTGAAATATAAAGAGTCTTGTGTAAGTATGACACCTTGTACCAAGAAAGAGATATCTTTGTCACAAAATAATGAAACACCTTCTACTATTGATCAAGAGAGTATCTTTCTAAGAATCCTCCAAGATTGTTTGATATCCCTCCTTCAAAGAACATGAAACAAATTTTACTATAGGAGTTCATTTTGTGCATATCATAGATCTCATTTTCATTATACTAGATTGAATGCAGTTCTTTGAGTAATGAAATTCAACATCTTAAGGATTATGGTGCTCTTCCTTATGTTAAAGCACCTAGATCCTCTAATTGATATTGATTTTAGGGTTTTTCATCAATCACCTTGGCTCATGCTTGTCTTGCACTAAGTGAGGGAAAGGGGTCAGATTAGGCTTGTCTTCATATGACACTTATTGTCTCTTTTTTTTAATTGATTTTGGGTATGTGCAGGATCATCAAGGAAAAAACAGACCCTTAAGTGGAATAAAAATCATAAAAATTAGAGTTAGGCAACTTGACGTAGAAAATTGAATAAGTTGTCTATATTATTTCAAAAATATGTAAGAATAGAATCATTAGCAAATTGAATGTAGTTTCTAAATTACTAGGTTTGTTTAAAAAAAAAAAAGAAATCTATTTGGTGAAAATTTGAAATTTCAATGCAGTGGTACTTAAATTTTAGGGAAAAAATAAGAAGTAGGTGTATGTCTGACCACCCTAACCACAATAAAATGATAATATTTTTTTATAAGATTTTAGATATAAGTAGAGGACTCGTCTCAATGTGATGCATATTTTTTTGTAATTTTTTCCCAAGTAAATAATTAACTATGAATTTTTTATTACAACTTAAAAAAAATATAAAAACCTCGTATGTCTGACCACCTTAACTTGGTCAAAACTTCATGAAATTCAATTTTTCTTTTTTTAATCGTATAGTATGCAAAGCATATAATGTGTCACATGTTTTGGATTCAAAAAATGTGATACTGTTTGAAAGCTATAAATGTTTTTCAAACAATTTATCAATTAGGACTTTAGCCGTAATTTGAATAGAAAATGAATAATAATTACTTATTAAATTCAAAGTAAAGCATAATTTATATTGGTGGAAAGCTAAGAATATCCTTTAAAACCCTTTTCCTTTCATCAATTTGAGGTTAAAAAAAAGTCATCAGACACATACCCATCATATTGCCACTTTTTGGCCCATCATGATCCTACACATACCCTTTCCTTCAATGTATATATAGGAGCAAGCTTGGGATGTGGGTGACATGCCTTAAGTTGACTCACATGTGACATACTGAGGACAACCCTTTATGCATGATGTAGTTTCATTTGGGAACACATGACTTGGTATAGGGATTCTTCAATAACCTCTCATGTCTTTTTCTACTTTAAAGCAATTGCTCACAACAGTGGTGTTAGCAACCACTTTAATGTAGGGGCATACATGGAAACTTATCTTTCGTTGTGCAATTTTCTTCCTTCTTGCAATTTGTCCTTTTCTTGGTGGGGTCATTTTGATTTCCTCTGAGAATATGATATTTCTTTGATTTTTCCTCTCTTGGAGACATTAAGCACAATGTTCCCTAAGAAGATACCTTACATGAACTAGGAAAAATCCCTTTGAATGTACCTTACTCCATTTTGCATTTACAATAACTATTATATGGACGGGTAAAAGCACAAAGCTATGTGAAACTTTCAGCCAAATAAATAGTTCTGAGAAAAATATTTTTGGTTATAGAAGTTTCAACAAAATAGGTTTCGACTGAAACCATGTGGCCTATGCTTGGCACACAGGGTTTCCCCGAAATCCCAAAAAGATAATTTTTTCTTTTTCCCACTTTGAAATTGGTTTTTTTAATGTGTGAGGTTTCTATAGAAAGGGTTGTAGGCTAAACTCTTTCTATAGAAAGGGTTTTGGGTGAAACCCTTTCTATCGAAATTATCTCTATGGCGTCCTAGTTGGCAACCAACTCAACTTTTTTTTAGATCTTTTTGAAATTTTCAACTTTAGTAGAGTATTTCTCTAGTAAGAATATTTTTTGTAAAAAATAAAAATACCCTTTTGTAGAGTTTGGAGTGGTGAATCCAAATATGTAACCTTTTAAATATTTTGATTAGTTTTAATATATTTTATTTTTAAAATAATGCAAGTAGGTTGTTAAAGTTAAAAAAGAGGTTGATTATAAATTCAAAAAAATAGTAAAACATATTATTATTTTTTAAAAAATATATGGGGCACAAGAGGAGAGAGTCTTCTTCAAAAGGGTATATTTTTTTTTGAAAATGATTAAAAAATAGAAAATAGTTGACGTCCCAAGGGAAAACTGTTGAATTTTGACAAGTTTGACTTTAAAGCATTATTACAAGAAAAATATACATGAAAATTTGATTTTATTTTCATGCACAAGATATTGATGTTATCTATTTGGAGAAAACAAATTAGGGAGAAATGAAGTTTTTTTCAATTTATTTCTTAATGGCCCATGAAGTCACTTTTTTTGAAATTTTTAGCATTCCAAAATCTGTTCTTAAATTGATAAAAAAGTAATGCAAACCATTTTTTTTTAAATCTAAAAAGTTATAGGAATAACTTTATCAAAAGTTCTACATTTCATTAGTTTACATAATTTTGAAATTCAAAACATAAAGACCTCTTTTATGTGGTTGAAGTTCAAAATGTTTTTGCTATTGGTCGATTCCTTTATAAAGTGTGACAGAGGTTTGTGATTTTACTTGACCACCTTGCATAACACATTTTTCTTGCTTGTGGTGCCATCTTTTTTATTCATGGGTGTCAAGAATATGAAGCTTTTATTTTCTCATGAACTTTAATGTCATGTTGTATAACATCTTATCAAAGTTATTGGTAGGTAGAGCTTTGGTATGGTTGTGTGTTTGGGATTCAAACTTAGCTGTGAATTTCCCATAGCCACTTGCTTGTTTGTGTGAGTGCATACTAGCTTGGTGTGTATGTGTCTCACTGGGGGCTCGCCTAGTGGATGGCCTGAGGTTCCACTAGCCCTTGTAAGAATACATTTGGTTTGCATAGTGGATATCATGTTCCACTTCTAAGATACACCTTTTCAAATACTCACCTAGCGGATAGCCTAAAGTTTTGTTGCCTTAGAGTGAGCAAGCATTTTGCACCCTTTTTAGATACTCACTTGGTGGATAGCCTGAAGTTCCATTGCCTCAAAGTGAGCATGCATTTTTGGAAAAAAATCTTACATTTGGTCCACATCACATTGGAAAAATGATCACTCGAGGCTTGATCCACCTCTTTTTTTTTTCTTTCTTTTAGTCCTTGACATTACATGTTCAAGTGTATCTTGTTTTGTTGCATATCATATACCTTGTGTGTGTCCCTTTGTGCTTATGTTGGTTTGACATAGGATCTTGGATTCTGGGGTATTGGCCAACTCCTTTGATCTTTTATATCCTATACCATCTACATTGGTACACTTTGACCCCTCTTGAATGTCTAATTTAGTGTGAATTTGAAACAAGTTCTTCCTCTCACTAAAGTGGGGGCTAAATGTAGTGTAGGAAAAAGTATCCCTTTTTCACACTTGATTTGGGAATGAATAATTAATGATAAAATGAACCTAATTATGCCTTATTTATGGTGTTATAAAGTGTATCTTTACACTTTCACACTAATCTAGGGCTTTATTATTAATTTGGCTTCTTTATGCTTTAATTAGGCCTATTTTACATCCACAAGCCTTATTAATTGCATCTTTCTATGGATAACCTTGAAAATTATCAAATAACCAATCATAATTCAATGTTTTGGGTCATGTGTTCTAGATCTAGTGATCTAGGACTCATACACCACCTTAGGCATATGAGTCCTACCTAGGTCTTGGGACCTAATTTAAAATTTCACATTAAATTGGATCTGTCTTGGAGTTTGTGTCCCATTTTTGAGCCACTAGGACTCATAGGGGCCACCTTGGATGTATGAGTCCCACTTTAATCATGACCCATTTTAAATTCAGTTCTTGGAAATATTGTATTATCCTAGATCTGATGTCGGCTTGTAGTGTTGTAATTTTGGGAAATTTGGCATAAAAAGTATAAATACAAGGTTATTTCACATAATTTTATCCTAGAATTTCATAAGAAATCAGGAGAACTTTTGCAAGAGTTCACAAGAGCATTCAAGAAAATTCAAGGACATTTAAAGAGCATTCAAAATTAGATTCTAAGAATATTAGTACAACATTTCAAGATCCATCATCATGTCAAATGCATAAAGAAACAAGTTGTTGTTGAGCTAGTGTTATGATGTAGCATTCAAGATCCAAATTAAGCATTGTTCTAGATCTAATTCAATATCAAGATCTATATTCTTCATGGCCACTTCATGTTAGATTACATATTTACATTACAAGATATCATTTTGTTGGAATATGGCTTGGGAAGATTGTTGGCATATAGCTTCTAGTGTTGTCATTGATAGCAATTGAAGTCATTATCCTGGTCTGCAGATCAAAAAATATTCATACTGGCAGGAAAAGTAGAGAACAATGTTTTACTAATAAAAAGTAGAAATAAAAGGGTATCCAATTAATTTTTTGATCTATATGCTTTAGTGTATCATCATTTTGTGTTTCGGATCCCTAGGATAGTTTGTTAAGCATATATTTTACCTTATTGGTAAGTTTTGTAATGTTGCATTAATCGGTGTATGAGCTTGGAGATCCGACGGGATGTTTTTCTATTTATTTCCTCATTGTGACCGACCTAGTGAATGTTGCATGTCACGAATGTATAAGGAGTAATTGATTAATTGTTTCTTGTGTTGGTTAATTTTTTTTGGGTCATAGCTATAGTCTAGCCAACTTGTGTGGGTTCTCATCAAAGATTGCTCATGATTTGAGCTAACATGTGAGGAATATTTCATATTTGTTTGAAGCCGACTTGGAGTAATTGAAATTTTGGTAGCGGGTATATATATGAGATTAGTAATTCATTTTGAAGTGTGTGTGAGTGTGTGAAAAGAGCAGAGAACATGTATGTGCAAATATTAGAAGGGTGATTGAGTGAGTTATGCAAAATTTCACTTTATCATTAAGATTTTATGGAAGCGAGTTAGAGTAGAGCAGAGTGAAGTCCAAAAGGAGTTAGTAGGTCCAAAATCTGATTTATGACCTTAACTGGAACTGTATCTTGGCATATGTAGATGATATCCTTTCAGTTCAACCTTTTTTTGTAATCACAAAGATTTTGTAAGGAAGTGAGCATACCTTATTTCGAGTAGTGATCTCTAGGCAGTGTGCTTGAATGCATGTGCATTCCCTTTTCTTCATACTTTTAATAGAGTATAAATTGTGGATTAATCTCCACCATGGTTTTTCCCCTAAGAGGGTTTCCACATAAAAATATTGGTATTATGGTGCTTTGATTATCTTGTTCATGTGCTTGCATCTTTAGTTTTGTTTATGTGTTATAAATGGTTTATGATAAGAAGTAAAGTTTAAATCTTGCTAAACACTAATTCACCCCCCTCCTCTCAGTGTTCCCTAAGTCCAACAATTGGTATCAGAGCAAGGTTCCTTTATAGAAGTTTAATAGGTTGAGGTGGATCTTGAATTGCAATGGACTCTGGTGGTCTTCAACAACAACTTATGGTGGCACTTGATGATCTTGAGCAGTCTAAAGCAGAAGTCATGGAATTAAAATAAAATCTTGTGGGTGCCAAAAAAATCATTCAATCATTGAAGGATAAAATCAATGAGTCAAGAGAAAAGAGGAAGGAACTTTGTGATCAGCTGAAGTAGAAAGAGAATAAAAGCTTGGAAGATGTTCACCTGAATCAAACACTAAAAGAAATAATTGAAGAATGTGGAAAGCTTGCTAGGGACAATGCTACTCTAAAGCTTGAGATGGAATTTATGGAAATGAAGCTAACTAAGGAGATTGAAGAAAGGAAGAATAATGAGGAGAATCTGGCCCAATATTTAAAAGAAAATTTTGAAGAATGCAGTAGATTAAATAGTGGACTCATCCAGCTGGAGATTAAATTGCAACAATCTAGAACTAATGAACAAGAGCTTGAAAGACATAATTATTCTCAGAGATGAACTAAGTATTGCAAATGAATACAAGGAGAAGTTCAAGATTAGTTCTGCTAAACTTGATGATCTAACTAAAGGACATAAGGATGAAAATGATAAGTGAGGTCTTGGCTATAAGAAAAGAGAAAGCTCCGAATTTGAACACAAGGATTCAAAACAAAGAAATCAGATGAACAAAAGCAGAAGGTATCCTATAAGACAACCCAAAGCTCAAAATTTTAATGGTTACTACTTTACTTACAATAAATTTGGTGATAAGGCTTCACATTGTATAAGTAAAATAAATTCAAGCAGTCCATCATTTCCTGGTCAGTGTTGGATGGTCCCACAAAGCTAGTTTACAA
The DNA here is from genome assembly GCA_007258455.2 of Sequoia sempervirens. Taxonomy (NCBI): domain Eukaryota; kingdom Viridiplantae; phylum Streptophyta; class Pinopsida; order Cupressales; family Cupressaceae; genus Sequoia; species Sequoia sempervirens. The sequence continues at coordinate 404,267,857 of VDFB02271358.1, read as the reverse complement.
TTTCTGGGAGATTTTGATTTTTGCTGAAATCACATATTTTTAGAAAATATAATGATTTAAACCTTAAAATGTTCCATTTAAAGAATTCCAATTGAAGAGGGTTTGATCAAACTACCTTAGATCAAACCCCCTTCGATAGAACCTCACTAGTTTTAAACCATACCTATAATGGAGTTTCCTTTACACCTATCAAAATGCTGATTAAAAACCACTTTTGATTTACCTTTTGTGGGTTCAAATTAATTCATTTAAAATTTATTTTTTGTAAGTATGTAGTCCTTATTATAAGCTTCCCAAAAGGTATAATTTTAAATAAATTTAATTTAATTATTATATTTATTTTTTATTTCTTGTGAATGTATGTTTTCATTGAAAATCAAGCTCTCTATTATGCACATGTGGAAAACTATAATATTATAAAAAAAAAAAGATGAAAAAAGTGAGTGGACCAGATATTGAAGTCCTTGATCCAACAAAAAATAAAAAATTGAATTTCGATACATACAAAAAAGTTATGCGCTATACGGTCCGCCTATGTCTGAATTGTAATTGGTTTGAATTTGAAACTTGATTAAGGAAAAAATATTCAATAAAACAATATCTAACCAAGTGGAAGCAATAGATATCAGAGTTACAAATCTAAATTAAAAAGTATTATAATTTTATCCTTCATGGAAAAAAGCCTATATGTTATACGGTGAGTGTCACTTTCTAAAAATGTTGTTTTCTAAAAAAAAAAAAACTAGTTTTCAAGGGAGATGGAAAAAGAAGTGCAATATTATTCCAAATGTTTTGAAAAATATATATTATAATCTATAGAAAAAAATTCACGAAACTCTATTTTGCATCATCTTCAAATCCCTCATGGTTTAGCCATTATAGGTGCCCAAAAGTGAAGATTTAGTTAGAAAAAAATATTTTATTCTCTAGTTTGGCCAAAAATTGTAACCACTATTGTGGGATCACCTTTTTAGTTGCAAAAGGTTTGGTCATAAGTCAATTGAATGCAAAAGTATGTTTTCCGGTGTAAAGAATGTTAAATGCTACACTTGTAGAAGAATTGGGTATGTTGGTAGTCAATGCAGGTCAAAGGCAAATCAATGGAATGAATGGTATAGATGACGAAATTTGGTGTGTTACAATTGCAACAAGTTTGGTCACATTGCAAGATTATGTAGGAACAAAAACATGGATAGAAGAGGTCTAGTATATAGAGGAAGAATTTCACATAAAGATGACAAAGGAAAAGGAAAAGTGAATATGGAAGTGATAAGAGATCAGATGAAGAAAACATGGGTAAAGAAGAGTGAATCTGATGAGGGAAATAAGCCTATATTGGAAGCAGTCTCTGGTAATTCCTACAAAAATTGATCTCAGGCCATTGGCCTAGGAGGAGTCTTTCAAGAAAAATCATTTACCCCCTGTCTGTAGTTGGCATTGGACTACAAGAAATTTCAAGCAGTTGTGCCATTAGTCTTCAAATTTGTCCATGATCATTTGTGGAGGAATTCAAGATCTAGAAGGTTTGAAGATGAATTCTTCTATTGTTGTCTGAGAAAATAGGGTAACTGGAACTCCTAGGGAAAAACATTTAATGCGGAAGAAAGGTTAAGGTGCACGAAGATATAAAAGGGTATTTGGAACCCTCATTTGTCACCTTGAATTGATGGAGAATAGAAGGAGAGCCTCTGTAGTAGAATTTTGAAAGAGTCAAGTAAATTTGGCGGCGAGTTCATCAGGTATTTCTGATCGCTTGTTGAATTCCTAATTTTGTGCTCAAAAGAAAAACTTGTTCGGTACAAAAAGAAAAATGGAGCAAATCAAAGAAATTGTGAATTTGGATGAATATAGTAGTAGGAAGATCAGAGACCTAAGAAATATGTTGTCAGTCGATGAATTGAAGTGGCTTGAAGATGCAAAACATAAAAAGTTTGGAAATTTGGAATGAGTTTCCTTATTTTGTCAACGCGGAAGTTGTTAGGTTTATCTTGAATAGATAGAATGAGGAAAATTTCACTCTAGATAAACCCTATCTCATTTCAAAAGAGGTGATCATAAATTTAATTGGATTATGCAATGTTGGGGATATTTCAAAAAAGAAGTCGATTCAGAACATTAAAGTCGAAACCCTAACTAGAGTAATAGGAGATCAAAGGGCTCTGATAATTTAAACAATCAAAGATCCAATAAGGAGGTACATTTCACATGGTATTTCATACAAAATTTTCTTCAAAAACAGGGAGGGCACAACCTTAGCAGGCACAGTTTACATATATCATAAAATGATAATAGAGGACCTAGACTTCGACATGTGTAGTTTGCTAAAACAACAATTGATGGAGAATGTGTAATTAACAAAGAATGCAGACTACCCCTTTAGGTTTGGTACATTGGTCATATGATCATGGTGTATTTTTTGAATTGCTTTCCTCAGAATGATAATGTGATATGGAAGGAAAATGAACCAGTTTGTAAGAAATTTTTTGAACATTCTACTATTCTGGAAAATTGTGAGCAAGAATATGCAAATTTATTTAGTGAATTGTTGGGAAAGTATGGAGGAGTTAGTATTTCCATTCCGGTAAAAGAAATTGAAGTTTGATCATCTTCTGGTAAGATGGAGAGGAAGCAGAAAAGGGCTCTAGAGTTTGCTGATGACACTTCTCCAACACACAAGTCTCGAAAATCTAAAGGAAAAGGAAAAGGATAGATAATTGTGGATATACCAGATGAAGATCTTGATGAGTACACTCCAAGAGATGAACTAGAATTAGTTGAACCAGATGCAATAATAGCAGAAGGAAGTGATGAAGAAGGTGCTTTATTCAAAAGAAAGATAGTGCAAAATTGTTCAAGAGGAAGATGGAATGAAGAAGATTGTTGACATATGGTTAGATGGACCCTCATATGAGCAGGACCTGATTGAGAGCACTTTAGGTAGTTACTTTGTGCATAACAACATTGGATTGGAAAGTTTGTAAAATTTTCTTCCAAAAGAAATGATTGAATGTATCAAGGAGGCTATGGCCTATGAGCCTCAGGACAGGACAAAGGAAGAAATAATTCTACATTTGAAGCAGTAGTTCAGGCTATCACTTACCAAATTAAAAAATAAAATGAATGTGTTGAGGCAATGCATTGACTCAATAAATAACATCTATAATAATTGTCTTTGTTGGTCTCATGCTTTTGCGAGATACAAGGACAAGCTAGAGCAGATTAAAAGTGAGTTGAAAAAAATTGGTCAAGATTCTAAGATGGTTTAGGACCAGGACGTTGCAATCAAGAAAAGGATTCAGGAGTTGCAGAAGAAGCATGCAAAATTTCACTTTGCCAGAAACACTCTTATGGACACTTTTTGGAAAGTAAAGGAATTAACTGAATGCATATTGGATTAGCTAATTGAGGTTTTGAGGAAAGGCGAGAAGTTAGAAGAAGAAATTACAATTTTGGAATCCCTCATCCAGATCATCAATCAAACATTAGAAAACAACAACTTGATCATAATCATTGGGATTGCAATAGATGCTTGGAAGAAATTTCTTCCGAAAATGAAAGATAAGTATAAAATCATTTTCTGACTTGTGCAACAGTTGTAGTTCTTCAAATTTTGATCCTATTTCTAATTAGCAAAGGGGGACAGAGAAAGGAGTGAAATTTTTTCGTTGATGTCAAAGGGGAGAGAGTTTTTGAAAAATTCCTTGACATTTGAAGGGGGAGCAGTGTTTTGAAAGTTTTGAAATTTTGGCAGTGTATCTCTGGCTTTGACACTTGGTCATTTTTCACTAAGTGTTTCCATCAATGACAAAGGGGGAGATATTTTGCATATGGCTTGGGGAGATTGTTGGCATATGGCTTCTAGTGTTGTCATTGATGGCAACTGAAGTCATTATCCTGGTCCGTAGATCATAATTTATTCATACCGAAAGGAAAAGTAGAGAATAGTGTTCTACTGGTAGAAAGCAAGAAGAATAGGGTATCCAGTTAGTTTGTCAATCTGTATGTTTCAGCGGGTCATCATTTTATGTTGTGGATCCTCAAGATTGTTTCTTAATCATATATGCTACCTTATGGGTAAGTTTTGTGATGTTGCATTAATTGGTGTACGAGCTTGGAGATCCAACATGATGTTTTTCTATTTATTTCCTCATTGTGGCCAACCTTGTGAATGTCGCATGTCATGGATGTATAAAGAGTAATTGATTTATTGTTTCTTGTGTTGGTTATTTTTTTTTGGGTCGTAGATATCTTCTAGCTGACTTGTGTGGGTGTGCATCAAAGATTGCTCATGATTTGAGCTGACATGTGAAGAATATTTCATATTTTGTTGAAGCCGACTTGGAGTGATTGAAATTTTTGTAGTGGGTATATATATGAGATTGGTAATTAATTTTGAAGTGTGTGTGAGTGCGAAAAGAGAAAAGTAGACGTATGTGCGAATATCAAAAGGGTGATTAAGCGAGTTATGTATAGTTTCACTTGTTCATTAAGATTTTGTGGAAGTGAGTTAGACTAGAGCAGAGTGAAATCTAGGAGTCAACAAGTCCAAAATCTGATTTATGAGATTAACCAGAAGTGTATCTTGGCATATGCAAATGCCATCCTTTCAGTTAAACCTTTTGTTGTAATCACAAACATTTTGTAAGGTAGTGAGCCTTCCTTATTTTGACTAGTGATCTCTAGGCAGTGTACCTAAATGCATGTGCATTCCCTTTTCTTCATACTTTTAACAGAGTATAAATTGTGTATTAATCTCCACTATGGGTTTTCCCCTAACAGGGTTTCCATGTAAAAATATTGGTGTTATGGTGCTTTGATTATCTAGTTCATGTGCTTGGATCTTTATTTATGTTTGTGTGTTGTAAATGGTTTATAGTTAGAATTAAAGTTTAAATTTTGTTGAACACTGATTCACCCCCCCCCTTAGTGTTCCTTGAGTCCAAAACATTTAAGGTGTCATTGTTCATGTTTCATGTTTCATGTTCATGTTCCATTGTTTCATCATAGGGTTTAATTACCTAAATGGGGTTTGACTAATGAAAACCCTATTTCCTAACAATCAACAAGTTTTCCTCTCTCTTTGATATGGGATTTGTGGATCTAGGTTGAATATCCATTGAAGAGAAAGACTAGAGAAAGTTGTAAAAGTTGCAAAGTTGTCAAGGTTGTTACCTACCTTCCAAGATTATGAAATGTAAACAATAGACTAGAATTTAGAGTTTCAGACTCAGATATCAGGCATGAGAGAAGCTACAAAAGACCACTAGAGGATACCTAAGTTTTAGCCAAATGTTAATGCTAGGACTAAATCACCACCTTGGGAATTTGAGTCCCACTACAACACTTTTTCCAGTTTATAGAAGATTTAGATTAGCCACTATAAAATTCAAGTTCTACCCAGAAGCCCTAGTCTGGGACTAAATCACCCATTTTGGCATATGAGTCTCAATGAGCATAAACAACTGGATTTCAAGGTTTTAAATCTTGTTTTGACCACTTCTTTCTCCCAGGTACCCCTCTTTTCATTCTTAGTTTAATGTCCTAATTTTTCATTTCATTTCCTAGGTCATTTAATCAGGTTTGAATAATACTTTCATCTCTTTCTTGCTAAGAATATGCCTAGTGGTGAACCCCCCTTTGAATTTAATTGTGCCACTAGGAAACCCTATTGCACATCTATTTTTCTAATTCCATCCCTAGATTGAGATCTCTATGGTTTATTTTCATGAAACTTGAAGGAAATAGGTGGAGGAACCCTAATCCCCCTTTAGTTTTGATTAGGTGAAAAATAAGCTAGATTCAAATGCATGAGCAAGAGGAGGAACCACTGATTTTTATAAGACCCTAAACACTACAATTATGTGTATGATAAGATGAAAATAATAATAAAAAATACTACCTAACTACTATAGAAAATATGGGGGAATTTCTTAGAGCATAAAAAGTTGTGTACCTGGTCAAAAAGTTGTTTTTGAGATATAAAGGACTCATTCACCTAAGTGGAAAATTGGTCCTTTTAGGGTTTTGGAAAATTGATTTCAGGACCCTGTTCCTTTATTTCTGCACTCTCAAATTCCTTGTTATCAACTTTTGGAAGTATGTAGACAATATGTAGCTTTGATTCCTTAATTTTGTACTTTGAATGGCAACTTTTGTAACTTGACAACTTTGACAATCTTGTTCCAAACTTGTTCCACTTGATCTTCAACCTGTAAATCTACAATCACACACTCAAGGGTAGAAAAATTTGTTGTTTGTTAGTGAATGGGGGTTTTCCTTGGTCAAACCCCTTGTACGTAATTAAACCATATGATGAAATGTGAAATATGTAAATGATGTCACCTTGGATGATGTCTTGTGAAACAAATCTACAAACTAACATTTAGTGGCCATGTGGAATGTAGATCTTGGATCCTTGAATGTGATTTGAAAAATGGTTGCAAGTAGATCTTCAATACTACATCCATTTCTTTACCTCAACAACATGAACGAATGCATCAAACCCTTGACATGATGATATGACTTTGAATTGCTACAACAAACTCTTGAAATCTACCTTGAAACTCCTTATGAATTCTCTTGAAATTATCTATAATGATCTCTTGTAATTTCTAGGATGCTTCCTAAACTTGCTAGATCTTGTTATGAGAAAAAATGTGAATTAACCCCTTATTTGTACTAAATTAGGAGATTAACCTCCAAATTCAAATTATTAAGGACAAAACCAAATCTAAAAAGAAACATTATTAAATTCAAACTAGAATGAAATTCAATAAGGGGGGTCTCATTAAGGGATGACCCATTCACCACCTAGGGAAAATGGGTCTTGGCTCAGTTTACCAGGACTATCCCTAAGGGATTGAAAGAGAACTAAAAACCCATTTCAAATCAATTGAAAAGTGGGGGTCCTATCAAGGGAGGAGCCATTCGCCACTTAGGGAAAATGGGTCCTAGCACCATTTTCTAGGATCTTACCTTTCACAATGATTTTTTTTTTTAATTAAATCATCAGTGTCAAGATAGATCTTCAGTAGGTGTCAAAATTAAGGCTTAGATTTGAATTAAAAGGGGTTAACTACTCCAATTATCCACAATTAATTAATGACCACCTAGATAAGTGTTAAAGTTCCTTATAACATTTTACAACACTTAAGCAAGGGATCAATTAAGGAATATTTTAATCAAATAAAGGTTCTAGAGTAGTGTGAATGTGTACAAAACATTACAACACTACTCCAAGACATCATTAATTCAATTTTAATGTCAATTATCAAACCAAGTAAGGAGAAAGTAAGGAAAAAGGATAATTTTTCCATTACTACATTTTTCCCCCACTTTAGTGAGAGGATGACCTCATGTCAAACTCACACTAAAGTATACATTCAAGACACTTAAGTATGCAACAATAATAAAGATACATAATCATACGCTGTCAAAGGTGAAGAAAAATTAAAAAACAAAGGATCAAGCACAACTGTTTCAACGCGATGTGAGATGGGGTTATTTGTCCATAACATATGCTACTCACTTTGGGGTAGTGGAACCTTTGTCTATCCACTAGGTGAGTTGTTGCAATGAAGTGGTTTAGTGAGAAAGTTTTGCTAGTGTATCGACTTCCCACTGTATAATGAGAAATTCATGCTAGTGTATAGATCTAATGAAAATGATTATGTAATGGATTTAAATACAATGTACGCAATGCATAAATGATTATTCAAGTGTATTTAGTGATAATGGATTAATGAAATATGCAAATGGATTATTAAAATGAAATGGATAAATGTTTAGATATGCAAATGATTTTGGAGGAAAATATATTAATCAATTAATTAAATAGATAATGGAACCCATTTAATTAATAGAAGAAATTAACTTACTATAAGGAAATTTTTATGTGTCTACACTTGTAATGAAACAATGCATAAAGGAATGATGAATGGAAAATAATATGTAACAACTCACCAAGCCTCAATTGAAACCTTGAAGTATAAAGTTGTAGTCTTGCATGAAGTGGCCTTAATGGATATAGATCTTGAGTCCATGAACTTTGATATGACACAATGCTTAAATGGGATGTTGAATTTGCTACATCACAACATTAACTCAACAACATGCATGATGCACTATTCCTTTGACATGACGAAATGACTCTTGATTGCTGCAATAAACTTCTTCAAATCTGCTCCTTCATGCCTTAAAAATTCTCTTTAATTCAACTGTAAATGATCTTGTGAAAATTTCTTGATCTCATGAAAATATTCTAGGTGAAACTAAGTAAAATAGCCTTGTATTTTTACATAACTTAACATTAATTCCCAAAATTCATATAACACAAGTTGACATCAAATCTAGGATTTGAAATCATTAAAATACCACCAAAAGCATATCCCAAGGGGGGATCCTCGATCTAAGTGAGGACCTATTCACCATGTGAAGAATGGGTCCTAGATCACTTAGCTAGGACACACTTTAGAAAATGTGAAAGATCATTTAAAAATAGGGTCCTCATTTGAACCTAGTGAAGACCCATTCATAAGGTGGCGAATGGGTCCTAGGTCAATAACCTAGGACACACACCTTCAAAAATTAAGTGTTGTATAACATCACTTATGAATGTCGGGCTTTATCCCTCATAATCTACAATTAATTAGGCATGAATTTGAATTAAAGGGGCCAATTAAGGAAAAATTAACCTCAATCAATTAATAAAGCCCTAGATTAGTGTGAAAGTGTAAAGATGCACTTTACAATGCCCTAAATAAGGCACAATTAATTTTGTTTTATTAAGGAGGCCCTAAACTTACTGTGAATGTGTGAGACACATTACAACACTAAATCAAGGAAACAATAGGCTAATTTTAATATTAATTATATTCCCAAACTAAGTGTGAAAAAGGGATACTTTTTTCTACACTACACAATGCAAGGTTTTTTATTATGGTGTAAATTCCACATTTTCAAATCTAAAAGGAAGATTTTGTAATGCCAAAAATTTTCACTAGGAAAACCATCAATTTTTTTTCTTAACTTTAATTAAGTACTTATCACTAGATAAGTGTATGCGCATCCACTTGCATTGCGGATCTAGCCATGGTTTGAGTTATATAACTCCATATTATGACATCTTGACTCAAGTGTGGAAGTTAAATCTAAGTGATTAACCATACGACCATGACTAGGGTTTACTTGCAATATGACATCTTATACTTTCCCAGGGTTAACCTGATTACTTAAGTTTCACTTTGATAATGATAAATCTTGTAAAGCTATAGCCTAAGATGAAGGGTAACTCAATTATTAATTATTTTTTAAGGACATCTTAGGTTCAACATAGTTAAAGATTAGTTGGTTATTTGTTGAGTCTAAAGGGAATTAAAATCCAAAAATTAGGCCAAGTTGACATAATTATTTAACATAAAATTGTTAAATATTTGAATATTCCACTTCAAGAAAGTTAGCAACTTAATATATTTCATAACTTAGTCACTTATATTTTAAAAATAATTTAAATCTTAATTCCTCCAAGATAGTTAAATTAGATCTACATTCCACAAGAAGTCAATTAATTCCTCTTTCCTAATAACTATTTACAACATTGTAGGGTAGGTTGGATTTAATGAAGGTTTTATAAAATTTGGAATTAAATCAATAAGAGTTAGGGGCAGGGGGCCTAGCTTGATTGACTAAAGCATATTGTTATAGGAGAGAGGTCATGAGGTCTAGTCTTTGCTCTACCCTCGTGGTGATAGACGGTGTGTTACACCAAAATCACTAGTCATGCGAACATTACCAGGTGTAGTGCACTCTATAGGGGCTATCTGATTATTATAATTTAAAGCAAAATCAATAAGAGTTAAATCCATAATTTTCCTTTCCTTTAATAAAATCGTTTAGTTCTATTAAATTGAGACATGTTGACATAATTCTTGTCATGAGGAGACACATCTTGTCAACATCCTCATTAGTTTACATGTCCCAACTTGCTTTTTTATAATATTTTTGTTTAAAATAGCTATCAATCCATACTTTTATTACATCCAAAGTAAATTTTCTAATTTGAACAATAATTTAGTTTCTTCTAGTTTTATATTTTTTTAATTTGATTATATCATTAGGAAATCCTCTTACTTTAGTTGGCTAAAAGGAATTGTTTCACTTTTATGAATAATTAACTCGTAAATGAAAATATACTATGTATTATTTCAAGTTCCCATACTATATTTAGCTTTAGGAACTCCTTGAATTTTAATCAAATTTTATTATAATTTTCTTAGTTCCTAAATTTCACTTTAAACAATTATAAGGTCCTAATTTTATGTTTAATAAATATTTAAAATTTTACTTAAGTGAAAACTTAAAATTTTAGGCCATAGAAACATTGTCTCCCACCATAAATTAAATTATTATTTAGTTAAGTTTAGTTAATATAATAATTAATTACAAGTGATGGAATACATACTCATTCCTAGCCATGAGATGTGTTTTTATCTAAGCCCTTAGATCTTAGGGAAAACAAAGTGAACCTTAAATCAAAAAGATGTTCATAAATATTATTTTTTCTATTTTACTATCCATTTGTTTTGTAGGTTAGGGTGAAGTAACTAGAAGAAAATATCTCTAGGAAATGGAAAGAAATTATCATTTTTCTTGTTCATCATCTCTCTCACAAACTCCTTTTTCTTCATTCTTCTCATTACATCCATGTAGTATATGTCTATATTGTAGGAGTTGGTAGTGAATTTCCAATACCCTATGAATAATTGCTAGACCAAAATAATTTATATAAGAGAAAAAATGAAAAGAATAGTTTGCATTTTTTATATTTTTCTAGTTTGTGTAGCTTGGCTATAAAGGAAAGGTTGTGAAAGAGGATTAGAAAAGATCATGATGGGTGTCTTAATATAATAAAATAAGAAATATACCCCAATATTATTAAATGACTTAGGACACAAGAACTAAATAGCATGATAAGACATGATAAGATTGCATGACACCTTATAGTTCTAGAAAGATTCCTAGGACATAGGTGGACCTAGCATATAAATACAACCCACTAATGAACTACTTAGGTAAACTACCTATTTACACAAAAAGGTCCACTTAAGTCCAATCTAGGGAGTATATTATTATGAAAATAATGTAAATATACAATGAAGGCTCAAAACATTAAGGCCATGCTAGGTACCTATGTATAAATACAAACTCTCACAAATAGGGAAAATGAAAGAACCCAGTGGGAAAAAATTTCTCTCCAAAAGAGAAAAAAATAGAATCAATTTCCCCTGCATAGGAAGGAAGGAAGACATACTATATAGCCCCCCACAATGAGATAACCTGTTGAAAAGAAAAACTAAAAGAACACTGATGGAGTAAATATAGAACCTTAATCCAAGCAACAAAGTACAAGATGAGTTTGATGCTAGAAACTATGTAAACTCTCATATATTAGAGAAAATATAGAATCATGATAATGAAATAGAAATAAAGATTGATTAACCTAATAAAAAGGAAAAAAAGAAAAAAACCTCATATGTATCAACATTGGAATATAATTTAAGAAACAAGAGATAGGTACAACATCTATAACTAAATTCAAGTGCAAGGATCAAAATAATACCTTCCCAAGTGACATAATGTACAAGTGATTGTCTAGAATGTGAATATACATAAATGTAAATAAAATATACTTGGTTATAAATCTACAAATAGTTAATCAATGGTATGATAGAGCTCCCCATTACCTTTCGAATGTGATGAGAATCATAAAAAATAGAGATTGTGGAAAAATGTTAAGAATCTAGAGCCAAAAATATAAATCTAATTTAAAACAAAAAATATAGTTATCAAATAGTATCTAGAATATGGAAAACTAGCCTTCATGACTAAAAAGTACATAGAGATATCTTTTTAATCTATTCTATTTTTGAAAATTTGATACTATGGAAAAATGTTATAACCATTTGAAATAGTTTTCCGATTTGAGAATTAGCTAGCCAATAATGGGTCCCTATGCCATAAGCTCTTAGGCACCCCAATGACTATTGGATGTAGTTTTTGGTTTTTTTTTTAAAAATTTTCCTTACCACTACTAGTGGATTGGTCAGTGGGAGGTGGCCCAGTGGTGTAGTGGTAGCTGACCAAAGGTACACCTCTTGGGGCATAAGTAATTTTAAATAAGTGTTAGTTTTTTTATGTGTATGAAGGTACATGAGTCTCAACTATGTTTGTTAATGCACAAAGAAAGTTAAGGAGCTTATGGTCTAACAATTTACCAACAATAGGGGTGGCTTGAGTAAGCATGTTGTCATGGTTGACGAAATCCTCAAAGAAATTCATATTCTCTTCCAAAGATTGAACATGGTTAAAGTGGACTCTAAGAGGATCCCCATAACCTATAAGAGGAGGAGACATAGGAGGAGAATTTGGTTTATATTTTGAAGTAGAAGCATTCCTAAGGACCAACTATGAGCCAAATTGATTAATATTTACAAAGAACATTAGGTAACCTGTCTAGTGGGATTATATTAGTCTAGAGCTATGGTAGTTGTTGAGCTTCTCCTAACTACATATCTAGAAGTTGTAGACTAGGTTGTAAAGCTCATAGTAGAGTATTCACAATACAAAACCTTGAAAATTATAGAAAATAAGAGAATAGAACACAAGAGAAGACAATTATTTTCAAGATTTTAAATGTTGTTTTGGGAAAAGTTTTACAAAAGGCACATTCATGTTAGCTTCACCAAAATTTAGAGTATCAAAAGTGAACCACTATGAAGAATAAATAAATCCCTCAAGGATTCAAGTTTCAACCATCCACTTAGGTAAGCATTTAGGTAACTATGACCTTCAAGTTTACCAATTAATTAATTAAAAGTGTGTTTTGATAAAGCAAAAAAATTATCTAGATAGACTCTTTATACCTCAAAAAAAAATGTAAAGAGCACAAAGGTTTCTTAAACAACCTATGAAGCTCTTTGTCTAGGAGTAACAAGTGGCTATCTGATGAAAACATGCTACACTAGTGTCCTATATAGACAGGAAATAGAAATTGTCATGGAGAAACATATAATGTCATATACAGTGCTTTAGATATGAAATGATTTGAAATATGACTATCCAACAAATATAGAGTAGTTGAAAAGAAAATGCTAAATGAATTTAATGAGAATGAAAATGAAGAGTTTAGAATATTACTTAATATATTTGACAAGATTATAGCTCTCTCCAAATAAATCCTTCATATGAGCTTATAGACATAAGAACAAAGATAATGTTTTGTGTGGTTGTATAGGAGTTTCCATTAGCCAAACCCCTATTTGGATGTTCCCACCTCAATATAAAACCTTAGAAAATATTATAGAAATAGACATAAATCAATGGAAAAAACAATATGCTAATGAAGATATAGTATACTCAATAGAAAATATTAAATAGCTACCACCCTCAAACATAGAATCAAAGTGTCTTGCTGATGCAATGGAGAAGTGGAAAGAGTACTCAAGATGAAAGTGACTTCTTGAAGTGATAGCAATGGAGTTCTACAAGCTTGCATTGTGACAATCACAATGGTTAAATAATGGAGTTGTAGTAAGTTGTGAATTAGAGAAGAAGAGATAGAGAGCGTTTTCACAAAGAATTGTGTCTCCCTTAAAAGATCAAGATTTTGGACCAACAAGGAAGGTTTTTTGGCTCTATATCGAATTCTCAAATTATTCTCAATGAAAGTGAAAATTGGAAAAGATGCTACATTGTAAGAATGTAGCAAGTGTAACATCTCAATGGCTAACAAAAAGAAAAATTCTAATTTAGCATTCGAGGAACTAGATATGTAAGGTGCTAAAGGATAGTTTGGGTTGAAATTTGTATTAAAGAGCATATTTTTTCTTAATTGTAACTAAAGGGGAAGGTGTATGCAATTTGAAATTGCATAGGATAAAATTTATGACGTTACACATAGTAAGAAATATATTTAATTTCATTCCTTATTTTTGGGATAGTTTGTAATGGGTTTACTAAATACCCCCATTTTCTAAGCTATAATTATCTATCATACATCTACTCATACACTTCTTATCTGTCTATATTTGATTGAGTCATAAGTTAAATTAACTATAATACATTTGATCTACTTGGTTTTTGTTATTCCCGTTAATTTTTTCATATAATTGATGTAAGATTACTCTAGCTTTTTATTTTTTATTGTCTAGTTGCATAAAATAGGTATATTCGCTTTGGTGAGATATTTAAAGGGAAGCATACTTAATAATTTTTCCAATATCGCTATAGTTGATTTACCTCACTATTGACATATATGGTTGTATCACTATACATGAGATTAGTGCCCTATCATAAATTTTGGACCAAGTGGGCCTATTTCCCTCAAGGGTAGATAATGTTTATTTGGATTATAGGTTTATGATATCAATCTCACATAAGATTATCAAATTCAATGAGGTAGAAATTTGGTCTGATTCTTTAAATCTTCTAATGACATTAATTATCATAATTATATTCTTTGTAGCCATTTTTTTTATAAGATTCTCAAAGTCCCAAATAGACATATACATATCAAATTATATGATCAGATTTTTATCAAAACATCTCTCCCCTCCATGTCTCATAAATTCCAAAAGATTTGGCAATACCATAAGTACTATAGAATAAATGGAGGGATGGGAATGATGAATGTAAGAAATGAATAAAAAGAAGGAAGAAAATAGAAGGTTATTATAACTCATATTGGTTTTGAAAAAGTATGGCCTATGAATCCTACTTTTTACTAAAATTATAAATTTAATAAGGAAAGAACATGCACTATGTGTGTGTTTTGTGCATAGATATATCACTAATACTCTTACTAAGAGAGAATGGGGTAGAATATTTTCTGTACATCTATCATATTCATATGTAAGGCATGTCACCAATCAAGAATTTTGTTTGCATAAGGGTTTATTTCCATCCTCATAGGTTTACTCCCTTCTTAATGAAATAGCTTACTTCAGATGGAAATATTATGGTGAATTATTATAGTTGTGTTAAGTGTAATGAATATTTTTTTGTTGTATGGTTCTTAGCAAAAAATTGGATATTTATATCTCAATGAATAGTTCCTATCTCAAAAATTTCTTCTCAAATTTATAGTTCAATGTCATATGAAATCATTTTCTTTCTTGAAAATTTCTAAGGTGGCTTCGTGTTGGTCTAATTTTTTGATAATATGAGTTGTTACTTATTTTCTTAGTTCACTTAGATTTTTCTGAACCCTATCTCTTCTCATCACAATATAATATTAGGTAGTATGTATATTTTCTTGAGTAGACATAGTGTGATCTCTTCCCTTATCAAAAGTTTGAAGGGTTCAAAAAGTAAAAGATAAAGTAAACCATTTTTTTCTTTTGATAATTATTCATTTGTCGTTATATACAATTTCATCCTATATTGAACCTATAGGAAAGGAGAAAATGCCAATTTAAGAGTTAACAATTTAAAATAGCAAAGCAATAGGCGTAAGATATTTGGAAATGGAATGAAGCGGCATAAACCAACAATGGGGAGGATTATGAGGGGGCTTAGTAACCATTTTCTCTTTTTGATACTCATTCATTTGTCATTATAGATAATTTCATCCCATGGTGAACCTATAGGAAAGGAGAAACTTCTCATTTGAGAGACAACAATTAAAAAGAGCAAAAAATTAGGTGCAAGATAGTTGGAACAAGAATGAAGTGGTATAAACCAACAATGGGGAGGGTTCCTAGTGTACAACAAAATCCATCTATCACTTTGGAATTGGTTAGGAGAGAATATTATCATTTACCTACCATGAAAGGTTATGTACTAGTTTTTAGCATCATTATCAAACATTGAAATGCTTGCCTATTTAGATTTTGGCACTTACAATTTTAGTGTATTAATTTTATCTTAGGGTAAATAACTTCAAGTGGTTTTTTCTCATAGGGTAGTTTTCTCACCTGTTTGATAGTTCACGACTTTAAAATCTTCTACCATTATGTATCTTATTTATCTCATTTTATTCACTCTTTTCTAGTGAAATAGCTTTTGTTTCTCTTGTATCTATGAAGTATTTTCTATGGAAGATGGTGCTCATGGGAGGTGGTTAACAACAACATGGTATCAGAGGCAACCATTCTACTCTCCTTCCCTTGAGAATTTTTATCAGAGATTTTTTACATCATTTTTTTTTTTGGCATTTGCAATTTTTTAAATTTCAAAGATGCCTCATTTTCAATTTTTTTGAAAATAATTCCATTTTTGTATTCACCCATTTGTTGGCTGCAAATTTTGAAGAAGCCTTGTTTTTTTTTTCTGTGGCATTATATCTTAGGAGGCAGCAAAGCATATTTTAAGGCCTTTTCTACCTTTCTAGAACAACATTTTTTTTTTTGCTTGGTTGTGTTAGTGTAATTAAATTAATTATTACACTAGCATAAGTTAAATTAGGTCATATTTCATTTAGTCCTAGGTTGCATTTTTAATAAATGGGATAATATTCCCTTCCTTTTTTGTGGGATAGGATTCTTTCTAGAAGATGAGTTGTCCTTCTAGAACTTATATCAACATTTAATAATCATTTAGATAAGGTTCACATGTTATCACATGTTGTTAGATCATGACACATGAGAAAATCTCATGCATCTTAGGTTTTCATTCTTGCCTATATAATTAGGAAACTTGTTCATTTGTAACATATCATATCAATCAATCATATCAATAGAATCTTTATTTGTGCATGCCTAGTTGCAACACTTTCTGTGTGGTTGATCATCTTTCTTAGCAAAGGTCCTCCATTGCAGCCTGGAGCTTTAAGGACCCTGTGCATGCATAATCTCAATAGGTTGTTGGATGTGATTTCTCTTTTTCACTGGCTGAGAATTGTTGTTGGTTGGGAATTTTTTTTGGCATCGATACTTCATATCACTTGGCCATGGTTTTATTCCCTGGAGTGAATTTGTCTTAAAAACATGTGCTTGTTGCTTGGGCATCAAATTGATTAATTGAGGCCACACTAATTGATGAGAAAGGAGACCCGTGAGATTGGAGGCTCGATCTTGGAGGTCTGATTTTCTATTAAAAAGAACCAATTCAAAGCAAAGAGGACCACAAATTTTCTGAGCATGTCAACTTGCTTGTGAGGGGTAGATTCTTGGTTGAGCTTTGGAATCCTATTCAAGGTTGTATTAGGGGAATGACTTTTCAAAAGTCAACGATATATTGTTGTTGTTGGACCATTTTAAGGCTATGAATCATCAATCTTGTGAGGTGTGGCACCAATCTCTCCAACATTTTGGTTTATTGGTGAAAGCTTTTTAAAAAATTATATTTTATAAAGTTTCCCCTAAATATTTTATATTAGGGTTTTCATTTTTCTCATGGATATTCTTTATTGGGAATGAAAAGAATTCACTTTTTTTTACCATTGCTAGACCATTATCCCACATTGGCAGCATGGAGAATGTTTTATCTATTTAAATACCATTGCACTGTCTTTATTTTTGTGAGCAAGTCTCACAAGAGGTTTTCTTACTTGTGTGTTCAATGGAGTTGTTGGGTGTCAGCATGTAGATCAAGTAATGATTTGCATCATTTTTTGTTGCAAATCAAGTTTAATTATTTATTGGAAGTTTTTATACTTGTGAAAGCACTATGTTTGAAATTTTGAAGAATTGTTAAGTTATAATGGTTTCTTTGGAGAAAGGGAATTTTAGGAAATGGAGTGATGTTATTCTCACCCATCTTAGTGAGGACAATCTATTGCCATATTTTTATAATGAAGTTCCTATTCTAGACACATGTAGTCGGTATACGATTTGGAAATGATTTAGGGCTAGAGTCTATGCAGTTATTTTTTAGCATATCCATCACAAGGACCTTTTAGATTCACTTTGTCATTTTGAGAGCCCTTATGCTCTTTGGACTTACCTTCGAGAATCATATGGATGTCTTGATACTCTGCTATCTCTCAATGACTCTCCTTCCAATACTAGTGTGTCTCTTTGTTCTTCAAAGAAGATAAACCATGCTTGTGATCCTTTGGAGGTTGTTGTGACTTTAGATGAGGTTTTGGTTGCTTCAGAGGTTCCTAATTCTTTGTTAGAGATAGTTGATCCACCTTCATTAATTACTTCCATTATTTTGAAAATCAGGATTATGATTGTGTTCCTGATTGGGATTTCTATTTGTCAGACATTGGTTCCTTGTTTGTAGAGTCTCACATTTTAGATTTGGAGGACATATTTAAGGGGTTATCACTTCTCTTTGATGACATTCATTGCATAGCTATTGTCAAAACATCTTGGTCTTTGGATATTGTTCAAAATCAGTTTCCAATAGTACCTTGTTTGTCACCTTTTATTGTGATTGGGCATATTCATGATTGGTTTGTGGCATCATATTCCAATGTATTGGCCACACATGAGTAGATTTCAAAGACATTATACATTTTCATACTTTCTTCTTTCAATTTCTATCCAGAATGGGAAGCATAAATGCATTTGTATTTGGTTTTGTTTCTTCCAATATGGATTACACATTGTGCAGGGCTATATTGTCTATCTCTTTCCCTCTTATGAAATATGCTATTTATACTATCTCTTTCCCTCTTATGAAATATGCTATTTAGACAAAAGGCTTGCTGTGAAATTATATATAGTGCTTTAGATATGAAATATGACTATCCAACAAATATAGAGTAGTGGAAAATAAAATTTTAAATGAATTTAATGAGAATGACAGGGAAGAGTTTAAAATATCAGTGAAGATATTTGACAAGATTGGAGCTCTCTCCAAATAAA
>VDFB02271358.1:404076385-404248945 GCA_007258455.2 Sequoia sempervirens | reverse complement strand
CCACTTCAAGAAAGTTAGCAACTTAATATATTTCATAACTTAGTCACTTATATTTTAAAAATAATTTAAATCTTAATTCCTCCAAGATAGTTAAATTAGATCTACATTCCACAAGAAGTCAATTAATTCCTCTTTCCTAATAACTATTTACAACATTGTAGGGTAGGTTGGATTTAATGAAGGTTTTATAAAATTTGGAATTAAATCAATAAGAGTTAGGGGCAGGGGGCCTAGCTTGATTGACTAAAGCATATTGTTATAGGAGAGAGGTCATGAGGTCTAGTCTTTGCTCTACCCTCGTGGTGATAGACGGTGTGTTACACCAAAATCACTAGTCATGCGAACATTACCAGGTGTAGTGCACTCTATAGGGGCTATCTGATTATTATAATTTAAAGCAAAATCAATAAGAGTTAAATCCATAATTTTCCTTTCCTTTAATAAAATCGTTTAGTTCTATTAAATTGAGACATGTTGACATAATTCTTGTCATGAGGAGACACATCTTGTCAACATCCTCATTAGTTTACATGTCCCAACTTGCTTTTTTATAATATTTTTGTTTAAAATAGCTATCAATCCATACTTTTATTACATCCAAAGTAAATTTTCTAATTTGAACAATAATTTAGTTTCTTCTAGTTTTATATTTTTTTAATTTGATTATATCATTAGGAAATCCTCTTACTTTAGTTGGCTAAAAGGAATTGTTTCACTTTTATGAATAATTAACTCGTAAATGAAAATATACTATGTATTATTTCAAGTTCCCATACTATATTTAGCTTTAGGAACTCCTTGAATTTTAATCAAATTTTATTATAATTTTCTTAGTTCCTAAATTTCACTTTAAACAATTATAAGGTCCTAATTTTATGTTTAATAAATATTTAAAATTTTACTTAAGTGAAAACTTAAAATTTTAGGCCATAGAAACATTGTCTCCCACCATAAATTAAATTATTATTTAGTTAAGTTTAGTTAATATAATAATTAATTACAAGTGATGGAATACATACTCATTCCTAGCCATGAGATGTGTTTTTATCTAAGCCCTTAGATCTTAGGGAAAACAAAGTGAACCTTAAATCAAAAAGATGTTCATAAATATTATTTTTTCTATTTTACTATCCATTTGTTTTGTAGGTTAGGGTGAAGTAACTAGAAGAAAATATCTCTAGGAAATGGAAAGAAATTATCATTTTTCTTGTTCATCATCTCTCTCACAAACTCCTTTTTCTTCATTCTTCTCATTACATCCATGTAGTATATGTCTATATTGTAGGAGTTGGTAGTGAATTTCCAATACCCTATGAATAATTGCTAGACCAAAATAATTTATATAAGAGAAAAAATGAAAAGAATAGTTTGCATTTTTTATATTTTTCTAGTTTGTGTAGCTTGGCTATAAAGGAAAGGTTGTGAAAGAGGATTAGAAAAGATCATGATGGGTGTCTTAATATAATAAAATAAGAAATATACCCCAATATTATTAAATGACTTAGGACACAAGAACTAAATAGCATGATAAGACATGATAAGATTGCATGACACCTTATAGTTCTAGAAAGATTCCTAGGACATAGGTGGACCTAGCATATAAATACAACCCACTAATGAACTACTTAGGTAAACTACCTATTTACACAAAAAGGTCCACTTAAGTCCAATCTAGGGAGTATATTATTATGAAAATAATGTAAATATACAATGAAGGCTCAAAACATTAAGGCCATGCTAGGTACCTATGTATAAATACAAACTCTCACAAATAGGGAAAATGAAAGAACCCAGTGGGAAAAAATTTCTCTCCAAAAGAGAAAAAAATAGAATCAATTTCCCCTGCATAGGAAGGAAGGAAGACATACTATATAGCCCCCCACAATGAGATAACCTGTTGAAAAGAAAAACTAAAAGAACACTGATGGAGTAAATATAGAACCTTAATCCAAGCAACAAAGTACAAGATGAGTTTGATGCTAGAAACTATGTAAACTCTCATATATTAGAGAAAATATAGAATCATGATAATGAAATAGAAATAAAGATTGATTAACCTAATAAAAAGGAAAAAAAGAAAAAAACCTCATATGTATCAACATTGGAATATAATTTAAGAAACAAGAGATAGGTACAACATCTATAACTAAATTCAAGTGCAAGGATCAAAATAATACCTTCCCAAGTGACATAATGTACAAGTGATTGTCTAGAATGTGAATATACATAAATGTAAATAAAATATACTTGGTTATAAATCTACAAATAGTTAATCAATGGTATGATAGAGCTCCCCATTACCTTTCGAATGTGATGAGAATCATAAAAAATAGAGATTGTGGAAAAATGTTAAGAATCTAGAGCCAAAAATATAAATCTAATTTAAAACAAAAAATATAGTTATCAAATAGTATCTAGAATATGGAAAACTAGCCTTCATGACTAAAAAGTACATAGAGATATCTTTTTAATCTATTCTATTTTTGAAAATTTGATACTATGGAAAAATGTTATAACCATTTGAAATAGTTTTCCGATTTGAGAATTAGCTAGCCAATAATGGGTCCCTATGCCATAAGCTCTTAGGCACCCCAATGACTATTGGATGTAGTTTTTGGTTTTTTTTTTAAAAATTTTCCTTACCACTACTAGTGGATTGGTCAGTGGGAGGTGGCCCAGTGGTGTAGTGGTAGCTGACCAAAGGTACACCTCTTGGGGCATAAGTAATTTTAAATAAGTGTTAGTTTTTTTATGTGTATGAAGGTACATGAGTCTCAACTATGTTTGTTAATGCACAAAGAAAGTTAAGGAGCTTATGGTCTAACAATTTACCAACAATAGGGGTGGCTTGAGTAAGCATGTTGTCATGGTTGACGAAATCCTCAAAGAAATTCATATTCTCTTCCAAAGATTGAACATGGTTAAAGTGGACTCTAAGAGGATCCCCATAACCTATAAGAGGAGGAGACATAGGAGGAGAATTTGGTTTATATTTTGAAGTAGAAGCATTCCTAAGGACCAACTATGAGCCAAATTGATTAATATTTACAAAGAACATTAGGTAACCTGTCTAGTGGGATTATATTAGTCTAGAGCTATGGTAGTTGTTGAGCTTCTCCTAACTACATATCTAGAAGTTGTAGACTAGGTTGTAAAGCTCATAGTAGAGTATTCACAATACAAAACCTTGAAAATTATAGAAAATAAGAGAATAGAACACAAGAGAAGACAATTATTTTCAAGATTTTAAATGTTGTTTTGGGAAAAGTTTTACAAAAGGCACATTCATGTTAGCTTCACCAAAATTTAGAGTATCAAAAGTGAACCACTATGAAGAATAAATAAATCCCTCAAGGATTCAAGTTTCAACCATCCACTTAGGTAAGCATTTAGGTAACTATGACCTTCAAGTTTACCAATTAATTAATTAAAAGTGTGTTTTGATAAAGCAAAAAAATTATCTAGATAGACTCTTTATACCTCAAAAAAAAATGTAAAGAGCACAAAGGTTTCTTAAACAACCTATGAAGCTCTTTGTCTAGGAGTAACAAGTGGCTATCTGATGAAAACATGCTACACTAGTGTCCTATATAGACAGGAAATAGAAATTGTCATGGAGAAACATATAATGTCATATACAGTGCTTTAGATATGAAATGATTTGAAATATGACTATCCAACAAATATAGAGTAGTTGAAAAGAAAATGCTAAATGAATTTAATGAGAATGAAAATGAAGAGTTTAGAATATTACTTAATATATTTGACAAGATTATAGCTCTCTCCAAATAAATCCTTCATATGAGCTTATAGACATAAGAACAAAGATAATGTTTTGTGTGGTTGTATAGGAGTTTCCATTAGCCAAACCCCTATTTGGATGTTCCCACCTCAATATAAAACCTTAGAAAATATTATAGAAATAGACATAAATCAATGGAAAAAACAATATGCTAATGAAGATATAGTATACTCAATAGAAAATATTAAATAGCTACCACCCTCAAACATAGAATCAAAGTGTCTTGCTGATGCAATGGAGAAGTGGAAAGAGTACTCAAGATGAAAGTGACTTCTTGAAGTGATAGCAATGGAGTTCTACAAGCTTGCATTGTGACAATCACAATGGTTAAATAATGGAGTTGTAGTAAGTTGTGAATTAGAGAAGAAGAGATAGAGAGCGTTTTCACAAAGAATTGTGTCTCCCTTAAAAGATCAAGATTTTGGACCAACAAGGAAGGTTTTTTGGCTCTATATCGAATTCTCAAATTATTCTCAATGAAAGTGAAAATTGGAAAAGATGCTACATTGTAAGAATGTAGCAAGTGTAACATCTCAATGGCTAACAAAAAGAAAAATTCTAATTTAGCATTCGAGGAACTAGATATGTAAGGTGCTAAAGGATAGTTTGGGTTGAAATTTGTATTAAAGAGCATATTTTTTCTTAATTGTAACTAAAGGGGAAGGTGTATGCAATTTGAAATTGCATAGGATAAAATTTATGACGTTACACATAGTAAGAAATATATTTAATTTCATTCCTTATTTTTGGGATAGTTTGTAATGGGTTTACTAAATACCCCCATTTTCTAAGCTATAATTATCTATCATACATCTACTCATACACTTCTTATCTGTCTATATTTGATTGAGTCATAAGTTAAATTAACTATAATACATTTGATCTACTTGGTTTTTGTTATTCCCGTTAATTTTTTCATATAATTGATGTAAGATTACTCTAGCTTTTTATTTTTTATTGTCTAGTTGCATAAAATAGGTATATTCGCTTTGGTGAGATATTTAAAGGGAAGCATACTTAATAATTTTTCCAATATCGCTATAGTTGATTTACCTCACTATTGACATATATGGTTGTATCACTATACATGAGATTAGTGCCCTATCATAAATTTTGGACCAAGTGGGCCTATTTCCCTCAAGGGTAGATAATGTTTATTTGGATTATAGGTTTATGATATCAATCTCACATAAGATTATCAAATTCAATGAGGTAGAAATTTGGTCTGATTCTTTAAATCTTCTAATGACATTAATTATCATAATTATATTCTTTGTAGCCATTTTTTTTATAAGATTCTCAAAGTCCCAAATAGACATATACATATCAAATTATATGATCAGATTTTTATCAAAACATCTCTCCCCTCCATGTCTCATAAATTCCAAAAGATTTGGCAATACCATAAGTACTATAGAATAAATGGAGGGATGGGAATGATGAATGTAAGAAATGAATAAAAAGAAGGAAGAAAATAGAAGGTTATTATAACTCATATTGGTTTTGAAAAAGTATGGCCTATGAATCCTACTTTTTACTAAAATTATAAATTTAATAAGGAAAGAACATGCACTATGTGTGTGTTTTGTGCATAGATATATCACTAATACTCTTACTAAGAGAGAATGGGGTAGAATATTTTCTGTACATCTATCATATTCATATGTAAGGCATGTCACCAATCAAGAATTTTGTTTGCATAAGGGTTTATTTCCATCCTCATAGGTTTACTCCCTTCTTAATGAAATAGCTTACTTCAGATGGAAATATTATGGTGAATTATTATAGTTGTGTTAAGTGTAATGAATATTTTTTTGTTGTATGGTTCTTAGCAAAAAATTGGATATTTATATCTCAATGAATAGTTCCTATCTCAAAAATTTCTTCTCAAATTTATAGTTCAATGTCATATGAAATCATTTTCTTTCTTGAAAATTTCTAAGGTGGCTTCGTGTTGGTCTAATTTTTTGATAATATGAGTTGTTACTTATTTTCTTAGTTCACTTAGATTTTTCTGAACCCTATCTCTTCTCATCACAATATAATATTAGGTAGTATGTATATTTTCTTGAGTAGACATAGTGTGATCTCTTCCCTTATCAAAAGTTTGAAGGGTTCAAAAAGTAAAAGATAAAGTAAACCATTTTTTTCTTTTGATAATTATTCATTTGTCGTTATATACAATTTCATCCTATATTGAACCTATAGGAAAGGAGAAAATGCCAATTTAAGAGTTAACAATTTAAAATAGCAAAGCAATAGGCGTAAGATATTTGGAAATGGAATGAAGCGGCATAAACCAACAATGGGGAGGATTATGAGGGGGCTTAGTAACCATTTTCTCTTTTTGATACTCATTCATTTGTCATTATAGATAATTTCATCCCATGGTGAACCTATAGGAAAGGAGAAACTTCTCATTTGAGAGACAACAATTAAAAAGAGCAAAAAATTAGGTGCAAGATAGTTGGAACAAGAATGAAGTGGTATAAACCAACAATGGGGAGGGTTCCTAGTGTACAACAAAATCCATCTATCACTTTGGAATTGGTTAGGAGAGAATATTATCATTTACCTACCATGAAAGGTTATGTACTAGTTTTTAGCATCATTATCAAACATTGAAATGCTTGCCTATTTAGATTTTGGCACTTACAATTTTAGTGTATTAATTTTATCTTAGGGTAAATAACTTCAAGTGGTTTTTTCTCATAGGGTAGTTTTCTCACCTGTTTGATAGTTCACGACTTTAAAATCTTCTACCATTATGTATCTTATTTATCTCATTTTATTCACTCTTTTCTAGTGAAATAGCTTTTGTTTCTCTTGTATCTATGAAGTATTTTCTATGGAAGATGGTGCTCATGGGAGGTGGTTAACAACAACATGGTATCAGAGGCAACCATTCTACTCTCCTTCCCTTGAGAATTTTTATCAGAGATTTTTTACATCATTTTTTTTTTTGGCATTTGCAATTTTTTAAATTTCAAAGATGCCTCATTTTCAATTTTTTTGAAAATAATTCCATTTTTGTATTCACCCATTTGTTGGCTGCAAATTTTGAAGAAGCCTTGTTTTTTTTTTCTGTGGCATTATATCTTAGGAGGCAGCAAAGCATATTTTAAGGCCTTTTCTACCTTTCTAGAACAACATTTTTTTTTTTGCTTGGTTGTGTTAGTGTAATTAAATTAATTATTACACTAGCATAAGTTAAATTAGGTCATATTTCATTTAGTCCTAGGTTGCATTTTTAATAAATGGGATAATATTCCCTTCCTTTTTTGTGGGATAGGATTCTTTCTAGAAGATGAGTTGTCCTTCTAGAACTTATATCAACATTTAATAATCATTTAGATAAGGTTCACATGTTATCACATGTTGTTAGATCATGACACATGAGAAAATCTCATGCATCTTAGGTTTTCATTCTTGCCTATATAATTAGGAAACTTGTTCATTTGTAACATATCATATCAATCAATCATATCAATAGAATCTTTATTTGTGCATGCCTAGTTGCAACACTTTCTGTGTGGTTGATCATCTTTCTTAGCAAAGGTCCTCCATTGCAGCCTGGAGCTTTAAGGACCCTGTGCATGCATAATCTCAATAGGTTGTTGGATGTGATTTCTCTTTTTCACTGGCTGAGAATTGTTGTTGGTTGGGAATTTTTTTTGGCATCGATACTTCATATCACTTGGCCATGGTTTTATTCCCTGGAGTGAATTTGTCTTAAAAACATGTGCTTGTTGCTTGGGCATCAAATTGATTAATTGAGGCCACACTAATTGATGAGAAAGGAGACCCGTGAGATTGGAGGCTCGATCTTGGAGGTCTGATTTTCTATTAAAAAGAACCAATTCAAAGCAAAGAGGACCACAAATTTTCTGAGCATGTCAACTTGCTTGTGAGGGGTAGATTCTTGGTTGAGCTTTGGAATCCTATTCAAGGTTGTATTAGGGGAATGACTTTTCAAAAGTCAACGATATATTGTTGTTGTTGGACCATTTTAAGGCTATGAATCATCAATCTTGTGAGGTGTGGCACCAATCTCTCCAACATTTTGGTTTATTGGTGAAAGCTTTTTAAAAAATTATATTTTATAAAGTTTCCCCTAAATATTTTATATTAGGGTTTTCATTTTTCTCATGGATATTCTTTATTGGGAATGAAAAGAATTCACTTTTTTTTACCATTGCTAGACCATTATCCCACATTGGCAGCATGGAGAATGTTTTATCTATTTAAATACCATTGCACTGTCTTTATTTTTGTGAGCAAGTCTCACAAGAGGTTTTCTTACTTGTGTGTTCAATGGAGTTGTTGGGTGTCAGCATGTAGATCAAGTAATGATTTGCATCATTTTTTGTTGCAAATCAAGTTTAATTATTTATTGGAAGTTTTTATACTTGTGAAAGCACTATGTTTGAAATTTTGAAGAATTGTTAAGTTATAATGGTTTCTTTGGAGAAAGGGAATTTTAGGAAATGGAGTGATGTTATTCTCACCCATCTTAGTGAGGACAATCTATTGCCATATTTTTATAATGAAGTTCCTATTCTAGACACATGTAGTCGGTATACGATTTGGAAATGATTTAGGGCTAGAGTCTATGCAGTTATTTTTTAGCATATCCATCACAAGGACCTTTTAGATTCACTTTGTCATTTTGAGAGCCCTTATGCTCTTTGGACTTACCTTCGAGAATCATATGGATGTCTTGATACTCTGCTATCTCTCAATGACTCTCCTTCCAATACTAGTGTGTCTCTTTGTTCTTCAAAGAAGATAAACCATGCTTGTGATCCTTTGGAGGTTGTTGTGACTTTAGATGAGGTTTTGGTTGCTTCAGAGGTTCCTAATTCTTTGTTAGAGATAGTTGATCCACCTTCATTAATTACTTCCATTATTTTGAAAATCAGGATTATGATTGTGTTCCTGATTGGGATTTCTATTTGTCAGACATTGGTTCCTTGTTTGTAGAGTCTCACATTTTAGATTTGGAGGACATATTTAAGGGGTTATCACTTCTCTTTGATGACATTCATTGCATAGCTATTGTCAAAACATCTTGGTCTTTGGATATTGTTCAAAATCAGTTTCCAATAGTACCTTGTTTGTCACCTTTTATTGTGATTGGGCATATTCATGATTGGTTTGTGGCATCATATTCCAATGTATTGGCCACACATGAGTAGATTTCAAAGACATTATACATTTTCATACTTTCTTCTTTCAATTTCTATCCAGAATGGGAAGCATAAATGCATTTGTATTTGGTTTTGTTTCTTCCAATATGGATTACACATTGTGCAGGGCTATATTGTCTATCTCTTTCCCTCTTATGAAATATGCTATTTATACTATCTCTTTCCCTCTTATGAAATATGCTATTTAGACAAAAGGCTTGCTGTGAAATTATATATAGTGCTTTAGATATGAAATATGACTATCCAACAAATATAGAGTAGTGGAAAATAAAATTTTAAATGAATTTAATGAGAATGACAGGGAAGAGTTTAAAATATCAGTGAAGATATTTGACAAGATTGGAGCTCTCTCCAAATAAATCCTTCATATGAGCTTACATACATAAGAAAAAAAATAAGGTTTTGTGTGGTTGTATAGGAGTTTCCATTAGCCAAACCCCTATTTGGATGTTCCCACCTCAATAGACAACCTTATAAAATATTATAGAAATAGACATGCATCAATGGAAAAAACAATATGCTAATGAAAATATAGTATACTCAATAGAAAATATTAAATAGTTACCACCCTCAAACATAGAAGCAAAGTTTCTTGCTGATGCAATGGAGAAGTGGAAAGAGTCCTCAAGATGAAAGTGACTTCTTGAAGTGATAGCAATGGAGTTCTACAAGATTTCATTGTGATCATAGAAATGGTTAAATAATGGAGTTGTAGGAAGTTGTGAATGAGAGAAGAAGAGATAGAGAGAATTTTCACAAAGAATTGTGTCTCCCTTAAAAGATCAAGATTTTGGACCAACAAGGAAGGTTTTCTGGCTCCATATAGAATTCACAAATTATTCTCAATGAAAGTGAAAATTGGAAAAGATATTACATTTCAAGAATGTATCAAGTGTAACATCTTAGTGGCTAACAAAAAGAAAAATTCTAATTTAGCACTCAAGGAACTAGATATGTAAGGTGATAAAGGATAGTTTGGGTTGAACTTTGTATTAAAGAGAATATTCTTTCTTAATTGTAACTAAAGGGTAAGGTGGATGCAATGTGAAATTGCATAGGATGCAATTTATGACATTACACATAGTAAGAAATATATTTAATTTCATTCATTATTTTTGGGATAGTTTGTAATGGGTTTACTAAACACCCCCATTTTCTAAGCTATAATTATCTATCATACATCTAATCATACACTTCTTATTTGTCTATATTTGATTGAGTCATGAAGTTAAATTAACTCTAATACATTTGATCTACTTGGTTTTTGTTATTCCCATTTATTTTTTCATATAATTGAGGGAAGATTACTCTAGTTGTTTATTTTTTATTGTCTAGTTGTATAAAATAGGTACATATTCAATTTGGTGAGATATTTAAAGGGAAGCATACTTAATAATTGTTCCAATATCTCTATAGTTGATTTACCTCACTATTGACGTATACATATGTATCACTATACATGAGATTAGTGCCCAATCATAAATTTTGGACCAAGTGGGCCTATTTCCCTCATTATAGGTTTATGATATCAATCTCACATAAGATTATCCAACTCAATGAAGTATAAATTTGGTTATGTTCTTTAAATATTGTAATGAAATTAATTATCATAATTATATTCTTTGTAGCCATTATTTTTTTTATAAGATTCTCAAAGTTCCAAATAGACATATACATATCAAATGATATGATAATATTTTTATCATAAGATCTCTCCCCTTCATGTCTCATAAATCCCAAAAGATTTGGTGATACCATAAGTACTATAGAATAAATGGAGGGATGAGAATGATGAATGTAAGAAATGAATTAAAAAAAGGAAGAAATTAGAAGGTTATTATAACTTACATTGGTTTTGAAAAAGTATGGCCTATGAATCATACTTTTTACTAAAAATATAAATTTAATAAGGAAAGAACATGCACTATGTGTGTGTTTTGTGTTTAGATATATCACTAATACTCTTACTAAGAGAAAATGGGGTAGAATATTCTTTGTACACCTATCATCTTCATATGTAAGGAGTGTCACCAATCAAGAATTTTGTTTGCATAAGGGTTTATTTCCATCCTCATAGGTTTACTCCCTTCTTAATGAAATAGCTTACTTCAGATGGAAATATTATGGTGAATTATTATAGTTGTGTTAAGTGCAATGAATATTTTTTTGTTGTATAGTTCTTAGAAATTTTTTTGGAGATTTATTCCTTAATGAATAGTTACTATCTCAAAAATTTCTTCTCAAATTTATAGTCCAATGTCATATGAAATCATTTTCTTTCTTGAAAATTTCTTTAAGGTGGCTTCTTGTTGGAGATCTCTTTTGATAATATGAGTTGTTACTTATTTTCTTAGTTCACTTAGATTTTTTTGAACCCTATCTCTTCTCATAATGCAATATAATATTAGGTAGTATGTATATTTTCTTGAGTAGACATAGTGTGATCTCTTCCCTTATCAAATGTTTGCAGGGTTAAAAAAAAAAAGATAAAGTAAACCATTTTCTACTTTTGATACTCATTCATTTGTCGTTATATACAATTTCATCCTATGTTGAACCTATAGGAAAGGAGAAAATGCCAATTTAAGAGTTAACAATTTAAAAATAGCAAAAAAATAGGTGTAAGATATTTGGAAATGGAATGAAGTGGCATAAACCAAGAATGGGGAGGATTATGAGGGGGCTTAGTAACCATTTTCTCTTTTTGATACTCATTCATTTGTCATTATAGATAATTTCATCCTATGGTGAACCTATACGAAAGTTGAAAATTCTCATTTGAGAGACAACAATTAAAAATTAAAAAAAAATAGGTGCAAGACAGTTTGAACAATTATGAAGTGGCATAAACCAAAAATGGGGAGGATTCCTAGTGTACAACAAAACCCATCTATAACTTTGGAATGCTTGCCCATTTAGATTTTGGTACTTACAATTTTAGTGTATTAAGTTTATCTTAGGGTAAATAACTTCGGGTGGTTTTCTCTTGTAGGGTAGTTTTCTCACCTGTTTAATATTTCACTACTTTAAAAGCTTGTACCATTATGTATCTTATTTACCTTATTTTATTCAGTCTTTTCTATTGAAATTGCTTTTGCTTCTCTCATATCTGTGAAGGATTTTCTATGGCAGATGGTGCTCATGGGAGGTGGTTAACACCAACATGGTATCAGAGCCAACCATTCTGCTCTTCTTTCCTTGAGAATTTTTATTAGAGAGTTTTGAGATAAATTTTTTTTGACATTTGGAATTTTTTAAATTTCAAATATGCCTCATTTTAATTTTTTTTTTAAATAATTTCATTTTCGTATTCACCCATTTGTTGGCTGCAAATTTTGAAGAAGCCATGATTTTGTCTTTTGTGGCATTATATCTTAGGAGAAAGCAAAGCATATTTTAAGATGTTTTTTGCCTATTTAGAACAATCATTTTTTTGTTTTGTTGGAGGATACAATTTCTCTTTTCTCACTAGCTAAGAATTGTTGTTGGTTGGGATTTTTTTTTGTCATCGACACTTCATATCACCAGTCCATGGTTTTATGACATGGAGTGAATTTTTCTTAAAAGCCTATGCTTGTTGATTGGGCATCAAATTGTTTAAAGGAGGAAACACTAATTGATGAGAGAGGAGACCTGTGGGCTTGGAGGATC
Organism: Sequoia sempervirens; assembly: GCA_007258455.2. Lineage (NCBI taxonomy): Eukaryota > Viridiplantae > Streptophyta > Pinopsida > Cupressales > Cupressaceae > Sequoia > Sequoia sempervirens. The sequence goes on along the minus strand of VDFB02271358.1, from coordinate 404,236,282 downwards.
AATCTTGGATTCTTGATTTTCTATTAAAAAGAACCAATTCAAAGCAAAGAGGACAGCAAATTTTCTGAGCAGGCCAACTTGTTTGTGAGGTGTAGATTATTGGCTGAGCGTTGGAATCCTAGACAAGGCTGTATTAGAGGAATGACTTTTCTAAAGGAAACAATATATTTCTGCTTTTGGCTCATTTGTAGGGTATGAATCATAAATTTTGTGAGGTGTGGCACCAATCTCTCCAACATTTTAGTTTATTGGTGAAACCTTTTTGAAAATTTATATTTTATAAAGTTTCCCCTAAATATTTTATATTAGGGTTTTCATTTTTCTCATGGATATTCTTTGTTGGGCATGAAAAGAATTCACTTTTTTTTAACCATTGCTAGACCATTATCCCACATTGGTAATGTGGAGAATGTTTTATCTATTTAAACAACATTGCAGTCCCTTTATTGTTGTGAGCAAATCTCAGAAGAGGTTTTCTTAATTGTGTGCTCGGTGGAGTTGTTGGGTGTTAGCATGGAGATCAAGCAATTGGTTGCATCATGTTTTGTTGCAAATCAGGTTTAATTCTTGTTTGGAAGTTTTTATACTTGTGAAAGCACTATCTTTGAAATTTTGAAGAATTGTTAAGTTATAATGGTTTCTTTGGAGACAGGGAATTTTAGGAAATGGAGTGATGTTGTTCTCACCCATCTTAGTGAGGAGAATCTATTGCCATATTTGTATAATGAAGTTCTTATTCTAGACACATGTAGTAGGTATACAATTTGGAAATGATTTAGGGCTAGAGTCTATGGAGTTATTTTTTAGCATATCAATCACAAGGACCTTTTAGATTCACTTTATCATTTTGAGAGCCCTTACACTCTTTGGACTTACCTTCAAGAATCATATGGAGACCCTAATACTCTACTATCTCTCACTGACCCTCCTTCCAATACTAGTGTGTCTCTTTATTCTTCAAAGAAGATAAACCATGCTTGTGATCCTTTGGAGGTTGTTGCAACTTCATATGAGGTTTTGGTTGCTTCAAAGGTTCCTAATTATTTGTTAGAGATAGTTGATCCACCTTCATTAATTACTTCCATTATTTATGAAAAATAGGATTATGATTGTCTTCCTGATTGGGATATCTATTTGTCGGACATTGGTTCCTTGTTTGTGGACTCTCACATTTCAGATTTGGAGGATACATTTGAGGGGTTATCACTCCTCTTTGATGACATTCATTGCATAGTTGTTTTCAAAACATCTTGGTCTTTGGATATTGTTAAGAATCAATTTCTAGTAGTACCTTGTTTGTCACCTTTTATTGTGATTGGGAATGTTCATGATTGGTTTTTGGAACCATCTTCCAAGGTATTGGCCACACATGAGCAGATTTTAGAGACATCATACATCTTCATGCTTTCTTCTTTCAATTCCTATAAAAAATGGGAAGCATAGCTACATTTTTATTTGGTTTTGTTTCTTCGAAAAGGGAGACAAGTTGTTTGTTGGCATCAGATCATGTTTTGTCTTTAGACACTTACCATTTTACAGGTGATTACACATTGTGGGGGGACTATATAGTCTCTCTCTTTTCCTCTTATGGTGGGGGGCATTGATTGTATATACATGATGTATGTAGTCCTTGTGGGGTTTGATTGAGTCATCCATCCATGCATCTTTTTTGTTTTCTTTTCTCTCTTTTGGATAGGGTTTTTTTCCTACAATAATTTTCTCCTTTTATCTAGTTGTGAGATATTTTTTTTTGCAATGCAAATTGGTACCTAACATGGTTGTGTACTTGTGATGCAGAGTGGCTGGGGAAGCAACATCTTCTTTCTAATAGCTTTTCTCAATGCACATATCAACTTCAGTATTCCTTCCAACAAGCAACTTGATCACCCAAATCAACTCACACTCAAAAATGTTTGAAGGACTTGCGGATGATATGTACACTCTCATAATTTCAAAAAAAGACCAAATAACCTAACTGTACACTCAAAAACTCCCATTCTCTCATCACTCTTACATAAGCCCATGCAACCTTACAACATTGCCAACTAGGACAGTCAAAATAAAAAACTTATTAAAGGCATTAACCAGACTATGAAATCAGATTTCAGACTTCTAACAAGATCCACTATAGGTGAACAAATGCATAGGATCAAACTCCACAAATAGATGATTCAAAATATTGATTTTTCAAGCCATAAGAAGGCTAGGTTTGAGCTTGTGTATAGAAGGTTTGACTACCAAGGCACACCCCAAAACCCCTAAAGCCTTTATTAGGTTAAAAAATTCTCCCCAAGACCCAATACACACCTTACATCCATTCTATTTACTTAAAAAAATCAGAAACCAAAAGAAATGCTTACAAATGATCATTTTTTGGACTGTTTCAAGGTAAAACCAGACCTAGGGCATCACATAACTTTTTCAAACCTCCATTTTTCAATTTGAAGAAAATTTCAGCATGTAAAAGAGTCCTAAATCTACCAATCCACTAAGTTTCAAAATTTTCTCATAGTGGAATGGGAGTTACATCCATTTTGGTGACCAAACCCTTGTTTTGCAAGGTTTTCATACCCACTTTCACTAAAATTGATATGACTTACTTAATAGTTGATGAAAACGAGCCAAATCACCACCAAAAGAAATTAGACTCTTCCCTCTTTCAAACCATACCAATTGGGAGCTCGTACAATGATGTACTAGACCGTAGCAAGCACGGGAACAGTGAAAAACACTTAAAAAAATAGAAAAACAATTTTTTTTTATTATATTTAATGCTTCAAAACATCATCCAACTCCTAGCCTCGACCCAAGAGAGGCTATTTAAACTTGTTTCCCATCATTTACAAATTCCCTTAACTATTTTTTGAAGGAGGGAACTGTTGGTTAATGAGATTACATCATTAATGTTGATTTTACACCAAATTTCATTATGACAACTGTGCATTTTGAAGCAACTTTACAATCCTAAAGACCTAAGACTTTAAAAACCATTCAAATGGCTCCAAAATAGCCTTATTACATTTTCAAAACTCCAACCTTGCACATTTACATACAAATTCAAATTTTTGCCTTCCCAAGGCTACAAAGACAATAATTGTTGCAAGTTTGCAATTTTTTACATTTTGACCCCAAAACTTAGAAAATCACCCTAAATATTGCTCAATGGTCTTGATTGACCTTATTAATGACAAAAAGACTCAAAAATACTCATTATAACCTCCTAACCACCTATTTTCATCAAATGAGAAAAAATGGAGGATGAGGTGTAGGTGCTCTTGCACCAAGTTGGGACCCATATTGCATCTTCATTCTCCCTAAGTTTGCACTTAAGAGGGGGTGTTAGTGTATTAAGTTTATCTTAGGTAAATAACTCTAGGTAGTTTTTTCCCATAGGGTAGTTTTCTAACCCGTTTGATATTTCATGGCTTTAAAAGATTGTATCATTATGTATTTTATTTATGTTATTTTATTCACTCTTTTCTGATGAAATAGCTTTTGTTTCTCTCGTATCCGTGAAGGATTTTCTATTGCAGATGGTACTCCTAGGAGGTGGTTGACACCAACATACAATGTATAAATACAATATGCCACCTTTACTTACTTTTGAATATCTACTTATCTTGTATAAATTGATGGAGTGACTATTCTCTTTATAGTAAATGACCAAAATATTCCTTTTAAGATCTACTTTAATCATCAATCAATACTTTACTAATCAAACTAATAAAATAATGACTAATTTTATACAAAGATAATATTATTGATAAAAATATATATTAGATTTATGTTATATCATACCATATACTTTTAAACTACTTTTCTCTACATAATCAAATTCTTTATAAAATAACATAAAACTATAAATTATTGAGAGTGAAAATTTACTAAAGATAATAAATACTAATTACTATTGCTTAAATGTAACTGCTACCAAAATACAAAAGTACACCATTAAGCTTTTATTCCTTGGAGTGCATAATAATAACAACGTTAGAATTTGAAACGCTTGTGCTAGGAATCTTTGAGAAACATAATTTTAATAATATTAAAAATACATTTTCTGAGTCTTATATACACTTGAGACGTTTCTAAATCCACACAGACATGTAGGATGCTAGTTAACGATTAGGAAACTTAACAAAAGCACATTTCTTCACTTAGAAAAGAGTTCACATCTCTTTGGAAGCATGTTTACGCAACCCTGTTCTGCTTTCGTTTCTCCCATTCATTGCTCCCTATGCCACCCATTCCTTCCAAATTTAGAATGATATGTAAGTTTCCACCCATTATTTCCGAATATAAAGCGATATTCTAAAACTAAGATTTCTACCCATTCCTTCCAAATGTAAGAAACTATATCCAAGAAAAGAATTTACTCACAACCTTCAAATATTCTTTACAAGCAATTGTTGTCTATACCCCTATGTCCTGGATTATTCTACTCCGCCTACAGTTCAATCCATTTTCATATTCCCAATATAACTACATAGATACAAACCCAACTGAGAGATAATAAAATGGCAAATGACAAGAGTGTGCAGAATGATACAGGGCAGCCGTGCAGGGCTTTCTTAATGCATATTCAAGTCCTTCCATCAGGAGAGTTGCCATGGCCAATTCCAGGACTATGTCCCAATGGACCAATGGTACCACCACTTGCACGCTCCTCTTTGCTCATCTCCTGAAGTTTTGCAGGAGGGAAATCTTCATGAAGACCAACTCCAGAGACTTTGTTTCCGTCCTCCATCGCGCCCTTGTGGAGAGTTTCCTCATTGCTGAAACCGGTAACACCATGCTTCGTCTTCATAGACGGTAGGCTCCGCGCTGCACCACCAAGGGATAAGGAAAATAGAAACAACACAATAATGAAAGGGTAGGCCTTCATGATGAAGTCTGTGTGATGAAAAGCTATTAGTGGCTCAGAGGCAAGGTGTATATTGCTATGAAGAGAATCGGAGCTTTAAGAACTACTAAATATGGGTTGCTGGAAGGAAAAAATATCAGGAAACACGGAGGCAAGGAAAGAGCACCCAAAAGTGGGCTGAGATGAATTCCTACAAAGACAAACTAAATGTGAAGAGTTGTAGTTTAGAAGTATGCTATGGAGCAGGTATATAAGAACGCTAAATGGACATTAATAACTGACACCTATTCAAAACAATACTATTTTTTATGTTTAGTGGATACCCTCGTTGTTGCTCCAGAAAAAGTTGAACTTAATAATATAATAGATTCTCGACAGTCGAACAGACTGACTGCACAGATTTACTCGAATATACCCTCTTTTAAAGTTTTTCCCTTAATTGATTAGTGTTGGGAGGTTATAATTTCCGGATTCCATTTTTTGTTTGTAAAAAACTTGAATATAGAATACTTATACATGTTGCTAAATGAGCTAATATACAATATTGTATGGTGTGGTTTATGTGGTCAGTGTGGGCATTTTACATTGGAAGGGGGGCACCACCATAATTTGACTATAAATCCCTAACATCATCTTTTAATGGAATAAGCTTTTTGCTGATTATTAATAATTGTTTATTATCTTCAAAATAAATTTAATCTTCGACTATCAATTTTTTTAAAGGAAAGATGCTATTTAGACAAAAGGCTTGCTGTCAAATTAAATAGAGATCCAACAATTTAGGTTTTTTAAAAAAATATTTCATGTGGCTAGCAATTTCTTTCAAAGGTAAAGGGAATAAATTCTCTTACTGACCATAAACAATATAGATTCTCTATGTTCTTATTTCATATTACCATTATTTTTATGGGTTGTCCGGCAGGGAAATTCTATTTTAAGTCAAAGGTGTGGAGAGAATTGGACTGAACTTCTTAGGTCAAGGCATCATGTGCCTTTTATAACTCGTTTCAGTCAACTCTCTTCTGGCAGATTAAAAGGAAATAAAACAGTAATATTGCACATTATCTTTATGAACATTATCTCCCCTCCATAGATTATAACTGACTTTAGTGTGTGTTGAATGATTTTTTTTAACCAAATGTCATGGAAAGAATTGTATTTTTTTACATTATGGTATTTATTTTCAGTCAATATTTTAGGTTATTTTTTAATAATTGTAAAATATGGTGATAAAGAAATTTAGAAATATATGCATGATTTTTTTTAATCAAATGTGATGGAAATAATCTTATTTTTTGACTCAATATATCAAGTATGGTATTTATTTTCGTTCAATATTTTATGTTATTTTTTAACAATCTTAAAATATGGTGATAAATAAATTTAGAAACATATATTTTTTTTTATTAAGATAAGGGTAAATGCTTTTGATCTAGAGCGATAAACCAGTGAGGTCACAAATGTGGGACCTCATCTCCAATTTAAATTCTCAATAATTCTACCCCAATGGGGTTTGAACATGGATGGAAAGAATAACAGCACAATAACTCAACCATCACACCATGTCACTATTGGAAAAATTAAAAAGTATATGTTGTTTGAGTCTATAGAATAAATTTTTATTTTTATTTATTTAAATTAATTATAGAAGACAAAATTATACGTTATGCATTCTTTTCCTTTTATATTTATCTTGATTGTTGTATTATATATATATATATATATAATCATAATCTTTATATTAATTAGTTCTTAGCTACCTTAATTTTGATGATTTTATGGCTCCTTTTCCTAAAGATTAGAACACAAGGGTGATGATATCATCTCAATAAGGACATACATATTGTCTTCTCGTCGTACTTTAAATTATTTTCCTACTTTTTAGAGCTGATCATTTTGCTTAATTTTATTGTTACTCGTTAACTTGTATAGCAAGTGTTTCTCAATCTAACCCTTCTACTTAATTTTTTCTTATATATTGGATTGTAAACTAAGTGTTTTGATATATCCTCCAAAGTAATTATTTTTTTAAAATATACACCAATAGAGGATGAAGTTATAGATATAATGAAAAAATATAAAATTTAAGACAAAATTGTGTGCAAGACCATATGTAGAGACAAAAAAATTTAGACCCAAGACAGTGACAGGATTTATAGGAGCAATTGATACAAAATTTAATATATATTTCTAGGTTATATTTTCCAATGATGAGATTTATAGAAATTGGTACAATGAATGCCTCTTTAAATTATTAATAATAAAGAAATTAAACAAGTTCAATTAGTTATGGTTTATCTTCATTCATATTTCAACATTTAAATGGAGGATATTTTTGTACCAACTAGATACATCTAAAATTGGTCTAGAGAAAATTGATTAAATACTAGTTATTTAATTAATAAAATCTTTATTTCCTCTACTTATAAATAAATTGCAAAATTTATTTATCTAGTTCATATTTCTTAATTCTTCCGATCTAAACCACCTTCTTCATGATTTAATTAAAAAAAAAATTAACTAATTTTTTATTTGATTAATTCCCTCTCATTAAATTTGAAATTTTAATTCAAATTTAGTCACATTTCTTCATATTTTCTAACTTCCTTCCACCTCATCTTCCGCCTCACCATGTGTCACATGAAATTAATTATTTGTAATTTCTAAATGGCATTTATCCTCAACAATTTTAAGAACCTTAGAGACACATGGCTTCTCCTTTCCATTTATTCCCTTCTACACTTGGCAAGCTTGTTCTATTAAAGGGAACAAATTCTTTGATTCTCTCTAACATCTTCACTTATCACTATTGATCTCTCCAGACTGAATCATGATTGTCCATTGTTGCCACATCACTTGATTTCTTTGTCAAATCTATAAATATAGGCTCATTTACTACTTTTCAAATAGAGAGCATAGCATAAATCTACTCTGCATTTTAGCTTAGAATTTAGCATTTGATTTCAAATAGTGTTATAATGGCAATTTCATTTCTAGGAACTTAATATTTTGCATTTTCATTACATTTATTATTGCATTATATATATATATATATAATCATAATCTTTATATTAATTAGTTCTTAGCTACCTTAATTTTGATGGTTTTATGGCTCCTTTTCCTAAAGATTAGAACACAAGGGTCACAATATCATCTCAATAAGGACATACCTATTGTCTTCTCCTCGTACTTTAAATTATTTTCCTACTTTTTAGAGCTGATCATTTTGCTTAATTTTATTGTTACTCATTAACTTGTATAGCAGGTGTTTCTCAATCTAACCCTTCTACTTAATTTTTTCTTATATATTGGATTGTAAACTAAGTGTTTTAATATATCCTCCAAAGTAAAAATGTTTTATAAATATACACCAATAGAGGATGAAGTTATAGATATAATGAAAAAATATAAAATTTAAGACAAAATTGTGTGCAAGACCATATGTAGAGACATAGAAAAATTTAGATCCAAGACAGTGGCATGATTTATAGGAGCAATTGATACAAAAGTTAATATATATTTCTAGGTTATATTTTCCAATGATGGGATTTATAGAAATTGGTACAATGAATGCCTCTTTAAATTATTAATAATAAAGAAATTAAACAAGTTCAATTAATTATGGTTTATCTTCATTCATATTTTAACATTTAAATGGAGGATTTTTTTGTACCAAATAGATACATCTAAAATTGGTCTAGAGAAAATTAATTAAATACTAGTTATTTAATTAATAAAATCTTTATTTCCTCTACTTATAAATAAATTGCAAAATTTATTTATCTAGTTCATATTTCTTAATTCTTCTGATCTAAACCACCTTCTTCATGATTTAATTAAAAAAAAAATTAGCTAATTTTTTTATTTGATTAATTCCCTCTCATTAAATTTGAATTTTTAATTCAAATTTAGTCACATTTCTTCATATTTTCTAACTTCCTTCCACCTCATCTTCCACCTCACCATGTTTCACATGAAATTAATTGTTTCTAATTTCTAAATGGCATTTATCCTCAACAATTTTAAGAACCTTAGAGACACATGGCTTCACCTTTCCATTTATTCCCTTCTACACTTGGCAAGCTTGTTCTATTAAAGGGAACAACTTCCTTGATTCTCTCTAACCTCTTCACTTCTCACTATTGATCTCTCTAGATTTAATCCTTTGATCTCTCTAGACTGAATCCTGATTGTCCATTGCTACCACATCACTTGATTTCTTGGTGAAATCTATAAATAGAGGCTTATTTACTACTTTTCAAATAGAGAGCATAACATAAATCTACTCTGCATTTTAGCTTAGAATTTAGCATTTGATTTCAAATAGTGTTATAATGGTAATTTCATTTCTAGGAACTTAATTTGTTGCATTATCATTACATCATTTCCATAGCATATCCATTAGCTTAGCATTTTATCATTGAATCATTTAGCATCATTTTGTATACAAAATCATATCATTCAACACATCATTTAACATATCATCCATCAAATTCATCAATCATGTAGATTTAAGTATAGTTTCTTGCATTTTAGTTTAATGGCTTCTCATTTCTTAAGTGTCATCCCAGTAGTTTAGTGCATACCTAAAATATGAGAGCAATAATATAGGATCCTTAGGAATAGAGGATGATGGATAAACTTTGAGAAATTGTTTTATCATTTGTTTCGTTAAATTTAATTTCCTTAATATAACACATTACATCGATTGTGTGTTTTGAATTAATTTTTATGATTTTGATATTTTATCACACACATAAATTATTGCCCACCATGGGGACGAGTCACTGTTATTTTAAATTTTTCTAGAATGTGTGCTTACAGGTTCGAATATGAATTCTTCTGGTGCAACTGCAAATTCTTTCGGTGCACCCAAAACATTTTCTAGTGCATACACCGACTATTATGACACAACAATGATTCCTTCAGTGCATCCAATCCATTCATTAGCTCATAGAGCATTCACTTCATTTTCAGGTGCATCTACCTTTTTAGTGCATTGAATTACTGTAATGGTGCATTTAATTTTCATTTTGAAATTTTCTAGATTCTAAAAGCTAATGAATGATTTTTTGTTGTGTAGGTTTCATAAATGCTATTAGAGACTCTGTTGAAACCCTTGAATGCTGTCAAAGAACATTTATTGAAAACTACTAATGATTTTGATGCATGGGCTGGAGTTGATTTATTTCCTTTTGGTTAATTTATGAATCTAGATTAATTAGGAGGGAAAGAACACCATGTTTTCTATGTTTTCTGAATGGTAGGAATATGTTCTCCCCTTAATTGGGTGACCAAAAAGCAAGATCCATTCATTTTTATTTATTTTTATCCTTAGAGGGCCTTCCTTTTGGGAAAAAGTAACCACCCAAGGGAATGACCCAACCTGGAACACACTACAGGCAAGCATCTTCCACCTGGTATATAAGTGTGGGTACTTGAGGAAATTTCAAGTATCACGAGGATTGTTCCAACAAGAAGGGAAACAATGGTGTCTTGTCATATAGATGACTCCCCACGAATGGAATGCCCATACTAGAACCTTTTGTGATAGCAAGCCAAAATCCTATTCTATTTATTGGCACAAAAGGTCTAACCTATGAAGCTATCCCACATTTTTGTGGCTTTTAGTAGAGATGAGAAGTATGCCATGGGAGATTCATGGGTACTGAAGCTTGGTTGACCCGAGAAGTGAGTGACCTAGAGGGGATCCAATGCGGTCAAGCTTCTAATCATCCACTAAAAGTAGGTGTAGCTAGAGTAAAATCCAAGTGGGAATCTAGTAAATATTGTCCTAGCCATCTTTAAGAATTGTACATGTTTGATGTGTTTTACCAATGTGTTTTTAAACAAAATTCAAACAAAACATCACAAACAGGAAGTGAAAACCTTGATTCAAAAAATATCCTTTGAAACAACTAATTATCTGAATGAAAAATCAAAAAAATCAAACAAATTTGTAAGAAACTGTGACATTTTTCCAATTCAGTGCATCCACTACTTGTTTTGGTGCATTTACACCATCCTCTAGTGCATCCATATGATATTATAATGCATCCACCATATATATGCTAGTGCATCCATTGCATTATGTAGTGTGCTCATTCCTTACTATAGTGCATATACCTCATGCTTTAACACATTCGAGTTATTCTGAAGTGCATCCAACAAATATTTTAGTGCATCCAAGTCATTTTGTGGTGCATCCAAGCAATTCTATAGCGCATACACTGACTATTATAGCACATCCACCATATTTATAACTAGAAAGCTAAATTTGACGCCCTATCTGACATTTTGAAACCAAATTTAGGAATCTTTTACATAGAGAAGTTCATTAATTATCCCAACATTTCTTTAAACTTGAGAAAATTATAATTTACAAGTGGAATCATTTACCTAAACTTTGATCAAACATCTAAAATTTCCCAACCATCATCGAACCTAAATTTGATCATCAAGTTGAGTTTCACCATCAAGATTTTTCATCCTTCATCTTGAAACAACACACTTTACATCAAATTTCACTACCTTAGTTCCATGAATAGAATTCATCATTCTATTTGACCTAGGTATCTCTTTGGCACTCTTAAACAATGATCAAAATTTAGCAAACCTTCATAAGTTGCATGCCTATTTTAACAAGACCCCAAAAGAAAAAACTTAAGGATAAGGAACTTGAGCCTCAAAACACCATGGGTGAACTAGAAGAAAACCCTTTCCACAAAATCCCTCAAAATGAAATAGAAGAAATAATAGAGGAAGAAATAGAACAAGCAAACCAAGATCCAAAATTTCTCAAATTCCTATAGAGGATCTTTGAAAAGGATGGAGAAAAATATCTTCTAATGTTAGAAAACCAAGGGGTCAAATTACCAAGTGATTTTGATGTCAAAAAATTGAAAGAAACACCAAATAAAACTAAAATTGAAACACCAAATGCAGATCAAATGGCTTCCCTAACACATCAATTAAAGAACCTTCAACAACAATTACAAGAAATGCAAAAAGGGTCTACCAAAAGATATTTGTTACAAGATATTTGTCCCTACCCTTTTGATAGGAATTTAAATATGATACAATTCCCACAAAATTTTGACCTCCCAAAATACAACAAATACAATAGAAAATTTGACCCCACTAGACCATGTGAGGGAATTTTGAACCATGAGTCTTGAGTTTGCACACAAAGACACCTACATGATGAGACTTTTTCCTTGCAGCTTGAGAGGCCATTGTATGGAATGGTTTTTGAAACTACCTCCAGTCATAAGATCCTTTGAAGAACTTGTCAACAAATTTATCACTCAATATTCATATAACATTTCACATGAGATAACCATGAAGGATCTTTGCAATACCAAATAGAAACAAGGAGAATCATTTCTCATATTATTACAAATATGGAGAAGGTTATTTGCTCGATACACTCATCCTATACCTAAACAAGAAAAGATGGAAATTTTTATTGACAACATGAACAACGAAATGAGCTATAGGCTACAGTTACAATGTCCCCTAGCTTTGAGAAGATGATAAAAAATAGTGTCAAAATTGAAGAATATTTAGTCAAAAGAGGGGTATTGAAAATTCACAATGAAGGATCAAACAATGCTAGCTCTTCTAATCATCATAACAAAAATGGGAAATCAAAATTTTGGACAAGAAACAAGAATGCAAATTATGGTGCTGCCAAAACAAATAATTCCAAATCATTCTTTAATCTATCAAGAACCACAACCAAGACTAATCAAAACACCAATCAAGGCACTAATAAAAAATTTAAGCAACACAACAATCAAAACAACCAAAATCAAAGTAATACCACATCTAAACCTCCACCCTATCAAACACAATCAAACCACGGAAAATTTACACCTTTGGTTCAATCACATGAATCTGGATTGAGAGAACTTCTTGCAAACAACCTTATAACATTACCTGACACTCGAGGCTCTCAACCAAAAGTAAATTCGTCATGCTAGAATGATGTTTATTACTATGAATTCAATCGGTGCAAAGGTAATCAAACAAATAGTTGCATGTAATTGAAACACAAGATACATGACTTAATAGATGACAAAGTCATATGAATAGAAGGACTTCAAACAAATTTTGATCATGGAACATTCAAAAATTGCTTATTGAACTATGAAAAATGGGAGTCCTCTACAACAAACAACAAAAGGAAGAATGCAAACTATGTCCATGATACTATCATCCTTCATATCTAAACAATGGAACATAAAACTAGTAACATTGAAAATAATGACAACCAAGACATTATTGCAACCAACAATCCAATTAATGACATTCCAATTGAACATGAAAAAGACATCATTGCAGTTGAAAATCAGATTAATGACATCAAACAAGACATGGCTGCAACTGATACTCAAATTAATGTCATTAAAATCAATGGGAAACAAGACAACATGCTAGTAAATGTTACCATGAGATCACAGGCCAAATATGTACGAAAAGGAAGTTCATGTAAAACACCTACTACCTCATCCAATCAATATAAAATAGTAGACCAATTACAAAAGATCCCCGTGTAAATATCTATATTGGAACTACTAAAGATTTCACCCACCCACAAAGATATTTTGGAAAAAGTCCTAGTGGACACATCAATACCAACAGATCTAGAACTTTGTAAATTTGAGGCCATGGTTGGACATTTGACTACACCTCATTGCTTATCTGGTGCAGGAGCACCTAGGAAACACACCTAGGAAGCAGTCTAGTTTAAATTTTGCTTGGGTATGTTATTTTGAAGGTCATGTTGACCATTTAGTTAGCATTTGAGGATTATGAATAAGTGTTGATCTGTTGTGATTAGTGGAATTAGAATTAGAAAGAATGGTTGGGTTTTGAAGCTCATTTCTTATTTAGGTTGATAACCTTGACAAAAGTTAGAAAACACAGTGGAGTTTGGTAACGTTGGCCATTAGGTCATGAATAATTCCGACCAAAGAAGATAACTAAATGAGGAGCCTTATTTAGGGTAAGTCTCGACCTGTAAACAGGGAATGGTATTGAGGAAACTTTTTGTGAGTTGAAATAAAACAATGTTCTTGAAGGTTATTTATGATATTTGCTTCATAACAGAGCTTTAAATGGATTGAAATAATTATTGTTCTATAATTAGAATGTAGTTTGGATAGAATACAAGCTTTGTGTGCCATTCATTTTCATTTTTGATTCATTTTGATCCTTTTTTTGTAAATAGTTTGATTTCTTTCCTTTTCTGGCCTAAACCAGGTAGTCTTGAGAAAATGGAGTGCTAGACCACTTTCCCACCATACAAATTGTATGGACCTTTGGGAATAGTGCCTAGACTCCATGTTTGTACATATGGTAGTTTGTAGGGTTTGGGAAAGTTCAGGAGCTGTTAGAAATTTCTTGCCCTAGGCGAGCCAAAATGGTGCCCGGTTAGAAAGGCAAGAAGTGTAGAGCATAGAACTTTGTAGGGGTTCAAGTTCTTTAAGATTTTCCTTTTGGAGGTGGTAGGTAAGTGTCTTACCTAGCTATGGGATGAAGGAGAAGCCTCCATCATTTTATTTGATGTGAGAACTCATAGACAGTTTGAAAGTGGCCAGACAGTGGCTTAAAAACCCTAGGAAATGTGCATTTTTAGGTTCAAGCTTTGTACGATTTGTTAAGGCTTAAGACCTCAAAAATCCTTGAGAGGTGTGCATTTTTTCCAAGAATCCCAAAGAAAGAATGGGTTTTGTTTGGAAAGTTTTTAAACAAAGACCAATTTTCTAGCAAATGGAGGCCTAATTGGGGCTCAAGGCTAGTAGCCTTTTTTAACCCTAGTTGTAGGGTTTGGTGAAAGTGATGGAAGGATGGAGCTTGGTGAACCTTCAGGAACCCTAGGAGGATGGTTTGAAGTTATTAAAGACATATCTACACCCCTGCAAGATCTAAATTGAGTGTTGAGGTATTGTTAGTCTTTAGGGCAAATTAATGGCTAAGGAGAGAATAGTAGAGAGAGCACCAAGATTGGCTTGGTTGTTTGCATGGTGATGGAAGTGGGGTTGGCCAGGACAACCAGGGGCACCTAAATATGTGAAGGGGCCTATAGGTCAAGGAGGTGAAGAAGAACACCGAGAAGGTCTTGCAAGAAAGACCTAGAGCAAGAATCTGAGATTGATTTCTCCAACCCCTCTCCCTACCAGATTGGTATTAGAGCAGGTAAAAGATTTGGGAAGAATCTTATATGTCTGAGGTTGAGTCTAGTGATTCTTCCATCATGGTGACAAATACAAAATTGGCTAAGATGGTTGAATAGTAGGATGAAGACAATAAACTATTGAGGGAAAATGTAGCCCAACTTGAGCAAGCAGTGAGGAGTGCGCAATTTGAAGGAAGGATACCAAAGGAAGAAGAGGTTGCAAAGGAAGACAAGACCCCTGAACCTAACCCTGTTTTGAAAGAGGATCCTTTCTTGAAAGCATTGAAGGCTTTGAGTGGAAAATCACTTGAAGGCATACCACTGTTTAGTGGCAAAATAAAAACTAAGAGGTTCTGCCTTGACATGGTGGAAATTTGTTCAGACAGAGAGGGAAAAGGAAGGCAAGTAGCATATTTGAACTTGGAAGGACCGTATGGTTGCCAAAGTAAGAGAAGCATACATGCCATATGACTATGAGATTCAGTTACACAAGAAGATACAAAGCTTAAGGCAGAAAGACCAAGATGTGAATACCTACACAGAGGAGCTCCAAAAACTTTGTATGAGGTCTAATGTTTCAGAAGATGAAAGTCTCAAGGTGGCTAGGTATCTTAATGGCTTGAAATGGAACATTTAAGAGGAGATGGCTCTTCTAAGTCCCAAGATAGTTTACCAATGCTATCATCTGGCTATCAAGATTGAGGAAAGAAACAAGAGGAAGCAAGACCAAGCTTCTAAAGGTAGAGGAAAAGGAAAAGATCAAAGAGATCAAAGAGGGTAGCGAGGTGGCTACCAAGGTAGAGGCAATGACCAAAGAAACCAAGGAGAGTTTAAATCCACATATCATGGAAATGAAACATCTTCTAGAGGAGGGTATAATAGAGGTAGAGGACCTCAAGGAGGTTCAAACAGAGAAAGAGGAGCAGGTAGGAGCAATTCATACTTTGCAAACATGAAATGCTACCATTGTGGAAGTAGGTCATCCTGCTTATAGTTGCTTGGAGAAAGCATCCTCATAGAGCAATGAGAAGAGAGTGGCTTATGCAAAAGAGGACATCATGAGTCCTAAGTCATCTGAGGTCAGTCATATTGAATCTAAGGTAGGAGAGAATCTGATGTTTAGTAGAGTTTTGATCAGATAATCAGTCAAGGAAGAACCAAAACAAAGGAGAGCTATATTTAGAGTAAGGTGCAAGATACTTGGAAAAGTATGCAAGGTCATAGTAGATTCAGGTTCAACAGACAATATAATCTCAGAGGAGGCAGTAATGAAACTGAAATTGGAGAAGATACCCCAAACTAACCCCTACAAGGTCGCATGGCTAAACAAAGGGCAGCGTGTTCTAGTGAATGAGCAAGTAACGGTGGAGTTTTCCATTGGAGGGTACAAGGAAAAGTTAGTTTGTTATGTTTTACCCATGGATGCATGCCATCTACTATTGGGAAGACCATGGAAATATGATAGAGGTGTCATATATGATGGGAAAGAGAACACCATCTCATTCAAGAAGGATGGGAAGACTTTCAAGTTGCAGTCACTGTCAGAAGAAGAAGGATAGCCAAAGACACCAAGCATCATTTTGAGTAGTGGGAAGGAGTTCCTTAGCAACCTACATCAAGGAAGTGAAGGATATGTGGTTATGTTACAACCTAAAGAAGAAGACAAGGCTAAAAAGACAATCATACCCGGAGCAGTCCTAAAGTTGTTGGATCAGTTCAAGGACATTGTAAGTGATGGTGCACCTGCAACTCTACCACCAAAGAGAGACATAAGTCATCAAATTGACTTCATACCTGGAGCCTCATTGCCTAACAAAGCAACATATAAACTTACACCAGATCAGAATCTAGAGGTAGATAGACAAGTGCAAGAGTTGTTGGATCAAGGATTGATTCAAAAGAGCATCAGCCCATGTGCAGTACCAGTGGTCTTAGCAACCAAGAAGGGAGGTAACTAGAGATTATGCATTGATTCTAGAGCAATAAATAGAATCACAATCATATATAGATTCCCTATTTGTAGGATTGAAGACTTAATGTATTGTCTTGGAGGAGCTCAGTACTTCACCAAGTTGGATATCAAGAGTGGATACCATCAGATTAGAATCAAGGATGGAGATGAGTGGAAGACAACTTTTAAGACAAATGATGGGTGTTATGAGTGGAGAGTTATGCCATTTCACCTCTCTAATGCCCCTAGCACATTCATGAGGCTCGTGAATGAAGTGCTTAAAGACTTTATAGGGATACTTGTGGTAGTGTATCTTGATGACTTCCCCATATACAACAAGACAACAGAGGAGCATCTAAAACATGTGGATATGGTTCTTAGAAGGTTGCAAGAGGAGAAGTTGGCAATCAATCTAGAGAAGTGTGAGTTCCTTAAGCAAGAGCTTGTCTATTTGGGTTTTGTAGTGTCCAAAGGATCATTGAAGATGGATCCAAGCAAGGTGGAAGCCATCCTAAACTAGCCTACACCAACCACAGGGACAAAGGTAAGAAGTTTTCATGGATTGGCTCAATTTTATAGAAAATTCACAAGGAACTTTAGTGGCATATGTGCACCAGTCCTAGATACAATCAAAGGAGGTTTAAATACTAAGTTTGTGTGGACTCAAGAAGCTGAGAAATGGTTTGAGAAACTGAAACAAGAAGTGGCAACTCAACCTATTCTTTTGTTACCTAGTTTTGACAAATTGTTCACTATTGAGTGTGATGCAAGTGGAGTGGTAGTAGGAGCCTGAGTGTTGAGTCAAGAGGGCAGGCCTATAGCCTTCTTTAGTGAGAAGGTCAATGAAGCAAAGAAGAAGTATTCAACCTATGACTTAGAACTTTATGCTTTGGTTCAGTCATTTAGGAAATTGAGGCATTACCTTCTACCCAAGGAGTTTGTAGTCTTTACTGACAATCCGGCACTTAGTTTTATCAACACTCAAAAGAAGTTGAGTAATAGGCATTTGAAATGGATGGAATACATCCAAGCTTTTACCTTCACCATCAAGCATAAGAAGGGATAGCTCAACAAAGTAGCAGATGCATTGAGCAAGAGATTGTTGACAGTGCAAGAGATACAGATCAAGAGCATTGGCATAGAGAGTTTCAAGGATCTCTATGGGGAAGATGAAGACTTTTCAGAGGTCTATAAGGTATGTTCTAACTTTGAGAATCATTTTCATAGCCAATACTCAGAGTATACTTTGCAAAGTGGGTTATTGTTTAAGGGAAATCAGTTATGTATTCCAAGAGGGTCAATGAGGGAAAATCTAATTCAGGAAAAGCATAATGGAAGTCTTAGTGGATATTTTGGCATCAACAAGACTTTAGAACTAGTGCAAAGATTCTATTACTGGCCTAAGTTGGCAAGAGATGTTAGGAAGTATGTGGAACAATGTGTTGTGTGTATGAAAGCTAAGGGAGGAGCTAGTAATGCTAGTCTATATCAACCCCTACACATTCCTAACAAACAATGGGAGTGTGTGAGCATGTATTTTATGGTCGGCCTTCCTAAGACCAAGACTGGTTTTGATAGTGTTTATGTAGTGGTAGATAGATTTAGTAAGATGAGTCATTTTATTCCTTGCAAAACTACTCATGATGCAAGTTACATAGCTCATCTCTTCTTCAAGGAAGTTGTAAGGATCCATGGATTTCCTTTGAGCATTATTTCAGATAGAGATGTGAAGTTCATGAGTCACTTTTGGAAGACTCTATGGAGTAGATTGGCAACCAACCTATCATTTGGATCAGCTTACCATCCTCAGACTGATGGTCAAACATAGGTGGTTAATAGGGTGCTAGGTAACCTTCTAAGCTGCCTAACTAAGGAGTATGGACAGACATGGGATATGGTTATCTCACAAGCTGAGTATGCTTACAATGATAGTGTGAAGTGGACCACAGGGAAGAGTCCTTTTGATATAGTGTATGGAATGCACCCAAGAAGCATATGTGAGCTTAGAGATCTTGGAGCTATGGAACAAAGAAGTGGACATGCAGAAGATTTCAGTCAGAACATGAAGGAGATTCAGGAGCAAGTAAAGAGGACAGTCACTGAGGCTACACAAAAGTTGAAGGAGAAGGCAGATTTATCAATGATCCACAATTTGCAGTAGGAGACTATGTCATGGTCCACCTTAACAAGTCAAGGTTGCAGAAGGGAATGTCAACCAAGTTGCAAATGAAAAGAGTAGGACCATGCAAGATATTAGCCAAGTATGGTAAGAATGCATAGAAGGTGGAGTTACCTGCCAATCTAGGGATCTCTCCAGTTTTCAATATAGCTGACTTGATCAAGTACAAGGGGACAGTTAATGATGTGGATTAGAACAGTAAGGAGATCTTCAAGGACATCAACAATATATCCTTACCCAGTCAAGATAAGCCTCAGGCAAAGAAGATCTTGGAGTCAATAGTTCAAAAGTCTACAAGGCATAAGATGTACATGGAGCACCTCATCAAGTGGAAGAACAATCCTGAATCAGAAGCCACATGGGTATAAGAAGATAAATTCATGAAGTTTGGTATTGACCTATCATTTATCTCTCCTTCCATTCCTTAGTGTTTGTGCAGGGAGCGGGAGAATGGTGCAGGAGCACCTAGGAAACACACCTAGGAAGCAGTCTAGTTTAAATTTTGCTTGGGTATGTTGTTTTGAAGGTCATGTTGACCATTTAGTTAGCATTTGAGGATTATGAATAAGTGTTGATCTGTTGTGATTAGTGGAATTAGAAGTAGAAAGAATGGTTGGGTTTTGAAGCTCATTTCTTATTTAGGTTGCTAACCTTGACAAAAGTTAGAAAACACAATGGAGTTTGGTAACGTTGGCCATTAGGTCATGAAGAAGTCTGACCAAAGAAGATAACTAAATGAGGAGCCTTATTTAAGGTGAGTCTCGACCTGTAAACAGGGTTAGAAGGATTGGTATTGAAGAAACTTTTTGTGAGTTGAAATAAAACAGTGTTCTTGAAGGTTATTTCTGATTTTTTCTTCATAACAGAGCTTAAAATGGATTGAAATAACTAATGTTCTATAATTAGAATTTAGTGTGGGTAGAATACAAGCTTTTTGGGCCATTCATTTTCCTTTGTGATTCATTTTCATCCTTTGTTTGTAAATAGTTTGATTTCTTTCTTTTTCTAGCCTGAACTAGGCAGTCTTGAGAAAATGGAGTGCTAGACCACTTTCCCATAGTACAAATTGTATGACCCTTTGGGAATAGTGCCTAGAATCCATTTTTGTACATATGGTAGTTTTTAGGGTTTGGGAAAGTTTAGGAGCTGTTAGAAACTTCTTGCCCTAGGCGAGCCAGAATGGTGCTCAGTTAGAAAGGCAAGAAGTGCATAGTGTAAAACTTTGCTGGGGTTCAAGTTATTTAAGATTTTACTTTTGGAGGTGGTAGGTAAGTGCCTTTCCTAGCTATGGGCTGAAGGAGAAGCATCCATCATTTTATTTGATGTGAGAACTAGTAGACAGTTTGAAAGCGGCAAGGCAGTGGCTTAAAAACCCTAGGAAATGTGCATTTTCAGGTTCAAGATTTGTACGGTCTGTTAAGGCTTAAGATGTCAAAATTCCTTGAGAGATGTTTATTTTTTCCAAGAATCCCAAAGAAATAATGGGTGTCATTTGGAAAGTTTTTAAACAAAGACTAGTTTTCTAGGAAATGGAGGCCTAATTGGGGCTCAAGGCTAGTAGCCTTTTTTAACGCTAGTTGTAGGGTTTGGTGAAAGTGATGGAAGGATGGAGGTTGGTGAACCTTCAGGAACCCTAGGAGGATGGTTTGAAGTTATTAAAGAAATATCTACACCCCTACAAGATCTAACTTGAGTGTTGAGGTATTTTTAGTCTTTAGGGCAGATTAAGGGCTAAGGAGAGAATAGCAGAGAGAGCACAAAGATTGGCTTGGTTGTTTGCATGGTGATGGAAGTGGCATTGGCCAGGAGAACTAGGGGAACCTAAATATGTGAAGGGGCCTATAGGTGAAGGAAGTGAAGGAGAACACCAAGAAGGCCTTGCAAGCAAGACCTAGAGTAGGAATCTGAGATTGATTTCTCCAACCCCTTTGCCTACCATTATCTCTTTCAGAAAATCATGAAACTTCTATTTCTCATCCCCATAATTCTTGACTCCATATTGAAGTCCTAATTAATAAACATCATTTCAAATGCCGTCCTAAAAGATAGAGGAGCTGACTTGAATATATGTACTTTAAAGCTTGTACATGCCCTAGTATTTTGTTAAGATGCATTAGATTTAAATAAAATGATTACAATAAAAGTATATGATGATGAGGAAAGATATTCATAGGGATTGATTTTCTTACCCATTCAAGTAGGACCAATTCATAAAGATGTAAT
Source organism: Sequoia sempervirens (assembly GCA_007258455.2). Taxonomy (NCBI): domain Eukaryota; kingdom Viridiplantae; phylum Streptophyta; class Pinopsida; order Cupressales; family Cupressaceae; genus Sequoia; species Sequoia sempervirens. The sequence continues at coordinate 404,214,882 of VDFB02271358.1, read as the reverse complement.
CTACCAAGTCTTGGACAAGGATTTGACCTACAACATACTATTGGGTCACCCATGGATCCATGAAATGCAAGTGGTCCCATCAACATACCACCAATGTTTGAAATTCCATTGGTGTGGTCAAGAAATCACCATCTTGATTGATTCTAATAGTCCTCAGTACGGAAACACCCTTAAATTGGTCCAAGATGTCTTTATGCCTTATAACAGAGAAGCTTCCACTTCCATCTCTACCATTAATCAAATCTAATCAAATTCCTAGTCAAAACCGTTGGTCACTTCACCAAATCATGAAAGTCAATCTAGTTCCATGTCTAAATAGTCTAAGAAAAAGGAATAAGTTGCTCCTTCTATGTCCTCAAACTATGAAACCCAATTAAATTCCTTTTCCAAACAATATGAGAAAAAATTCCAAGTCAAATATAAAGGTGTGGGTGAATATTTCATTGAACAATCTCTATGCCTTTCATAGCTATCTTCCCCAAGGTCATATGGGAAACCCTCAACATCAACACAATAGTCATCACAAATAGTCACACTCTTTGATAGTCGATCTATAAAAGAAGGCACCATAGTTGACGAATTTGAAGATAAGGATGTTCTAAACTAGCTTTATAAGGATGAAGAAGAGTCCAAAGCAACAACTGCAAATGTACAAACAACACAATATGGAAAAGGCTTCACAATCTTAGAAAAGATGGGATACGAGGGAAAAGGTCCTATAGGAAAAAAAAAAAGGAGTTGTGGAACCAATTTAACCCCTCTTAATCAATCCAAAAGACAAGACTATGATGGGTTATAAAGAGGAGACAAAAGAAGATATAACTCAGAGGGTTGTTGAAATTATCTTGCAACTGCAAGCTAGTGATGATCATGAAACTGATTCAAATGAATATGAGTGGGATTTATTATCTGAAGTGTCTTGTGATGACAAGGACATTGATGTGGTACACAAGTATGCACCCCTACTTGAGAAGGGACAAGGTTCAGGTTCTAGACCACTTGAAATAGGATCACAACATATTGATGACTCCAACAAAGATGATCAGACTAGGAGTCAAATAGATAATTCAGAGGAAAGTTACCTTATAGATCTCAACTTTGTTATTGGACAAATCAAACACATTTCCATCAAGACTCTTACTATCTCCAAATAGGGGAGTGTCAAATCTTTTAGCCAAAAAATGAATAATATATGAAATAGATATGATGGTGAGAACCATTCATTGATAGTATTAGATCCAGAAAAAAGTAAAAATAAAGAGCACATTGAATGACGAAAACCTCTATGAGGTGTTGAAGGATGGAAGATTTGACACTCTCCCAAAAAATTTTCAAGAAGGATCAAAATTATTGATTGAGCCCACATAGTCCATCAATATCAGCAATACAAAAATCGTGAAGACTGTCCATTTAGCGAGATCCTTGACAAACCAAGAAAAACTAAGCTTCCTCAAATTCTTCATAGAGAAAAGAATCAACTTTGCTTGGTCATATGCCGACATGCCAATGATTGATCCAAATCTTATCATGCACCACCTATCCTTACTACTAGGAGTAAAACCAGTCAAGCAGAAGCTAATGAAAATGCATCCACATATTGCCCTATTGGTAAAAGTAGAGCTGAAGAAGTTATTAGATGTAGGATTCATTACACCCATTGACTATGCCGAGTGGATCTCCAACATTGCACCAGTCTCAAAGCCTAGCAATATCATCCACATTTGCACAAATTTTTGAGATCTTAATAAGGCTTTCCCTAAAGATGATTTCCCTCTACCTAACATAGACATCATAGTGGCCTTAACAAGAGGACATGGCATGTTGTAACTTATGGATGGATTTTCTAGTTATAATAAAATCAAGATAGCTCTAGAGGATCAAGATAAGACAACATTCACATCTCCATGTGGAACATTCTATTGGAACATCATGCCATTTAGATTGAAGAATGTAGGAGCTACTTATTAGAACACCATGATGAAATTTTTTCATGATATGATGGATACCTTCATTGAAGACTATGTGGATGATCTATTGGCCAAATCATACACCAGAGAAGGACACTTAGAGAACTTAGAAAAAATATTTACCAAATTGAAGAAGTTCAATGTACAACTGAATCCAAAAACATGTGTGTTTGGGGTGACTTCAGCCAAACAGTTGAGATATATAGTTTCAGAAAAAGGGCATTGAGGTAGACTCAGAAAATGTTAAAGGTATCATGGAAATTTTGCCACCCAAAAACATCAGCCAATTCCAATCTCTACAAGGGATATTTCAATCAATTCAAAGATTTATTTCACAACTAGAAGACAAGACCTGTCCTTTCACTCACTTGTTACACAAAAATGTTTCTTTCCAATGGGATGAGAAATGTGAATATGCCTTCAACCAATTAAAATAATATCTAATGAGTCCACTCATCTTAATACCACTAGTAGAAGGAAATACACTCTTATTATACATTGCAACAACTGAGATATCATTAGGAGCCTTGTTAGCACAAGAATATTCAACAGGAAAAGAAAGAGAAATTTATTACATCAATAGGGCACTAAATGGCTATGAAATCAATTATACATCCATTGAAAAGGCTTGTTTGGAAGTAGTGTTTTCCACCCAACAACTATGACACTACATGCTAACTCATACCATCAAGTTAATAGCCAAAATAGATCGACAAAAATACCTCCTTAGCAAAGCTAATCTAACTAGAAGACTAGCCAAGTGGTTATTATACTAAGTGAATTTGACATCCAATATATGGATAGGAAAGAAATAAAAGGACAAGAAATCATAGAATATTTGGCTAAAGCACCCCTACCAAATGATCATCCTCTACACATTGAGTTTCTAGATAGTGATGTCCTCACCTTGACTGCATAATAGTGGACATTATACTTTGATGGATCGCACACACAAAATGGATCAGGGGCCATAATCCTATTTGTCACTCCACAAAGACATACCATTCTGAAATCATATAGATTGATGTTCCCTTGCACCAACAACATGGCAGAGTATGAAGCATTAATCATTGGCATTAAAATAGCAGTGGAATGGAAAATCCTAGAATTTCAAGTCTATGGAGATTCTTAGTTGGTCATTAACCAGGTCAATGATGATTATCAAAAAAAGGATGACAAATTGATACCCTACAAAAGAATGATTGATGATTTTAAGAAATACTTTGTGGATATAAAATTTGAGCATATTTCTAAAGTGGATAATAAAGTTGCTAATGTCATGGCCACTATTGATTCCTTATTACAAATTTGAGAGAAAATAAGTCGTTATGAGTTCATGGTGGAACAACTATTTACCCCTATTTATGATGATACCAAGTCTCAAGTTATATGTCACCTGGTTGATGTCGATACCTCAATCTATGGTAAAATTTATACCTATCTAAAATATAACACCCTTCCAACTGACCTATCCCAAAATCAAAAAGAAAACTTCATTCACCAAGCTGCCCGACATACTCTTATCGCGGATGTACTTTACTGATTCAAGTCTTGAAAAAACTCTCCTCCGATGTCTATAATATGATCAGTAAAAAATGGCTTTATAGGAAGTTCATGAGGGTATTTGTGGAACTCATTCAAGTGGCTTAACCTTAGCCAAGAAACTCCTCCATTTAAGGTATTACTGGCCAAACATGGAGAAGGAGTCTTTTCAATTCATCAAGAAATGACAAAAGTTTTAGATTCATGGGAACCTCATTCATGCACCAACATAAGAGCTTCAACCATTCACATCAACATCACCCTTTTTTCAGTGGGGAATGGATCTTGTAGGTAAAATTCATCCACCTTCATCAAACAGACATAATTTTATCATCACAACCCCATAATACTTCATGAAGTGGATTGAAGTTGTTCCTTGAATCATCATTAAAGGAAAGAAAATTTCATCCTTCATCGTCAATTACATCATCTATTGGCATGGCATCCCTCAATCCATTGTCACTGCCAATGGAAGACCGTTAAAAAATAAAGACATGCAAGAATTGTGTGAGAAGTTCAATATATAGCATTGCTTCTCTACACCATATTACCCTCAAGGAAAGGTTGAAGTAAATGCCTCCAACAAAACTATTTTGAAAATATCAAAGAAAATAGTCAACGATGTTGGATGTGATTAGCACATCTAATTAAACCTTGATATGTGGGCATATAAAACCAATATTTGTACACCAATGAGAGCCACAACATACACTCTTGTGTATGGATATGAGGCCATTGTACCCATTGAGATTGAATTACCATCACTCTGTGTGTCATTGAAGCATATTATCTCTGATGAGGACTACCGGGTATCTAGATTCTAAGAGTTGGAATTATTGGATCGACAACATCAACATTCAATGAACCACCTGAAAGCCTACCAACAAAAAATGTCTAGAAGCTATAATAATAAGGTCAAACCTAGAATATTTCAAGTTGGTGACTTGGTATTGAAGGAGAATCCACACAATCAATAAGATAGGGAGAAGAAAGGAAAGTTTGAACCAAATTGGTTCAGTCCCTTTGTCATTGTGCAAGTCTGTGGATCAAGAGCAACCAACTATCCACACCAGAAGGAGACCTATTTGTGGAGCCATTGAACAACCTCCATCTTAAGAAATTCTACACATGATTCATCTGATGCATCACAAAAGACTTGAAGAAATCCAAAAAAAAAATTAGAAAAATTCCTAAAGAAATCCAAGGGTATGTACAGGATCATGATGGGCCAAAAAGTGGTGATATGATGGGTATGTGTAGGGTACATGGTTGATGACTTTCTTTTTGCCCAAATTTGATGAAACGAAAAAGGGTTTTTAAAGGAGAATCTTAGCTTTCCACCAATATAAATTATGCTTTACTTTGAATTTAATAAGTAATTATTATTCATTTTCTATTTGAATTACGACTAAAGTCTTGACTGATTGGCTGATTGAAAAACATCTATAGCTTTGAAATAGTATCACATTTTTTGAATCTGAAACATGTGCCACATTCTATGCTTCATATACTATAGGATAAAAAAAAAGTGAATTTCATGAAGTTTTGACCATGTTAAGGTGGTCAGACATACAAGTTTTTATATTTTTTAAAATTTCTACTAAAAAATTCATAATTAATTTTTTAATTGGAGAAAAATTACAAAAAATATGCATCACATTGGAACATGAGTCCTCTACTTGTATCTAAAATTTTATAAAAGAATATTATCATTTTATTGTGGTTAGGGTGGTTAGACAAACACCTACTTCTTATATTTTCCTAAAATTTAAGTACTACTACATTGAAATTACAAATTTTGACCAAATAGATTTTTTTTTTCCTTTTAAAACCTAGTAGTTTAGAAACTACATTGAATTTTCTACAGATTCTGTTCTTACATATTTTTGAAATAATATAGATAACTTGTTCAAATTTTTACGTCAAGTTGCCTAACTTTGATTTTTTTTAATTTTTCGCAACTAAAGGGCCTATTGTTTGCATTATGATCCTACACATACCTCCAAAAAAATATCAGAAAAATTCCTAAAGAAATCTAAAAAAATCATAAAAGTCTTGAAGAAATCCAAAAAAATTACAAAAAGTCTTGAAGAAATAAAAATAAATAAAACATAGAATATGAAAAAAGTGCAATAAAAGCAAGTAGTGAAAACCTGGCAACAAGCACTATTTATGATGGGTCGACTTCTTCGTCTATTGGAACATGTGTTGAACATTATCTCTTTGGTACCACTATCCACGTCTATCATTTGAGCCTCATGTACAGATCTTGGCATCACGGTTGTGTCTCACCTTGGTTTGGCAATCATTGTACATATCCATAATAAATTGGTTTGTTTCCACTAGGGGAAAAATCCTAAACTCACCGAGGGCAATTTATCTTTGATCTTAAAATGATAGACAAACAACAATATAACAACACGATAAAAAATAGAATGATCAAGCAAGCTACAATGTTGAATATCAATCATAATCACAAAAAAACTAACCATCTCAGCCAACAACAACAAGATCAATAAAAAAAAATCTCATTTGGTGGCTATCCTCTGAATCAAGGTTTTATCACTTTGGCATGAATGTTCAAATTATTTACATCATGATTGTTGTTATCATTTCTTTGGAGCAACTCAAGGATGTCAAGAACTAGAGAAGCTATGATCGAGAATTATATTTTTCTTTGTCTGATGTTTGTGAGTTGATCATTATTACTATGTGAATCATCATGGGAAAGTGCTCTACAAAGTATCACTGATGACATTTTGGATTCACATAGGAAAATGATTAACTCTTGTCTGTTTACACAAGAAATGCTCAGGGCATCTTGGTCCAATTTTACCTAGATTCTTGTGTTAACTTGCACTATCAAACATCATGAAAGAAGTACTTAGGTCATCATGGTCTAATTATACCGTTGATGTTTGTACTTACTTTCAACATTGGAAAAGCTCAATGATGATACGAAGCACAATAAATTGATTACTGGGATGACAACATTGCATTATTAGGTTTTCATGTTTAGGCTGCATTCATACTAAGTGTTGAATTTGTATTTATAGATTTTTCTAGGGCTGGTACAATTTTACAAGTGGTGTTATCTCTATCATTAACAAATTGAGTACATTTTACATTAACAAAAAGATCATTTTCATTTAGATGCATAGGCATCAGGAGGTCATTCAAACATTATCACATCATTTCATATGCCATCTAGTCATTAGGGCATATATTTGCATCATGAAAATCCAAAAACAAAGCATTATCATATCATTTTCTATGCATCCATTAGTTCATATAAGTGCATCATAAAAAATCCAAAAACAAAGTATTTATCATATCATTTCCATCCATCTACACATTTACTCATACATTTTCATTACAAAAAATCCAAAAAGAAACATTTTCATAATCCATTTCATACATGTGTTCATACATTTGAATCAGAAAAATTCAAAACATAGAATACAGTACATGTCTCATACATCATAATAAAGCACAATCTATGGGAACAAAAAATTATGCATTATCATTTAATCATTTCCATCCATCCATTCGTTTACGAATAACCCATTTTCATTGCATCATACATTTGCATCAGAAAAGTACAAAATCATAGCATCCATCACATTTCATTCACATAATAAGAGTTATCACATATAGCATACATGAATCATTCATAAAAGCATCATAGAATCATAGTGCATGTTGCATCCATAACCTATCATTTCATCATCATATAGAACATCACATAGCCTATATAATAAAAATAAAATGCACCCATCATGATCAAGAAACATAAGCACATAGATCAACCATCATCATCGCTACATACATATCTCTAAATAATGTCAAGTGTACAGGGAAATCCAAGTATGAAGAGGTACATCATCAAAAATGATAGTGAATCATCAGTATCAATGTATACATGTCTAAAATACAACAAACATCATGTGTCAGAGCTATCTAGTGCTCCCCTAGATGGTGCCAACATCTCTAGATCTATGCCTCCTCCACCTGATGGACCTACACCTAGATCTCGCAGAAGTGGCTATGACACACCCCTGCTGGTAGTCCTCATATGGGTGCAGCTAGCAAACAGTGAGTAGCTCTCACAATGCCCTAGTGGAACAACCTCATAATATTTAATCCAATAAAACTCTGCCTCCTTGGCAGAGCATCTTACCTCCCAAAAATTATCCGCTATCCCATTTCCCTCTACATCCCTTTGCAGTCTCTCTGTACAATACACTTTTCTTGATCCAAACACAGTCTCAAACTATCTCTCTCTATTCTCAAGGTGATGATCTGTCCCTGTGCTTGTGTGAGGTACGCCTGTACCTACATCTGTGATTGTGTCTATGACTGCAACTACCCCTAAATCTATGTCAACTAGCCCTGAAGTGTCTGGACCTGAGCCTTTAGTGCTAAAATCTATGCCTGCTACTACTGAGAAGGCAATTGTATCTGTATGTGTTGTTGTGCCATAGTTACTATGGGTCGCCTCTTCTGAGGCACTCTAAAATCTAGTACTAGATGGGCACCCACTCCTCCATCTCCTCCACCACCATCCCCATCTCCATCTCCTCCATCATCACCACCACCTCCCCATCTCCTCCATCCCTGTCACCACCATCTCCCTCCTCATCTCCACCATCTCTATCTCTCCTTTGTCTGGGTGCTCTATCCTCATCATCCTCCAACGCTGACACTGGCTCGTCAGGCCTTGAGATCTTGGGAAACAAATGTCCACAAAAGTACTATGAGTACTCCTCTGTCATATATCCCTCCACAATTGCTAGATGATAATCCTAAATCACTTCCTATAATATATGGTACTCATGAGAAGTAACATCATAAGATAAGGTGGGTCCCCACTCTATGGCATCCTGTTGTCTCCTTACAAATGTAGCTAATCCCCATGGAACCCCTACACTCTACTGTACTATCTAAGTACCCTCATCAGTAGGAATATATCATTAATGAAACGTGTCTGTCCAATGAGATATCTGGATGTGCAAACATAAGGTATCTCCAAGTGATCTTCAACCCACTTCTCACAATCCACATATAGTTACCATGTAGCATAATCTAGGTCATCTAGTATGCATCTCCAATACTCCAGCTTTCCCATCTTATGCTAGATAACTGGGCCGGTATAACCATAGACATAGGGTCTCCCAATCAGTCGATACCTATCTATCACTGGGTGTTTCATAGCTATATGCTCCCAGACCCATGTCTTTAACAATGTCACCCCTGTAGATAGAATGGAACCTTGAAGATACACTACGTGTTGTAAATCATGATACAATTGTGCAAGCATGAACAAACCCTAGGAATACCGAGTCCCATATAGAATCATCTTCTCTAGTGTCCGACCCCAACCGATAGATAATCCCTTTGACCTCTTCTCAGGACACAAGAAGCCACCAAAACAACCCAAAAGCATGGAAGGTAAAGGGGCATAACTCACAAACATCTCCTATTAGGGCATCTCATACCTAGTGATATAATCATCATGAAATATCTAGCGTAAAGCATGTGTACCACCCTAATCAGCCTCATCATATACAACAATGTGACCCATCCCAGGAATCTGCAGGATCCTGTAGACATCCTCTGGTGTCACATTCATCACTTTGATGGCTAGATGAAAGGTGTTGTGGTTGCTATGCCACCTCTCTTCCAGTGCGGTCAGCAATCCCTTATTAATCCTAATCTAGGGCATATCAATCAATGAAGATAATCCACATCTCTCAATAATATCTTGATCTACCTGTAACAGACATGGAATCGACTCCCAAGTCTGTAGAAAGCACTCTTGAGACTAAATATTCCCTAAATCACTCTTCTATAATTATAACACATATCAATCAGGTATGTGCAGGATCATGATGGACCAAAAAGTGGTGATATGATGGGTATGTGTAGGGTATTTGGATGACGACTTTTTTTTACCCAAAAATTGATGAAATGAAAAGGGTTTTTAAAAGAGATTCTCATCTTTCCACCAATATAAATTATGCTTTACTTTGAATTTAGTAAATTATTATTATTCATTTTCTATTTGAATTATGAGTAAAGTCCTAATTGATAGGCTGATTGAAAAACATCTATAGATTTCAAATGGTATCAAATTTTTTGAATCCAAAACATGTGCCACATTCTATGCTTCACATACTATAGGATTAAAAAAACAATAATTGAATTTCATGAAGTTTTGACCAAGTTAAGGTGGTCAAACATACAAGTTTTTATATTTTTTAAAATTTGTAATAAAAAAATCATAATTAATTATTTACATGCAAAAAAATTACAAAAAAATATGCATCACATTTGGACATGAGTCCTATACTCATATCTAAAATCTTATAAAAAAATATTGTCATTTTATTGTGGTTAGGGTGGTTAGACAGACACCTACTTATTTTTTCCCTAAAATTTAAGTACTATTGCATTGAAATTTCAAATTTTCACCAAATAGATTTTTTATTTTTAAATAAACCTAGTAGTTTAGAAACAACATTCAATTTTCTACAGATTCTATTCTTACATATTTTTGAAATATTATAGATAAATTATTCAATTTTTCACGTCAAGTTGCCTAACTCTGATTTTTCTAAATTTTTTGCCACTTAAGGGCCTATTTTTTCCATGATGATCCTAAACATACCCAATCAATCAATCAAATCAACAAAGCAATCAACATCAAGCAATCAATCATCCTATCAGCTCAAGTTAGATTTTGAACAAATCTCGAAAACATCTACTTTTGATCCTCGCCTATCAGGTGGTCACATCAACATCATCATTATTGAATCTCACCTATCATGAGATCAATAAATCATCTAATCTATCGACAAAAACAAATCACTGACTAGCATGATGGAACAACATCAAAATCAAGGAGAAAAATTAAAAAATATTCAACTCTATCCTCAATGTGCTACTATAATGCTTCAATGTGCCATTTCATTGAATGCAAGACTAAATTCTCTCTATGTGCCAATATAGTCTCTCTATGTGTCATTCTAATCAATGCACTAGAGAATATATCCAATTCATTGGAGAATCAGTTCAATGTGCTACAATATTGAATGCACTACTTCTTTTGGTAGATGTTCCACAACACTGGACCTATGCACCATTTGAATTGATGCACCACCTAAATATCCTGATGTGCTAAAACATTGCACCTATGCGCTAAAAGGTAGATGCACTATAACAAATCTTCAATGCTCTACATCAGGTTTGTGATGTGCTAAAACCATAGGTCAATGTGCTAAATCATTAATCCTATGTGCTAAAAAACCTAATCTATGCACTAATACAAAGGGCCTATGTGCTAAACCATGTAGAATGACAAATTTCAAAATTGAAAATGCAGGAAACATAATTCAAAATTCACAAAGAGGGTTTTGGAAATTTGTACCAGAGTTTCATATGCCTCTAGCCGGTTATGTTACCACACATGCTCGAATTGATGAGTCTCATAGGGGATCACCATTTTTCCTAAAATTCTTAAAGTTTCTCTCACTCCAAAAATTTAAAATCAAAAGTGCACAAATGAGTTTCTTTTTCACTTTTGGCCTATTAAAAAAGGTAGTTAAAAGTGGGATTTATGATGGGAGATTTTAATTTTTTAGGGATCAATTAATCAAATCACATGTTATTTCTTCAATGTTAGGAGATAAATCATTGGAATATCATCATATCAGAAAATTACCATCATCATCATCAGAAATCATCAAAAATTTCAAAAATTTCAAAAATTTCAAAAATCTTTAAAACATAAAAAATTCCCTAATTTATCTCTTGAGGGGGCATATATCCGTTATCTCCTGAAATTCACAGTCTTGGGCATTATCAAAATTTTATCAGTACTAGCAATTTTTTTTTGAAGAAATGTGTAAACACATCACTTCAAAGAGGGCCAAAATGTATACATCTAAAAATTTTCTGGAGAAAATTAATTAAATACTAGTTATTTAATTAATAAAATCTTTGTTTCCTCTACTTATAAATAAATTGCAAAATTTATTTATATAGTTCATATTTCTTAGTTCTTCCTATCTAAACCACTTTCTTCATGATTTAATTAAATAAGAAAATTTAACTAATTTGTTTTATTTGATTAATTTCCTCTCATTAAATTTGAATTTTTAATTCAAATTTAATCACATTTCTCCATATTTTCTAACTTCCTTCCACCTCATCTTCCACCTCACCATGTGCCACGTGAAATTAATTATTTCTAATTTCTAAATGGGAATTTATCCTCAACAATTTTAACAACCTTAGAGACACATGGCTTCTCCTTTCCATTTATTCCCTTCTACACTTGGCAAGCTTGTTCTATTAAAGGGAACAACTTCCCTTATTCTCTCTAACCTCTTTGCTTCTCAATGTCGATCTGTCCAGATTGATTCTTGAGCATCCATTGCTACCACATCACTTGATTCCTTGGTGAAATCTATAAATACAGGCTCATTTAAAGCTTTTCAGATAGAGAGGATAGCATAAATCTAATCTGCAGAAATACTTTTAGCATTTGAGAGCTTAGCATTCGCATTTTAGCTTAGAATTTAGCATTTTATTTCATGTAGTATTATAATGGCAATTTCATTTCTAGGAACTTAATTTGTTACATTATCATTTCAAAATTTTCATTGCATATCCGTTAGCTTAGCATTTTATCATTGCATCATTTAGCATCATTATGTACACAACATCATATCATTCAACACATCATTTAGCATATCATCCATAAAATTCATCAATCATGTAGATGTAGGTATAGTTTCCTACATTTTAGTTTAATGGCTTCTCATTTCTTAGGTGTCATCCCAATAGTTTAGTGATTACCTAAAATCTGAGAGCACTAATACAAGATCCTTAAGAATAGAGGATGATGGAACAACTTTGAGGAATCACTTTATCATTTGTTTTCTTAAATTTGATTTCATTAATATAACACGTTGCATTGATTGTGTGTTTTGAATTAATTTTTTTGATTCTCATATTTTATCACACACACCAAACCTTTAAAACAGGAATATTAAGAAATTTAGGAGGTGTTTCTCTTGGGATTTTTTGACATCATGATGTAATATATAATAGGATGCATCATTTTACATTGAATGATTATACAAAGAGGTCAATTAATGATTTTTTATATTATTTTACCTTTTAGGTAATTTAGCATCATTTATGGTATATGTGGCATACACCTTGTGATACCAATTTTCAATTTTATTTAATTAATATTTCACTTATTTATTATACTTGAATAAATAGTGAACTCCACTTCAAGTGAAATTATTAGTTAAGAAAAGTTTTGAATTTGATAATTTGTAAGTTTTATTATGTCAATAAAGTTGCTAAATTTAACTATGACAAATTTTAAGGTGTGTAATAGATATCTTTATAAAAAAAATGATGAGAGTAGTAAAGTATGAATTGGGATAAAATTAAGGAGTATATTTCCAAAAGGAATGAGATAATTAAAATGCATGTTTGAATGGTACATATTGTGTCAACAATTATGTTCTTTCCTGATATTTCATATTTATTCAACTATATTATTTTATTTATTACAAAAATCTATTCTTAAAGTAATCCAAGAATTATTTATCTAGCTTCCTCTTCAATTATATTTTGTCATACACACATAATATAGTTTCTAGCCATCAATACCACCATGCACCAGTGTGAAATTTATTCACCAAGAAAGCTTTGTAAGGGTACCAAAAGATCATTGCCAAGATGTTTTTGAATATAAATTTATTACTATAGATAAAACCATCAATACTTCAAAAGTTGTACACCACAACATTTTGCTTTTTTAAAACCCAAGAAATTATTCATATTCAAATCACCACTAGTGAAACCTATAATATTAAAGTAATAGGTACTAAATTATAAAATAAAGTCCCTTAGTGATTAACCAAAATTTTGGTTGAATCTATCTTCCTTTCTAATATGGTGAAAATCTCCAAAATTTAGGGAAAAATAGTGTCACTTTTATAATAATTTATAAATGAGATATACATTCATCATTACAAGATGTATAATACCCTAGAATATATGATTTCAATGCACGTAGTCATTAAAATTACTATTTTATTCTCTTATCACTTTGGCCTCTTAAACTTATGTAAATGACATGTTATTTAACAGCTAAGGATGACATAATTTAATAACAGTTGGGGGTCTTTCATACCATGCTAAAATATCAAAAAAAATAAAATAGTGGAAGTATTTACAAGTAGATGAGATATGTTGTTTTTCCTATCTTTTTTCTTCCTAGTGGTACAATTATAGATGCTAGTGGGAAAGAAAATGTGTAAGAGAAAGGAAGAAACAAAACATAAGAGGTGGAAAAAAAGTTCAATATTTCATATTTAATATAATTTTAAGATTAGTTGAAAGACCTTAAATGTACACTTTTCTCTATGTGATTATTTCCTCTTATGAGAAAAATAATAATTCATTTTCTTTTCACTTTTTCTAAAGGTAACAAATTCTTTTGTAGTTATTTTATATTAATAGAGAATGGGCATGACTTGTAAGTTTACTTACACCTATAAAAAAATTATAATACTAAATAGATAATGAAGTGAGATATTAAATTGACCCTACACATTAATGATTTAGACATGGATCAATATTTTATCTAATTATATGTGAAAAATGAAACATAGTAAGAAAGTTAAACTATTTTCGTCTATAGTAGATGTCTCTAAATAGTGTTCTAATTAACATGAGCTATATTGAGTCATAGATGACAACCTCTATATTGAGGAATTCATTACTTGATTTCTAAGCTTAGTTACACTCTTGTATCATAGATTCACATGTTTATGAATATAAAAAAATATGAATGAATGTATCCTTTATTATAAAAATATCTTTAGAGAAATCGATGTATGTGTTTTATTTCCCTTGATTTTTGAAAGCTATATTTTCATGTGGGTTATGTAAATATGCAATATTTAGGAATTTTCTAGACAAGGATTTTATTTTAATTTGGGCATTCCTTTGTTTTTGATTCTATGGTTCAATAAACATGATTGAAGACAAGTGAAGACATGTTTAAAGGAAACCCAACATGCAATCTCATAGTTTGTGCACACTCCATTATTGCTCTATTCATGCACTTAGCCACTCTATTTTCCTATGGAGTCCTTGAAACTATTTTTTGTCTACAAATACCATTAGAAGAAAAATAGTCTTCAAACTCTTTGCTGCAATACTCACCACCATTATCAGATTTGAGACATTTTAAATTTTTAACTCTCATTCTCAACCAAGCTTCTCCATTTCTTTAAAGTTTCAAATACATCATTATTTTTCCGAAGGAAATAAATCCATACCTTCCTTGTTGCATCATCAATAAAAGTGACATAGTACCGAGAGCCACCGAGAGAAGATACTTGAGCTAGTCCCCATACATCCATATGCACAAGCTCTAATTTTTCATCTTTCTTTTGCTTCCCATCCTTGAGAAAACTAACTCACTTTTGTTTTGCATACATACAACCTTCACATAAATCCATATTAACACATTTCAAACTTGGTAAAACATTATTTGAAAGAAGTACTTTCGTACCTTTTGCACTCATATGCCCAAGTCTATTATGCCACAGTGTTGATTCATAATCCATAGAAAAGTTCTATCTATTTTTTTGCTTGCTAAACTACAACAAAGTCTATTCTTGAACATTTATTTTTATCTACAATAGCTAAATTATAAGGAATAGTATGACTTGTACAAAGATATAAGGTGCCTACTTTCACACCTTTTTCTACCACTAAGGCACCTTTTGTAACCTTCTAGTTTTTATCATTAAATGTAACAACACAACCTTCATCATCTAGTTGTCCTGATGAAATTAAATTTATTTTTAACTTGGGAATGTGCCTTACCTTATGTAGTAGCCAATGATTCCCATTCTGCAAATTAATCTTGATTCTTTCCTTGCCAACAATTTGATAGCGTCTGTTATCTCCCAAATAAACCAACCCAAAATCCCCTTGGACATAATCAAGAAAATAACTTCTATGGGGAATAACATGAAATGAAACCCCTGAATCTAACAACCAAGAATCATAAACATTATTAGTGGAAAGAATCAAAGCATCCTCATAAAATTTATTAATTACCACATTTTCCTCTTGATTTCCTTCCTTTTTGTCTTCTTTATTTTTCTGAGACTAGCAATCTTTCTTTAAATGACTCAGCTTACCACAATACCAACAATCCCTCTTCTCTCTAGATTGGGACCTTTTATCCTTTGATTTTCCTTGTGACTTTCCATGACTTCTAGAATTGTTTCCTCTCTCCTTTGTTCTACCCTTGCTTTCTATATTCAAAACACTACCTGATGTGGATGTTCCACCTGAGCTTTTCCTACAAATTTCCTCGCTCAAAATAACATGAACAACATCATCAAATTTCAAAGTATTTGAACCAGAAATAGAATTGCTAACAACCATTACCAAGTTATTCCAGCTTTCTAGCAAAGAACACAAAATCAAAAGAGATTTAACTTCTTCATCAAAGTTTACATTTACAGAAGTTAATTGACTAGTAACTATATTAAACTCATTTAAATGATCAACAACTAACCCACCTTCTACCATTTTCATATTAAATAAACGCTTCATAAGAAATACCTTATTTGAAGCAAAAGGATTTTCATATAACTTTGTAAAGGTTTCCATCAATTCTTGAGTTGTTTTTGTTGTTGTAATATTGAATGCCACCAATTGTGCAGACATAAATGAATGGCTCCCAGTACCTTTCTGTCTAGAAGATTCCATTCCTCAGCACTCATTGTTGTCAGTTTATTGGTGATTCCTTCCAACGACCTCCATAAATCCTTTTGATAGAGATAATCCTCCATATGCATGTTCCATAACTGATAGTTCTACCCATTGAATTTATCTACCTTCAATTTACCCTCATCCACCATTGCTCCCACTTAACTATGAGACTCCCACTCAACCGTGAGAACTTCTTGTAGAGGATAATTGAAAACAACCCACTCTAATGCCACTTGTTAGGGTTAGAAAGTAGATATCTAAAAATTAAATGCATATTTGATCAAAAAAATAGAGAAATAAGAAAAATAGAAAATTATAGCAGAAACAAGACAACATAGAGAATTTAATGTGGTTCACCCAATCCAAGCTACATCCACAAAACCACAACCATCCAATGATTATATTATCCTATATAAAAAATATAACAATATTGCTAATGATGTCATACTACAACCCCCATCCAAACCCCTTATAACAAGATTTCTAGAAGCTTCAAGAAATAGGGTTATTACAAAGTCAATTTTTTTCTTTTTTGGTGATTTTTCCTTTTCCATTGATGACATGAAAAGAAAAAAGGAAAAAAAAAATTCTTGAGGATTGTTACCCCCAAACCCCCACTCGGTGCTTGGTAGTTCCTTCTTATGCTGGCACTACCCCTTTGTTTCTTCTTGTGGATCCCTATTTCCCTTTGGCCAGTGATGGTGTCACTGCTAGGGTCATGCTTGGTTAGGTTGGTCTCCTTTGGGTGGATGCTCAACCCTTTTCTCTTTCCGTCTGGGGTGCCTTTGTGCTAGATTTTTTTGCTCATGTGGCTTCTCTCATTCCTCCTAGTTTGTGTGAGCTTCTAGTGGTGGCTTGGTAGGTCTCTTTATTTTTGTTTCTATAGGAGAGTTATTTTGGTTGCTTTGGGGTCCCAATGGAAGTTTTTCCTTTGTATTGGCCTATTTTTTGCTTTAATCAGTGTGTTAGGGTGACTTGTGTGCTTCTTGTGTTATTTTTTTCACTAGATCATTTCCTTTTAGGTCCCTCTTACTTCTTTGTGCTCTCCTAGGTATTGGATGCTCTAGGTCACTCTCCTGGCTACTATCTATTGCTGGTCACTTTTATTGTGGGTCTCTATTTTTTGTGGGCTTCGGGCCCTATTCGTTGGTTTCTTCTTGGGATTATTTTGTCTTGTATTCTAGATTCCTCTTTGTTATTGGGCCTCAAGGTTTTGTTGTTGATGCAGGAGCACCCAAGTCTACAGGAAATCATCATCAACAAAAAAATTGTAGTTTGGTTTTTGGTTTCAATTTCTATTTTGAGTTGTCATTTGCAGGAAATTATTTAGAATTCATATATATTTATTGTGGGATCAATTTCATTAATTGGTGAATTCATTTCTAAATCTAAAAGGTAGAGTAAAGTGCAAATGTATTTCCCATATTTTAGTAATTTTGTTAAGCTTTGTGGAAGAATGGCAAGGGGTGTTTGTGTTGGAGAAAATGTGAACACAGAGAAAGTAACCATTCTAGTTTTTCATGTTTAGGCCCTCTTAGTGGACTTTGGCTTGATTTTTCCTAGGTCTAATGTTGTAATGTGGTCAACACATTCACATTAGGTCTTTAACCCTTATGAATCATTAAGAATTTTAGGAAATCTTGTAAAGGTGTTGTCAAGTGTTGTAACCCACTTTCACACTTTTCTAGGACCCTTTCATCATAATTCATCTAAATAACTCATTTGTATTACTTACCAAGTCTTATTTCAAAGTGTTGTAAAGTTTTGTAACCCACTTTCAGCTTTTCTAGACTCATCTTCACTAATTCGACCCTTTCTCATGTATAAATGACCCTTTAATACACTTTCTAGTTGTTTTTAAGTGTGTTTTTGAGGATATTCCCTTTGGAAAACATTTAATGCCTTGTAATTCTTGACACCCACTTAATTTACTTAAGTGGGACTAAGGTGCCAGTAGGGGTGACTTATTTCTGTTTGGCACAAAACTCAAAATTATTTTAAATTTCTGGCAGGATTTTGTCCTCTAACCCTTGAGGTCAACCTAGGATGTGTTATTTTTGAGAAATTTTAGTAAAATCATGTATAAATAATGATTTTTCTCCTCATTTTACATCTCCTAATCTCCAAAAATTTCCTAGTTCATGAAGCATTCAAGCATTCATAATTCTCAAGCAATCAAGCAATCAAGTATTATAAAACCATCCATTAGAGCACTTCATTGCATATCTTCAGATATGCATACCAAGGGTTTAGTAAGTTTACGACATTGGATGTTGTTTATTTATCATTTTATTTCCATTTCATTTCATTTCATAGGATTTGATTGCCAAAGTGGGGTTTGGCTAAGGAAAACCCCTATACTCTAACCCTCAATCATTTTTCCCCTTTTCCATGTGTGTTTGTATACTTTGTATGCAGATTTTTCAAGAAAATAGTTGTTGAAAAGTGATCAAGAAGTATTCAAAGTCAATCGAGTCCTTACAAACCTAATTCAATCTTAGAGAGACTTTCCACATCATTTTTTATAGAATTGAGTGTAGACGCCTATCCAAGAAGAAAGTGTGGAGCTGAGGCTACAAGATTCTATCCTTAAATTCTCAAGATTTTTAGGAGATATAAGTCATCACTATTGGCTTATTAGTCCCACTTTTGGGCCTGAAAAAGTAATTTTGACATTTTTGGGCACCCATTTGGCAAATTCCTGTTCCGACAACGTTTCCTGAAACTAGGACTAAGTCACCCAACCTAGCATAAGTGTCCTAGTCATCATTTTTAGTGAAATTTTTAGAATTCTAGAATTTCCCAGCATCAAATTTCAGGTGCACCTCTTTGATTATGTTATGTTAGTTCATCATTTACTTGCTTTTTTAAGCATTTCTGCATATCACATTGTGTTTTCAAACAAGTTGCATTTCTTAAGTTTTGCATCATTAGATCATTTCATTTTCAAATCAGAGCATTAGAACATCTTAATGAGACATAATACATATCATTTTCATTAATTTTGATTGTAGACAACTTCCCATTTTGGTCCATTTTTGTTCTCCTTTTGCTGAAAAACCCTAGAAGTGCAAGAAAGAAGTTAGGTGCCAAAATCATTATCCACAAAAAATAAAATGCAAAATCAAAATAAATTTGATTATTTTCATATTTCTTTGGTTGAGTTGTTGGACACCAATTTTAGGAGAGGAAGGTGAAGAGATAAGGGGGAAAATAAAAAAGGCCCTTTCTTGTTGCACAATCAATTTTGGGGGCATCATATTGAGGAGTGATAAAAGGTTGACTTCTTGATGAAGTCAACAACATAGTTCAAGAGCCCAAAAATAGGCTTTTTTAGAGTTTTGGGGTTGTACAATAATAGTATTTTTGGTAGAAAAATATTGTATGTATTCATATAGATGAATATGGGAGCTTCCTTTATGCAAGTTTTTAGATGAATTTTTTTTCATTTGTTGGTTCAAATTAAATTTCAAAATGTGGTTTGTCACAAGGTTGTTTGCAACATAGTTCTAGCATTCAAAAATGTTTTTTCTAGGATTTCAACTTGATTTTAATATGGTATTATGGGTAGATAAATTTTAATCCACTTGTATTCTTGTAGATGAAGGTGGGAACTTCAAATGTACAAGTTTTTATGGCAATTGGAAGCTTTTTGGATATTCAAATTATATTTCAAAAAGTGGTCTGATAATAGTTTTTTGCGCACTTTTGCATATGTCAATTTGAATTTTTCAATTGAATTGATCATTGGAGTAAGAATTATTTTTTTTGGTAAAAGAAGGAACATGTGTGAGATTATTTTGGAAGTGTTTGGCTAGAATGGTGGGCTACCTAGCAAGGTACCATGTCCTTGATTGCATCAAGTGGTATCAGAGCTTGGTAAAATGTTCATTGAGGAGATAAAAAGAAGGTGAATTTCATTGTGAAAAGTTATAAAATTAAAGAAATTGGAGAAAAGTTGAAGAGGATAAAGTGTGTGTATGTTTAATTTTGCAACTAAAAATTTGAATATTGTGTGAAATACTTGGTTTTCCTCCAATGAGATTAAGTTGGGTAGAAGGTGCATAAACTTCCTCCACTGAGGGAAAGTGGGTAGAGGAAGTCTTGAGAGAAGCATCTTCTAGAATCTCGTCTAGGTAGAGGAAAAGGTGAGTGTGAAATTTTTTGTAGGAAGTACCTACAATTGCATTGACCTTTCACTTTGTAAAGAGTGTGTGTGTGTGTGTGTGTGTGTAGGTTGCAAAAATTTCATATCATAGCAGTGAGAGATGCATTCAAAAGAGAGGATGAGATGGGTCATGAGGAGAATCATGTGAATTTTGTTTTGGGAGAAATACTGGGAGAATGTGGAGAATGAAAAGTTTGCGAAGATGGGATAGATGATTCATGAAGAAGTAGGAAAGATTGAGGCAAGGCTCGAGAAATTGGAAAATATTTTTTGTAAAGGTGAAAAGAAAGTGGTAAATAGGAGCGAGAATAAGAGTGAGGATAGTAGCCCAAGATGGAAGACAAAATATGTGAGAACAACCCCTACATATGTAAATAAAGAAGAAAATAATATTATGGATTCAAAGAGTCCTAAATTTGATGAGCAGATTGGTGAAGACAAGGATACACTTTATTGAAAGAAGAAATGAGAGGAATCAAATAATTATTGATAGCTGAAAATGAAAATATGGAGAAGAAGAAATTTGTTGCACCAAGAGAAGATGGTTATGGTGAAGAGTTTTTGGAGGCTCATAATTTCTATAACCCCTTTTATAATGTTTTGTTTCCAAGAAACAAAGAAATTGTAGTGGGATGTCAAATCGATGACATTGAAGAAGAAATTTTCATGCAAGAGGATAAAAAAGGAAAAGAAAGAGAGGAGTTTGTAGCAGAGACATGTCTTGTTGAAGGAATGGAAAAGAAGAAAAAAATAAAATTTTGTAGTAGATGTTTAGAAACAAGATGAAATTTTATTCCTTGAAGAAGCCAAAAGTGTTGCAATAGTGGCGAGTCCTTTGGGGGACATGAAGAAGATGGTGGTGATGAATGGTGAAGATTGAGTTGTTGCAGTTAAAAGTGAAAGATAAAAGAATATAGTAGTAGAGTTAAAGTTTGATTGTTGTAACTTTGAATAACATGTTAATTTGCATTCGTTTGATTTTGAGGAAGTAAAAAGTATGGAGATGATTTGGGCTAAGGTGCAGGCCAAAGAAATCCATCATGTTGGTATGGCACAAAGAGAGGTTGAAGAAGAAGATGTAGGTACAAAAATGGGGATGATGAAAATCTCTAATTTTCATGATTCAAATATCATTAGTAGTAGGGGTAAAGTAAAGAGTGAACATTGGGAAGAAAGTTCTTGGTGGAGGAGGATATATTTTTGTTATATGGAGCCTAATCAAACTTATAGGTTAAATTTTTCCCCACTTTTATCAGTGTGATTCCCCCCCAAATTATTTAATGAGGGTTGGACAGTAGTGTCCCGAAGATGGGGGCAAGGGGAAATGCCCCTGGTACGCTCCCTCTCATTAGACAGGGTGGGGTCTAGGAGAAATGCCCTTGAAACGTCTAACAATTTTTTCTTACTTTATAAAGGTGTTGGGAGAACTATTTTTCTGTTGATCAACATAAAAAAACCCTATTTTTGTAACTAACATAATTCTTGTTAAAAAAGTTAAGGGTTAGGGTTTCAGTTGAAATTGTATTGTAGCATTTGTAGTGTTATTGAGTTGCAAGGATTACAAGTTGTAATCGGTTCGATTTATTGGATAATAATATTGGAATCTTTATTGGTGGATGTAGCCTGAGTTTGGGTGAACTACATTACAAAAATATCTCACTATTATTATTTCTATATTTTTCATTCCTTTGTTTAATCTCTATTTGCATTTAATTGATATTTTTTGCATGCAATTCCTAAAAAGTGGTATTAGAGTAGGTTGTGCTCGATTATCATCTACAGGAGAGTTTCACGATTGAGTGGGAGTCTCATAGTTAAGTGGGAGAAATGGAGGATGAGGGTAAACTGAAGGTAGAGAAATTCAATGGGAAAAACTATTAGTTATGGAATATGTAGATGGATTATTATCTCTATCAAAAGGATTTATGGAGGCTATTGGAAGGAATAGCCAAGAAACTAGGAACAATGAGTGATGAGGATTGGAATCTTCTAGACAAAAAAGAACTAGGAGCCATTTGTTTATGCCTGGCCTAATCGGTGGCATTCAATATTACAACAACAAAGACAACTCAAAAGTTGATGGAAACCTTGGCAAAGTTATATGAAAAGCCTTCAGATTTGAATAAGGTATTTCTTATGAAGCGTTTATTTAAGATGAAAATAGTAGAAGGTGGGTCAATTGCTAATTATTTAAATGAGTTTAATACGGTAACCAATCAATTAACTTCTATAAATGTAAACTTTGATGAAGTTAGGGCTCTTTTGATTTTGTTTTCTTTTCTTGAAAGCTGGAATAGCTTGGTAAAAGTTGTTAGAAATTCTATTTTTGGTTCAAATACATTGAAATTCAATGATGTTGTTGATGTTATTTTTAGTGAGGAAATACATAGGAAAAGCTCAGGTGGAACATCCACATCAGGTAGTGTTTTGAATGTAGAAAGAAGGAGAAAAAAAAAGGAGAGAAGAAAATTTTTTGGAAGTCATGGGAAGTCACAAGGAAAATCAAAGGACAAAAGGTCCCAATCTAGAGACAAGAAGGATTCTTGGTACTGTTGTAAGTCAGGTAATCTAAAGAAAGATTGTTCATCTTGGAAAAATAAAGGAGGAGAGAAAATGGAAGGAAGTAAAGAGGAAAATGTGGTAAGTAACAAATCTTATGAGGATGCTTTGATTCTTCCCCTTGAAAATGATAATGATTAATGGGTTTTATATTTAGGGGCCTCATTTCATTCTACACCCTATAGAATTTATTTTCTTGATTATGTCCAAGGGGATTTTGGGTTGGTTTATTTGGGAGATAACGAACCCTATCAAATTGTTGGAATAGAAGAATTAAGATTAAGCTATAGAATGGGAATCATTTGCTAATACAAGAGGTAAGGTGTGTTCCAAGGCTAAGTAGTTATTTAATTTAAACAAGGTAGCTAGGTGATGAAGGTTGCACAATTACTTTTACTAATACAAATTGGAAGGTTTCAAGAGGTTCCTTAATAGTAGAAAAAGGTGTGAGAGTAGGCACCTTATATATTTGTACAGGTCATATTTTTCCTTCTACTTTAGTTGTTGTAGAGAGGACAAACAGGTTCAACAACAGTTGCTTGAGGTTATGAGACAACACTACAACATAACATACTTCGTCATACGAATGAAAAAGGTATGAAGTTACTTCATTTTGAGAAAGTTTTACCAGGTCTGAAATGCATTAATATCATTTTTTGTGAAAGTTGTGTGTATGTAAAACAAAAGAGAGTTAGTTTTCTCAAGGATGGGAAGGAAAAAAAAGACGAAAAGTTGGAGCTTGTGCATACAGATGTATGGGGACCAACTCAAGTATCTTCTCTCAGTGGATCTTGGTATTATGTTACATTCATAGATGATGCAAATAGGAAGGTTTGGATTTCTTTCCTTAAGAAAGAATATGATGTATTTGAAATATTTGAGAAATGGAGAAGCTTGGTTGAGAATGAGATAGGTAAAAGATTAAAATGTCTCAAAACTGATAATGGTGGTGAGTATTCTAGCAAAGAGTTTGAGGATTATTGTTCCTTTAATGGAATTCATAGGAAGAAAATGGTTCCAGGGACTCTATGAGAAAATGGAGTGTGCAAGGAGCATGAGATTGCATGTTGGGCTGCCTTTAAACATGTGGTTAAAGGCTGTCAATACCATTGTATATTTTATTAATAGAGTCCCTTTAGTTCTTTTGGGTTGTGGTATTCTAGAGGAAGCATGGATAGGTAAAAAGATGAGTTATTCTTTTCTCAAAACCTTTGGATATGAAGCATTTGCACATGTAGATTCAATTAAAATTGTGAAAACCAAGAATGTTGTATTCAATGAGAAGGTGTTGTACAAAGATTAGTTGTAGCAACATGGGAAGAAAGAAAAGGATTTTGTGGTGCTAGATGATACACCAAAT
Organism: Sequoia sempervirens; assembly: GCA_007258455.2. Classification (NCBI taxonomy): domain Eukaryota; kingdom Viridiplantae; phylum Streptophyta; class Pinopsida; order Cupressales; family Cupressaceae; genus Sequoia; species Sequoia sempervirens. The sequence continues at coordinate 404,190,461 of VDFB02271358.1, read as the reverse complement.
AGTGATGTTCTAGTGCTTCCTCATGCTCTGTAACAAGAATAAGAAATACCACAAACTCTACTAAATGTTAGATGGTCAACACAACTAAGTAGACCTCCTGAAAGGTTTTCTCCCTCTGTGTATTATATTTTATTAATAGATGTTAGTGAATATGAAGGGTATGATGAAGCTCTAGAGATGGATACAAAGGTCCAATGGGAGTATGCAATGGAAAAAGAAATTGACTCCTTGCTAAAAAATTAGACTTGGGAATTGTGCAAGTTGCCTGTAGGTAAAAATAATTTACCAAACAAATGGGTTTATAGGTTGAAAGAGGAAGATGGAGGTAAGAATAGATTTAAACCCAGGTTAGTTGTCAAAGGATTTCCACAAAAAAATGAATTGATTTTGCTAAAAAAATTTCTCTACTTGTTAATATGACTTCTATTTGTATTGTTTTAAGTATTGTTGTTGTTGAAGATTTTCATTTGGAATAGTTAGATGTGAAAGCTAGATTCTCCATGGTGATTTGGAGGAGGAGATATATATGGAACATCCCCAAGGATTGGAGGTCAAAGGTTAGGAGAATTTGGTGTGCAGATTGAAGAAGAGTTTTTTATGGCTTGAAACAAGCACCTCGAGAATTATGGTACTTGAAATTTGATAGTTTAATGGCTGAGCAAGGATACAATAGGTGAAAATCTAATCATTGTGTTTATTTTAAGAGGTAGGATAATTACAATTACATTATTTTATGTTTATATGTTGATGACATGATTGTAGTAGGGTCTAACATGGATCACATAAGTGAGTTAAAAGAATAGTTAGCAAAATCATTTGCTATGAAGGATTTGGGGGGGGAAAAAAGAATCCTTGGTAAGAGAATTTGTAGCTGAGATAGGAAGAACAAAAAATTGACTCTATCTCAAGCTAGTTATGTTGAAAAGGTGTTGTAGAGATTCTACATAGAGAATGCAAAAGCTGCCAGCACACATTTGAAATTGACTAAGGAGATGTCTCCAAAGACAAAAGATGAGGAAGATAAAATTTCTAAGGTACCATATGCTTCAACTGTAGGAAGTTTAATGTATGCCATGGTATGCATGAAACTCGATATTACACATGTTGTTGGAGTCGTAAGCAGGTATATGAGTAATCCCATATTAGAGCATTGGAATGCAATAAAATGGGTTCTCAAGTAATTGAGAGGTACATCCAATAAGTGGGTATGTGCAGGATCATCATGGAATAAACAGGCCCTTAAGTGGAAAAAAAATCAAAAAAATCAGAGTTAGGAAACTTGACATAAAAATTTGAATAAGTTATCTATATTATTTCAATAATATGCAAGAATAGAATCTGTAGCAAATTGAATGTAGTTTCTAAACTACTAGGTTTATTTTTATTTTTAAATCTATTTGGTGAAATTTTGAAATTTCAATGTAGTAGTACTTAAATTTAAGGGAAAAATAAGAAGTGTTTGTTTGACCACCCTAACCACAATAAAATGATAATATTCTTTTATAAGATTATAGATATAAGTAGAGGACTCATCTCCGGATGTGATGCATATTTTTTTGTAATTTTTTTCCAAGTAAATAATTAATTATGATTTTTTTATTACAACTTTAAAAAATATAAAAACTTGTATGTCTGACCACCTTAACTTGGTCAAAACTTCATGAAATTTATTTCTTTTTTTTCTTAATCCTATAGTATGTGAAGCATGTTTTGAATTTAAAAAATGTGATACTGTTTGAAATCTATAGATCTTTTTCAATCAGCCTATCTATTTAGATTTTAGTCGTAATTCAAATAGAAAATGAATACTAACTATTTATTTTAAAATTTGAAGTTAAGCATAATTTATATTGGTGGAAAGTTGAGAATCTCCTTTAAAAACCCTTTTTGTTTCATCAATTTTTGGTAAATAAAAAGTCATCAGCCACATACCCATCATATTGCAACTTTTTGGCCCACCATGATCCTACACATACCCAAAAATTTATGTTTTGGGGGATCTAATACTTATTTAGTAGGTTGTGTAGACTTAGATTTTGTAGGGGATATTGATACCAGGCATAGTAGTATAGGTTATTTCTTTAATGTAGGTGGGACAATAGTAACTTGGATCTCATGATTGCGAAAGGTTGTTGCTCTATCCACCATGGAGGAAGACTATGTAGTTGCAACTAAGGTAAGCAAGGATATGATATGGTTGCAATCTTTCATGGAAGAATTGGGAAAACAACAAGCCAATAGTTATTTGTTTATGGACAACCAGAGTTCCATACATCTTGTAAAGAATTCTTCCTCGCATTCAAAGAACAAACACATATAGTTGAGGTATCACTTCATTCGGTCAGTGTTGGATGATGGAAAGTTAAGGCTAGAAATGATACATACAGATGAAAATCTAGTGAATATGTTTACAAAGGTAGTACCAAAGAAGAAGCTAAGATCCTCTTCATCTTTGGTTATTTTTCAAGATTGAAATCACAATAATCAGAACAATAGGATCCATGGTTCTTATTTTCAGTGGGAACTACAGGGTCAAGGATGTTATGATCAATCTCCAAGTGGGAGATGATGTGGGGTGAAGTCTGATCAGTCTCCAAGTGGGAGACTATTGTTATATGGAGCCTAATCAGACTCAGAGGTTAATTTTTCTATAATTTTATATATGCGGTTTCCCCCAAAATTATTTAACGTGGGTTTCGGGATAACACCCCTAAGATAGGGTCAATGGGTAGTGCCACTTGTGGGGTCTAGGGGTAGCACCCCTGGCATGCTTCCTGTCATGATACAGGGCGGGGTTGAGGGGCAATGCCCCCTCGAGGACAGTCCCTCTGAAACCTCTCATGATTTTTTCTTATTTTATAAAGGTGTTGAGAGTTATTTTTCTATTGACCGACATAAAAAAACCCTATTTTGTAACCAGCATAAGTCTTGATAAAAAGGCTAACGGTTAGGGTTTTTGTTGACATTGTATTGTTGCATTTGCAACAGTATTAAGTTGCAAGGATTGTAGGTTGTAATGGGCTTGATTTACTAGATAATAATATTGGACTTTCTATTGGTGTATGTAGCCTGAGTTTGGGTGAACCATGTTAAAAAAAAATCTCTCACTATTATTATCTCTATGTTTTCCATTCCTCTTTTTAATCTCTATTTACATTTAATTGATATTTTCTGCATGCAATTCCTAACAAGATTGTGGTGGGTTAATTCCCACAAAGGAGGACAATGAAAGTGGAGTTTTGTAGAGGTGGTTGGATTACATGGTGGGAAAGATCCCACAAAAAAAGAGCATGAAGAAAGCATTAGGAGGAAGTGGATGGTTCATGATGGGATGAATCCCATAAGAAGATGAGTGAGAGGAAGGTATAATTGGTGAGAGTAGTCAGCTCGTGGTGGAATAAATTATGCACATGGAGATCATGATAGTGAAGGGAAGATTTGATAGTGGAATATGACACATGTTTCAGCCAAGTGTTGGAAGGGAAGAAGGAAGAAATTTTCTAGGGAACCTATCTCAGCATTAGAGTATGTTGCAAGATGCTTGCAACTTTAAAGAGTAGTTTTAATACTCAACTCCATTTTTTGATCCTATGCTCACAAACTTCTTACCCGACATATCTAATGCAAGAGCATCCAGATCTACAGGCAATCTGCATCAACAAAAAAATTGAACTTTAGTTTTTAGTTTTAATTTTGTTTGGTGGTATGATTTTGATGATTCATAGGCAACTATTTATAATTCAAATATATATTTATTTATTGTGGGATCAATTTCATTAATTGGTGAATTTATTTCTAAATTATAAAAGGAATAGTAAAGTTCAAATGTATTTCCCATATTTTAGTTATTTTGTTGAGGGTTGTGGAAATATGGCAAGGGGTGTTTGTGCTGGAGAAAATAAAATGCAAAATAAAAATAAATTTGATTGTATTCATATTTCTTGGCTTGAGTTGTTGGACAGCAAATTGAGGAGATGAAGGTGAAGAGATAAGGGGAGAAAGAGAAAAGGCCCTTTCTTGTTGCACAATCAATTTTGCGGGCATTATATTAACGAGTGAGAAAAGGTTGAGTTGCTCATGAAGTTTGCAACACAATTCTAGTGCCTAGAAATAGAGTTTTTTTGGAGTTTTGGGGTTGAATTCAAGCATAGTGTTATTGGTAGAAAAATATTGTGAGCATTTATTTGTACAGATGGATATGGGATACTTCTTTATGCATAGTTCTTGGATGAAAACCTTTTCATATGTTGGTTCAAATTAAATTTAAAAGACTAGTTTGTCACAAGGTTGTCTACAACATAGTTCTAACATTCAAAAATGATTTTTTTGGGATTTTAGGTTGAGTTTTAGTATAGTATTATGGGTAGATAAATTCTAATCCTCCTGTATTCTAGTAGATGAAGGTCAAAACTTCAAATGTACAAGTTTTTATTGCAATTGGAAGCTTTTTGTATATTCAAATTAAATTTAAAAAAGTGGTCTGCTAATAGTTTTTGTCCATGTCATGTCCTCGAAATCAAACATTTAGATAATTAAGAAACATAATTAAAATAGTAACCATTTGATATTTTATCATTGTAATTGTCCAAAACAATATTATAAATAACATCATAAATATTATTACGATATAATAGATAAATTATCATTATTAGACAGTTATAATTATTATAAATACAAAATACATATTAAGGTTATAAAAGAAATATTAATAATATTATTATAATTATAATTACCATAAGGTAATAATAATATAATAAATAAATGATATGTATTATCGATTCCTAGACATCTAGAATAAAAGTAATAAAATTAATAGAACCTAAATATCATTAATAAATGATAACACTGTAAGAATAATATATTATTACAAGCTGGGTGATTATTGCAAATTATATCTAAATAAGAGTTTCACAATCCAAATCACATATAGCTAAAGTGTTGTTGGCATATATCCCTAAATGAATACCATGTTTTTCAGATGAGCATGACACATAGCAGCACCATGGACTCCCATGGCTCTTCTAAAGTCTTTTTCCATATCTTGATGTTGACATAGATGAAGGAGGAGTATCGCTAAAGAGTATGCAACTCACAGTTATTTGTTCATGGTTCCATCATAGCTTTGTGAGGATCTGAGGATTATATTGTTGATGGTGGACTTTCACATGAGGGTTGTCAAAGCCAATTATTTAGTTAAAATCTTTACTAACTCAAGCAATTGAAAGGAAATGATTACTTCTTTAGAGTGAGGATGTCTCACTTTGAAAAGGAAAGATTTAAGGTTTTGTAGCAAGGGACATGACCTTTAAATAGATGAATCTTTCCCTATAACTAGAATATAAATTTGGAGGAAGAGAGGACATGGTCAAGAGGGGGACATCAAGTCAGTGTTTGGAATATTGGGCAACAATTATTTAATTCTTTACCCAAACACAAGAAACATTGCAATTTACAATCAGTATCTATGGAAGAAATAGGAAATAAAAGACAACGAACCTAGGGATGGAGTCTTTACCATGAACACGAAACCTTTATAAAATCATATTTTGTGAATTGGTGGGGAAAGAGACAAGAAGAGCATTAGCATTTCGATTAGGGCAGAAGGTAAGAAATTTTGGTTGTAAAATAAACAATTACAAGTTAGGTTAAAGACTAATCAAAGAATGAGTAAATGATAATATAGTTGAATTCAGTAAAGGATTGGTGCTTGAGATATAAATATAAGATAAATAATAATGTGTTAAATATAATATTTTCACTGTACATATATAAATCATAAATTGATTAACATATTTGGTAAATATGTTAGAATTAAACATGCTTTGATATTATGTTGAAATGATGGATGTTGAATCATTGAATGAAGTTGCACACACTTCAAAGGATCTTTCCAAGAGAAATTACACCACACAAAAAGTGTTGGAACTAAGGGCTGCAAAGAGAGATTACTATTGATCTACAACATTAGATCATAGATTGATATTTGATTGATATGATATGTTACAAATGAACAAAATGCATGATTATATAGGAAAAAGAGAAAACCTAAGATGCATGAGATGTTGCCATACATGTCATGATCTAACATGTGACAACATGTGAACCCTATCTAGGAAATTATTAAATGTTGAGATAAGTTCTAGAAGGACAACTCATCTTCTAGAAGGAATCTTATCCCTACAAACATGGAAGGGGACATTACCCCATTATTAAATACTTTATTTAAGATGCAACCTAGGACTAAATGATATATGACCTAAGTTAACTTATGCTAGTGTAATAATTAATTTACTTATAATAACACCCCCCCCATAATTTTAACTTAGGGAGGAAAATGTAATGATTATGCAAGATGATGAAAAGATGGGTCCCATCTATGAGGCCATGTTAGGTACCCATGTACATGATAAAGATGTAGAAAATCTCCCACAAATAGAGAAAAGGGGAAAAACCAGTGGGAACAAAACCACTCTCGAAAAAGGAGATGCAAATGTAAAAATGTGAGATAAGATGGAAAGGATGGAGGTCTCCCAAATACCCCCAAGTACACCATCCATCACATGGATAAAATAAATTAGTCCCCCCCATAGGGAGGAAATAGAGAGACTATATATCCCCCCAAGAAGATGTGATCACCTAAAAAAATGGTAAGTGTCTAAAGAAAAAACAAGATCCAATGTCGACAAACAACTTGTCTCCCTTTCAGAAGAAACAAAACCAAGTGCAAGTGCATAGATGCTTCCCATTCCAGATAGGAATTGAAGGAAGGAAGGATGAAGGTGGATGATGATGTCTCTAAAATCTACTCAAATGTCTCCTTGCCTAAAGATGAAGATGCCACAATCAATGAAGACGGTGACAAACCAGGATGATGTGGAAACTTATGTTGAACAATATCCAAAGATAGTATGATGGATATGATGAATGTGATGGAGACTTGATAGCCCCTCCAAAATGAAGTATACTCAAAACCACTTAAAGAAGTTTGAAGCAACAAATGATTCCAAACCACAAGTATCCCGCTAGGAAGAAACAAATCCAATGGTGGATGCTGAAGAAACCTCAAATCCTGAATGGAATCATAGGAAGAAGTCCAAAGATGAAATCTCTGAAGAGAAACCAAGTGCCTCCAAGATAGTATCTGGATCCCCAATCAAGGTTGATACAAATGGATGTGGAGAATCAAGAAAGCTCTCCAAAGGTGGATCTGAATAGAGGAGTGATATCCATGTTACCTATTTTCCACTATGAGCTCAAACAGGTAGAGCTGAATGAAATTCATCATTGATAGGTACATAAATTTTCATGTTTTGCTATTAAAGTATTCATTGATCATCATAGAGATCAATTTACATCTGAATCACAGTTTTATTGTGCAAGTATTTGAAATAGAAAATTTGAGAATTTGCATAGTAATGCTTTTATTCATTTTGTAAAAACACTGAATCTCGCACAAGTCATGAGAGTAAATGAATTTGATTATGACAATCAAATGATGAATATAAAATTAAAAGATAAACAACAATATTGAACATAACATAAGCGTAAAGAAGAGGAGCAATTCATTATTGCCTGTAATGATGAATCACTTTCGTTGTTGTCTTTAGTTGTCGCATCTCCAAGCTGTTGCAACCTCGTTCCCTCGCTCCATGAACCTACAAAATTATAAAGGAATGGTATTAGAGCTATACTCTAAGCAATGATGAATTACATTCTACCTTATGCCTGGGCTACCAACAAGAATGTAATTTGCATTAAATAAAGCATTCACTAGATGAAGGTTGACAATCAAGAAAAACAAAACTCAATCGAAGCTTTCAACTTCTTTTATGTTGTTAACATGTTTGTTTCAATGTGCATGAACAGGTTCATCATGTTCGTGATCATTTTTATCAGATATGTGGAGTAAAACGGGCTCCCACAAGGGTACAACTCGACATATCAGAAGGACACTCTCTAATTACACATGAGAGTCATCGATATCAATTACAATCATTAAGAAAAGTTGTTGTAACCAAGAAGAGATTCATAAAGCAGCCATATTTTCATTTGTTATCTTTGTTTCAGCTCTACCTTGCACTTACTTTTGCATCTCAGTAAGGTTTTGAGTCCTTTTACACTAAAGGAAGAATAGGGTATCAATCATTTAAAACTGTTTCTAACAACTCAAGTTTTGTATCTAGTCTGAAAGAGACTTCGAGAAACAAAGTATTATCATAAAGGGACTTGTTACATAGAAGCCTTGAGGCATAAAGAATGACAGTACCATGAAGGCTCCACAAAACATAGCGTCAAGTTTTATGAAGTTTTGAGACTAGTTACATAATTGATAAAAATTTCAAAGATAAGATATGACAGTCTAAAGACCGTGAGCGGTAGCCATGCAAATGTGTTTGAATTTTTCAAGGGTTATATAAGCATTTATAGAAAAATGTAAAAGGCGTGCAATTTTCATATGAAACCTTCGAGGTTACAAGAATACTCAGAATGATTATGCAACCATGGTTTTTTAGTCAAGAGTATAATTTTTTTTTAAGACACCAGGTATGAGAATGTACAAAGAAGTTGATACATACAAATTCCTGGCAAGAATATCAAAATATTACTCACCATGGCAGCTTTTAAAACATTCATATAATGATTCTTGCTCAGAAATGTTTTTATGGTGGAAAAAGTGTAGATTTATTTTTACCCATGTAAGGGTTTCATTCTAAAAATGTAAAATACAATGAATTGCAAATACCCAGATGGGGTTATCATAAGCCACGGCTAGAGATAGTGAAGAAGCACAGAATGGAGAAGTTTTGATTTTTGCCAAATTTTAAAAGCATTTAAAAAATTGATAGTCCACAGCCTTTCATATTGAAAATATATTAGGAAATGAATTTCAAAATACAGTGAAAGGAGGGACAAAATGAGAAAATCACGAGCCTACCTAGGCTCTTCCACCTTTAGGCTTCAGGAAATTGATAGAAGGCAACATTAAGTGTGCAGGCCAAGCTCCATAGTAGTGTATCATGGTGGCTAGAGCCAGCAAAGTGTAGAGATAGATAGGGACAAAGAAATGACAAAGAAATATATTGAATATTTATGCATAACCGCGCCATTAAGGATTCAAAAAAGCATTCAAATGCTTGAGAATACTCAGATTTGAGACAAAATGAATTTCATATTACCTTTTGTGCTCAAAATATTTCAAGAAACCATCAGAATCGGTAGGGGAACATTAATTTCAAGTTCAAACCCTAACTATCCATGGTCACCGATAGCTTCTTCGTGAAGCTTCTTTCCAAGTCAAATTGGCATAATGATTTTAGGGTTTCTAAGTTTCTCTTTTTGAATGGTTCGATTGTTTACATTTTGAATATCTTTTGGCTTTGAAAATCATTTTGTAAATCATTGTCTTTTAATTTTCCCCGTGGCCATGACTTTTAAGTCAATGAGCCTAGCAATAGTATGGTCGGCCTTATCAAATAATGAACTTTTTTGCTAAATATTATGGCAGTTTATTAAATTATTGACAAATATATGCCAAGTGTGGTCAGCTTTAGGAACTAAGCATGGCGGTCATCAATGATTGTTAATGAACAATGCATATTTTCAAATATATGCTAAGTATGAGATTAGCTTTATTCTTCAGATTTATTTGTATTATTCAATGTAAATGAATTAATTAAATGATGCGTTATAAATCATTTAATTAATTCATCATTTTCAAATGCAAGTGGAGAAGATATTATGTAAAGCTGAGTCACAATTTTCCTTCAGTTACACATCAAAATCAACTGAAGACTTAGACATGAAGATGGAGTTCCAATGTGCATGGGTGAATTGACAAGAACAAGACAGTTTTGCATGATTTAGCCCACCTTTTTCAGGGATTTCTAGTTTAGTTTGAGTTGCAGATCAGTTGCATGCTTTATAACTGTGAGTTCTAGACTGAGTTCACTCATTTTTGCATGAGTTTGAACCTTATTTTCAGGGATTTTTGCTTTTGCTCAGATTTCACCTTGGAATTGTCACTTTCTTACTCAAATTGACTTTCAGTTACTTGTTCATGCACTTTGAAGTGCATTCTCATTGTATATATTGAAAAAGTTTATCTTTTTCATTCCAGTTCTTTTTTCTTGCTTAAACATATAGCAGTGAGGCATTGTAACTCAACTTTTTTGTTATTCAAGCATTGTAATAGAGTTCATATTCAGTATAGTGTTTCCTTTCTCAATATTTCTTGAGTTTTATTGCCCATATGTCTCATTAATTTTGAATATTTATAATTCAAGTTGCACTGTGATCATTTGTATCTGCTCAAAGTTTTTCCTTTTCATTAATGAAACTTTTAAAAAAATACTGGTAATGTTCATGATCTTAATTGAATTGTGAAATTTTAGGACTTTATTGTAGCTGATTGTAGGTTTAAGATACTAGTTAGAATCACACATTTTTTCTGCAATCACCTCTTGTAAATTAGGATTTCAATTAAGCAAGCTAAGATATCTCTTTCCTAGCTAAGTTATTTAGTTTTAGGAGGTTTTCATTTCAGGGAACCAAAGCTTTGATTATCAAAATTAGGCAACCCACAGGCCTGAGAATCATTCCATGTTTCAACAAATTGTTGAAAATTATTCAAGCGTTCAGGTGCAATCAAATTGACAACAATTTTTTAACCGGTGGGACTCTAAATCACTTTTCAAAGCAAGAATTTTACACATCAAGCTGTTATTTTTGTATATACAGCAGTATTTCAGCCTTTTAGAGGACTATTTTTAGATACCTGGTGACTCTGTTTCTCAGTTTCTAGCAGATTAAGTGCAAATAGCATAGAGAAATATTCAGACAAGAAGTTCTTCTTTGTTTGAGTATTTGAAGCTATTTTCGCAAAAGAGAATAGGAAGGAAATCCAAGCGAACACCTGGTAAGCATTCAAGAAAGCAATCAATTTCTCTGATTCAAAGAGTAGAACCATTAGTTTACACATCAAGAAGGAGAGGCAGATCATTAACAAGGCAGTGAAGTTCATTTTCACCTTCGCTAAGTTACAAAGTACCATTTCAACCTGTACTGATGTGCAAGCTATAAATCCCAAAATACTAGCAACTTCGATGGCCAGAGCACATATTTTTGAGCAAGTCTACCCTTTTTTACTCGTGAGGATTAGACTACGCCCCTTGAGCATATTAGAGATGTAGCCTTGCTATGTGGAGTTCATCATGTGATTTACGAGAATGTAGCTTTGAGGTTATTAGCAGTGTCATTCAAGGGGAAAGTATCTCAGTGGTTTTGTGGCTTACTAGTCAATAGTGTCCTGACATGGGATGATTTAGGAGACAAGTTGACCAAGCAATTTTCAGATAAGTCTGATCATTTATCTCTAGTTGAACAAATGACGAATATAAAGAGATCGCCATAAGAATAGATGATGGACTTTAATTTTAGATTTCAAAGGACATGGGATCGAATTCCAGTAATGGTAAGGCCAACTCCTAACCATGCTTTTATGTATTACCTTAGATCATTGAATAGTGATATTGCTTTAATGATACAGTCAATGGGTGGGTTAACATTACCAGCAACATATGACATCATTATTAGAGCTGAAAACAACCTTATACAAGCTGGTAAACTTGCCTCAAGACCCCCTGTGCCAATTTTCTCAGAGGTATAGCCATATATGCCCATTCAAATACCTCCAATAGCCACTATAGCTGTTGTTCGAACCTTAGAATTCCAGACAACATCACAAAATAATGTTGTTCCAGCAAATTCTAACTTGCAAAGACTTAAAGATACTCAACAACAGCTAATAAATGATGAACAACAAATGGCCAAGTTACTACAAACTGTGAGTAACAACTTGGTAAGTCTTAAAAACCAGCAAAGTTCAAAATTTTAGGCCTGATCAATCATCATTTCAAGCAAATAGACCTACTTATCAAAAGGAGCTGATGCCAATATAGAAAAATTTAGCACATGATTATGTATGGTGCTATCCCTGTAATCAGCCTCATAATCAGGCTACTTGCATGAACAGGGTGATTAATCAAGCCCTTATGGTGCAAAATAGTTATGCTACTTCTAAACAAACAAATAAGGAGGACAATAATCAGCAGGATGAACAAACGCAACAGAGTGACCTTGACGTTGCCATGATGAACTGGAAAGGAAGTGAATTTTGTGGAGTTAATCATGTGCAAAGTCAAAATCAGTTAGCCATTTCCATTGCAGCCAATACGAGGGCCAAGAAAAGAGCATTTGATTTAAGACAACAAGTTGTTCTTGATAAACAATAGGCATAAAAAGATAAACAACCTACTGTTCAATAGAAAAATTAAGATTTTATAGCCCAAAAGGGGTAGGTTCAGCCTTCAACAGATCAGAATGTTCATATTTTACCAAGACAGCAAGCTTGACCATCAAAGGAGTAGCCTAAAGTTCAGTTCCAGCCTCAAGCAACACAAACAAACACTGTTGTTCAAAAAGTACAATCAAAGGTTAATGTTTCTTCTTTCAATATCGTTGAGCATATGAAAAAGACAATTGTTGGCATTACTATGTTAGATGCATTATGCCTTCCTAGGAAAAAAGAAAGTTTGCAAGAAGCTTTGGCTAAGATATCAATTTATGATGAAACAATTACAGAGTAGCCAAGAGTTCTTGCAAAAAATTCAGATCAAAAGCAGGAGTGGCTAGCTAAAGAGGTAAAACCACCACCTTTTTATGTCAACTTGATAATTGGTGATAACATAGTGCATAACTGCATGATCGATAGTGGAGCAAGTAGCTTAATTATGCCTAAACAGTTGGTAGACAATTTAGGACTTGAGTATGAACTATTGTCAAAAGGGGTAGTTCAATTGGATGGTACATCTATAAAGTCTGTAAGAGTTATTAAAAATTTGCCTCGTACATTGCATGCCTGCCCCAACTTTCAAATTTCACAGGACATATACATTATTGATCTCCCACCTTATTTTTCCATTTGCTTTTCTAGAGATTTCACTGTGAAATTAGGTGGTTATTTGTCATCAGACTGGTCACACATGTTTTTCAAAACCATATATGGTACTAGAGTCATGAGTAAGTCATAATCACTATCTAGAGACCATATTGAACCTTATGTTCTAAATCCCATAATTGCAAACCTAGCTTTCCATGATTAGGAGGATCAATCCATGACCCTTGACCCCACTGTACCTATAGAAGGCATACCTAACATAAATCAAGATGAGTGGGCAACCGAGAATCATGAGATTGATTCATTCAGTATCATAGATGAAGTAGGTTTAGGCATTTATATGATTCGGGAACCTAATGCAATTATTCCAAATCTGGTCAAGGAGGAAAAACAACAAGTACAACAAATTGATCAGCTTTGGAAGCTATATTTTGATGGTTCCATGAGTAAAATTGGTGTTGGTGGAGGAGCTGTTTTGATTTTGTTTGAAGGAGATAGCTATTATTCAGCTTTTAGATTTGCTTTCACCTATTCTAATAATGTTGTTGAGTATGAAGCATTAATACATGGCTTAGAATGGGCCAGAGAAAGAAAGATTAAGTGCTTACAGGTGTATGGTCATTCAGAATTAATAGCAAATCAAGTTAGAAATTTGAATGTAACAAAGAATGATTTACTGAAATTGTATAAACATCATTATGGGACTTAATTGACAATTTTCACGCATTTAATCTGCAATCAGTGCCTAGACTTCAGAATAAGCAAGTTGATAAACTTGTTGCTCTAGGGTCACAGTTTGAAATTCTGACTAAAATTCACAATGTGGAGGTATAGTAATATGTGAAGGTAGTTTTCAGACTTTCAGTACCTGATAATAATGTAAGTTGGCAGATTTTTGATAGTGATGAACAAATAGTTCATTTTTTGATGGAAGAAGTTGAGTTTTCTATTGGAAATCAGTAGAATTTCGATCAGCAATATGGTGATCGGATCATGCAAGTCAAGTCTAACAAGCTGCCAAAGGGTTTGGTGACCCTTGAATCCATCTTCAACACTGATGACCTAGTTAGAAGAGATAAATCAAGCATTACAGTGAAGTAGGAACATTACAAATCAATAGAAATATTCAAGGACAAGCTGCTTAACCTTGGAAAAGTCTGTACAAAGGCAGAACAACAAGCCTTTATCTTGTTTTGTCAAAAATTCAGCAACATATTTTCTTAGCAGTATGGAGATTTGAAGGGTTTTAACCTTGAATTATCTCAGCATACAATTGAGCTTGAGCCTAATGCAAAACCAGTAAGACAGAAGTAGAGGCCTTTGAATCCGAAGCTAGAAAATTTGATGAAAATAGAGTTAAACAAGTTGATCGAAGGTAGTATAATATTTCCAATCAAGCACATTTCTTGGGTGTCAAATTTGGTGTCTGTCAGAAAGAAGAGCGTGGAGATAAGGCTGTGCATTGATTTTCATGATCTAAACAGAGCTTCACTCAAAGATCATTATTCGTTGCCTTCAATGGAGCAAATATTGTAGGTTGTTTTAGGATCAGAAAGGTTTTCATTGTTGGATGGGTATTCAGGTTACAACCAAATATTGGTTAAGGAGGAAGATTAGTATAAGATAGCCTTTACCACCAAGTGGGGCACAATGGCTTACAAAAAGATGTCTTTTGGACTGTCAAACGTAGAAGCCACCTTTTAGAGAGAGATGGATATGGCTCTGCAAGGTTTGATAAATAAATTTGTTCTTGTTTACCTGAAAGATATCACTATTTTCTCATGGAATGTTGATGATCATTTCAATCATCTTAGAAAGATATTCGAGAGATGCAGAGAATATGGGATCTCTTTGAATCCAAAGAAAAGTATTTTTTATGTTCATGAAGGTAAGCTTCTAGGCTATATTGTTTCAAAAGAAGGCATTTCTATTGACCTAGAATGTATTGCAGCCATTTTGGCTTTACTGCTACCTGCTCACAATAAGGGTTTGCAGAGCTTTCTAGGCAGAATAAACTTCGTGAGGAGGTTTACTCCCAATGTTCCAGCATTATTACAACCATTAATAGCCATGCTAAAGAAAAACACTTAATTCAGCTGGTCAAAAGAAGGTAAGAACACTTTTGAGCAGATTAAAGAGGCACTTGCAGCAGCCCCTACTCTTATCAATCCTGATTTTGATAAAGATTTCATACTATATGCATTTGGAGGAGTGGATACTATCTCTACAATGCTATGTTAGTAAAATAATGAAGGTATGGAGCAACCCATAGCTTTCTTCAGTCAAGTCTTGCATGATTACGAAACAAAATATTCATTCATTGAAAAGCATGTACTTGCTTTAGTGAGAAGTTTGAAAAAATTCAGACATATGTTGTCTAATAATAAGATAAATCTGCTAGTAGCTCACCCAATAGTCAAGGAGTTTCTGCTAAATAAGGACATTAATGACAAGCGAGTAGGCTGGATAACCAAAGTCATGGAGTATGACATTAGTATAAAGGTTACCAAGCTTGTTCGAGGTAAAGGACTGTGCGAACAACTTGCAGAAAATGAAGAAAACAACAGTGAAAAGGTTGTTACAGTTATGAATAGTGAAGACGAACCTATTGTTTCAACTGTTCCAACTGATTGGATCCATCAGATGATCCATTACTTGCATACTGGAGATTGTCTAGAAGCTTTAGACAAATCTAAATGAAGATATTATAGGTTACAAGCAATTCCTTATGCAGAAATTGATGGTGTTCTTTATAAGAAGGATTTCATTGGTGTTTTTTTAGATGTATTTATCCAGATCAGACTGAAAGAATTCTTGAAGAATTCCATGATGGACCTACTGGAGGTCATTTTGCACCATGTACTATAGCTCTAAAAATTATGAAGGCGGGCTATTATTGGCTAGATCTTTTCAAAGATGCTCATACTTATGTCATAAAACGTACCAAATGTTCACTTTTTGTAGGAAAACAAAAGTTAGCAACCCTGCCCCTAAATCCAATTCAGGTTGAGCAGTCATTTGGAAAGTGGGGACTCGATTTTATCAGTCCAATCAATCCACCCTCAAGTGTTGGGCATAGATGGATTTTAACTGTCATAAACTACTTTACAAAGTGGACTGAAGCAATCGCATTAAGATATGCAAATGAAACATTAGTTTTAAACTTTTATCATGATATAGTTTCCAAGTTTGGTACACCTGATTCAATTATTTCAGATAATGCTTTGGATTTTGTTGGTTTAAGAGTTTCAGATTGGTCAGTAAAGAATAATATTTATTTGAACACTTCATCCAATTATTACCCCCAGGGTAATGGACAAGTTGAATCAACAAATAAGAATATGATTAAGATCATACAAAAGACTATTGAAGATAATTAGAGGTCATGGCATGACAATCTCAATTTAGCCTTGTCGGCTAATAGAGTTACGCGAAAATGATCAACATGATTTTCACCTTATGTTTTGGTTTATGGTAAAGAGGAAAAACTTCCTATCTCAATTGAATTGCCAACTTTGAGTTGCATAAAAGAGCGTGAATTACTTGAGGAGTAGCCAATGCAAGTCAAGCTTGCTCAATTAATAGAGTTGGAAGAAACTAAAAGGGAAGCCTACAGAAAGCTTGAGATTCATCATTCTCAAATGAAGAAGACATTCAATAAGAAAGCAACAACAAGGATCTTCAATGAGGGTGATTTAGTTTTCAAGTGGGATGAGCTCAAAAGCAGGCTTGGTAAACATATGAAGTTCAATGCCATGTGGGATGGCCCCTACATTATTACAAAAAAGAAAGAACACAATACATTTCAGCTTTCAAAGCTGAATGGTGAAGTACTACCAATCCCTATCAATGAGATTCATTTGAAACAGTGTTATTAAGCATCTGGGTTTTAGTTGTACATAGTAGGATAGTTTTTAGTTTCAGTAATGCTTTCATAAGTGCCTGTTGGCACATTTCATTTTAGTTTTGTCATGTTTTCAATAAGCGCAGTTGTTTCACCTTGTTTTTCAGATTCTATCTTCAACATAATTGCCGTAGTTTCTTTCAGTTTGTGTATTTTGAAGCTGAGTTATAGGTTTCTAAGTTAAAACAAAAAAATAACATGGACTCCATGTCTAATGGATAAGTTATATACTAGTCTAGTGTGTTTAGCAGGCAAACACTCCACAGAGGTCGCCAATTTGTTACCTATTTTTCACTACGAGCTCAAACAGGTAGACCTGAATCAAATTCATCATTGAAGGGTATAAAATTTTTCATGTTTTTCTGTTAAAGTATTCATTGGTCATCATAGAGATCAATTTACATCTGAATCACAGTTTTATTGTGCAAGTATTTGAAACAGAAAATTTGAGAATTTGCATAGTAATGCTTTTATTCATTTTGTAAAAACACTGAATCTCGCACAAGCCGTGAGAGTAACTGAATTTGATTATGAAAATCAAATGATGAATATAAAATTCAAAGACAAATACACTACTGAACATAAGTGTAAAGAAGAGGAGCAATTCATCATTTCCTATAATGATGAATCACTTTCGTTGGTGTCTTTAGTCGTTGTATCTCCAAGCTGCTACAACCTCGTTCCCTCACTCCATGAACCTACAAAATTATAAAGGAATGGTGTTAGAGTTATACTCTAAGCAATGATGAATTACATTTTGCCTTATGCCTATGCTACCAACAGGAATGTAATTTGCATTAAATCAAGCATTCACCAGATGAAAGGTTGAAAATCAAGAAAAACAAAACTCAATGGAAGCTTTCAGCTTCTTTTATTTTGCTAACATGTTTGTTTCAATGTGAAGGAACAGGTTCATCATGTTCGTGATCATTTTTATTAGATATGTGGAGTAAAATGGGCTCCCACAAGGGTAGAGCTCGACATATTAGAAGGATGCTCTCTAATTACAAATGAGAGTCATCGATATCAATTACAATCATTAAGAAAAGATGTTGTAACCAAGAAGAGATTCATAAAGCAGCTATATTTTCATTTGTTATCTTTGTTTCAGCTCTACCTAACACTTACTTTTGCATCTCAGTAAGGTATTGAGTCCTTTGATATTGAAGGGAGAACAAGGTATCAATGATTTAAAACTATTTCTAACAACTCAAGATTTGTATATAGTCTGAAAGAGACTTCAAGAAATAGAGTACTATCATAAAGGGACTTGTTACATAGAAGCGTTGAGGCATAAAGAATGACAGTACCATGAAGGCTCCACAAAACAAAGCATCAAGTTTTATGAAGTTTTGAGACTAGTTACATAATTGATAAAAATGGCAAAGATAAGATATGACAGTCTAAAGACCGTGAGAGGTAGCCATGTAAGTGCATTTGAGTTTTTCAAGGGTTATATGAGAATTTATAGAAATATGTATAAGGTGTGCAATTTTCAGATGAAACCTTTGAGGTTACAAGAATACTCAAAATGCTTATGAAGCCATGGTTTTTTAGTCAAGAGTATAAGTTTTTTTTTAGACACCAAGTATGAGAATACAGAGAAGTTGATACATACAAATTCGTGCCAAGAATATCAAAATATTACTCACCATGGCAATTGTTACAGCATTCATGTAATGATTCTTGCTCATAAATGTTTTTATGGTGGAAAAAATACATATTTCTTTTTACCCATGTAAGGGTTTCATTCTAAAAATGTAAAATACAGTGAATTGCAAATACCCAGATGGGGTTATCATAAGCCATGGCCAAAGACAGTGAAGAAGCACAAAATGGAGAAGTTTTGAGTTTTGTTGAATTTTAAAAGCAGCCAGAAAATTGATAGTCCACGGCCTTTCATATTGAAAATATATTAGGAAATGAATTTTGAAATACAGTGAAAGGAGGGCCAGAATGAAAAAATCACGAGCCTATCTAGGCTCTTCCGCCTTCATGCTTCAGGAAATTGACAGAAGGAAACATTAAGTGTACAGGCCAAGCTCCATAGTAGTGTATCATGGCAGCCAGATCCAGCAAAGTGCAGAGATAGATAGGGACAAAGAAATGACAAAGAAATATATCATATATTTATGCACAGCCACACAATTAAGGCTTCAAAAGAGCATTGAAATGCTTGAGAATACTCATATTTGAGACAAAATGAACTTCATCTTACCTTTTGTGCTCAGAATCTTTCAAGAAACCATCAGAATCAGTAGGGGAAGGTCAATTTTGAGTTCAAACACTACTCCATGGCAATTGACAGCTTCTTCGTGAAGCTTCTTTCCAAGTCAAATTGGCATAATGATTTTAGGGTTCCTTAGTTTCTCTTTTGGCATGGTTCGATGGTTTACATTTTGACTATCTTTTGGCTTTGAAAATCATTTTGTAGATCATTATGTCTTTTAATTTTCCACGTGGCCATGACTTTTAAGTCAATGATCCTAGCAATAGTATGGTCGGCCTTATCAAATAATGAACTTTTTGCTAAATATTATGGCAGTTTATTAAATTATTGACAAATATATTCCAAGTGTGGTCAGCTTTAGGAACTAAGCATGGTGGTCATCAATGATTGTTAATGAACAATGCATATTTTTAAATATATGCTAAGTATGAGATTAGCTTTATTCTTCAGATTTATTTGTATTATTCAATGTAAATGAATTAATTAAATGATGTGTTATAAATCATTTAATTAATTCATCATTTTTAAATGCAAGTGGATAAGATATTATGTAAAGTTGAGTCACAATTTTACTTCAGTTACACATCAGACTCAACTAAAGACTTAGACATGAAGATGGAGTTCCAATGTGCATGGGCGAATTGACAAGAACGAGATAGTTTTGCATGCTTTAGCCCACCTTTTCATGGATTTCCAGTTTAGTTTGAGTTGCAGATCAGTTGCATGCTTTATGACTGTGATTTCAAGACTGAGTTCACTCATTTTTGCATGAGTTTGAACCTTATTTTGAGGGATTTTTGCTTCTACTCAGATTTCACCATGGAATTGTCACTTTCTCACTGAAATTGACTTTCAGTTACTTGTTCATGCACTTTGAAGTGTATTCTCATTGTATATATTGAATTTTTTTATCTTTTTCATTCCAGTTCTTTTTTCCTGCTTAAACATACAGCAGTGAGGCATTGTAACTCAACATTTTTATTATTCTAGCATTGTAATAGAGTTCATATTCAGTATAGTGTTTCCTTTCTCAATATTTCTTGAGTTTTATTGTCATATAAATGATTTTATTTAAACACTGTGATTTAATCTCAAATCCTTTGTTTTGTCTCATTAATGCTTTAAAAAAAACAAGAAGATTTCATCCTATAATTCAGGTTGCATGTTGTGTTTAACAAAGATTTTAGTCATTTGTATATGTGAAAATCTAGTTTTTCCTTTTACAAACATTGAAACTTCAAACCTACATGTGAAATACTAGTGAATTTCATGATCTTAATTGAATTGTGAAATAAATTTAAGACTTTATTGCAGTTGATTGTAGGTTTAAGATAGTGGTTAGAATCACACGATTTTGGTGCAATCACCTCTTGTAGCTTTAGGATTTCAATTCAAGCAAGCTTTATATCTCTTTCCTAGCCAAGTTATTTAGTCTTAGGAGGTTTTCACAGGGAACCAGCCCTCTCTAGAGATTGATTCTCAAAACTTGGCAACGCACAGGCCAGAGAATCATTCCATGTTTCAACAAATTGCTGAATTTAACTATTCAAGCATTTAGGTGCAATCTGATTGACAACAATCCCATCAAGAATGTCCTCCAAACCTATGGAAGTAGCCAAGTTAGTGATACCTAAAACGAAGCCATCCTGTGATGTCAAGTCTGGATAACTAAATGTGTCCTGATGAGTGATGATGGTGGAAGCTTCAATCAATGACTTTGGACAAGGAATCACTGAATGTGAAGGGATACCAATAGTCTCTGATGGAGAAGAAGTACCTAAAGGAACCTTGTCAATGTCTTTAGAAGATTCAAGGATATCAGCTTCTTGCACAACAATATCATCATGGGGTACCTGATCTGAAGAATGATATTCTAAATCATGATCATTGAGGAAGGGTGGAGTATCTGAATGTCCATTTTTATCCCAAGGCTTAGCCCAAAGGATGTGAGGATAGTCACAATGATCAATAGTACTCATAACATCACAATCAACTTACATTTCAATGATCTCCAAAATAGTGTATCTACTACAACTCCAAGAAAATTCATGAATACCTTCACTTGGATGAGGAACTATACCATACAGATGTGGCAATAGATCAAGTGATTAGAGATGGTGTATGATCCCATCTCACCATTTCTTATAGTTACCCTTGTACAACATAACTAGAGAAGGAGTATATGCAAGCCCCATAATGTACAATTAAATTTCTCCAAAAACACAAAGACAAATGACCTTCAACAACAAATAAAGACTTCCAAGGATGATTTGCAACTGAAGTGATGCTACCTGGATCAAGAAATGTTTTCCCAAGCTTCAGGATATCCAAGTTATTTAAAAAATGCACCAAACTAAAAAAATCAATGTAAGAGTACCTAGAGCTGAAACTGATCAAGGGGTTTGGATTGATGAAAAAAGCTCTGAAAATTCTTCCTAATGCCATTGGAATCACTGAAATATGATGAATGGTTGCAAAGATACGAGCCTTTATGTCCAAATTAGGGTTTTGTCTTCAGTTGGCTATAAAAAAAATTGCATAATTGATGTCACCACTGGAAAGTAGACTAAATTACCTTTTCGTCAGTATCTGGTTTGCTGATTTTTGATACCCTGGTGAAAAGTTATGATAAAATGAAAAAAATGCCTAGATGAGACATTTTGCAGGCTAACGAGGAGCAAAAAATAAGACCCTTTGGGTTGGCACTTGGTTGTTGATGTGGCAATGATGCGTGCTTAGGCAAAAAAAAATGGGCTCCCTCTTGGAGATGTGGCAAGATTGAGAACTTGGGCGGTGTTGCTAGTAGAAGAGAGGCTCTGCTCGGATAGAGAGGACCCTTTGGTTTCTAATGGAACCAAGGGCTCGGCGGTTAGGGGCTTTATCTCTGTAGGAGTAAGGACAACCAGCAAGAGAATGGGCTATCCTGCAGGAGTCAGTCAGCAAGTGAAGATTAATGTCGGTGTGGGGTATGGGCCAATGAAAGAATTCTATGATGCCGATGCTGGAAGCTGGGGCCAGCCAGATAGAATGGTGAATCCCATAGGCAATGGTGGGAAATAGGAAATGATGTTCAGTGATGGTCGGATCTCGTACAATGTCTATAAATAGTTAATGTGGTCAACAAATACCTTTGTTTTGGTTTTTAAATATTGTCAATGGCAATTAAAAACAAAAAGAAAATTTTAAAGTATTTATCAACCAAAGAATAAGCCACAAAAAAAATGTCGATGCTGAATATTTATATGCTGACCGCAGATTTAATCAAGCCTGATGATTTAAAAATCAAACCCCATAAAAAGATGATGAAGGATGCCGACCATGAATAAATTAACAGGTCGCTCAAATATTTTTCTGCAAACTATAGAAAAATATGACTTTTTTCCAAAATAATATGAAAATAAGCCTAATTTTTCTAAAATGAAAAAAGTGCCTACAATTAATTTTTTTTTCCTTAGAGAACAACTGACCGGGGTGATATTTTTACTAAAAATTGTAAAGATAGTATGGTTGATTTTGCAAACCCAAATACCTCTGATGGCTCCCAAGTTGATGAATCTAATTTTGATGATTGAATAGGTGATCCTAGGGTTTCGAGGCCTTCTGAAGACAATGGCAAGCTTGGATCTGACTCTATCTACTTCAGAAATCAGTTTGGTCCACAGGTGGAAACAAGTAGCCTTCAATGGAAACCGTCAAACCTGGAAGAATCTCTCTATCCCAACTTTCTTGATCCTATGATGAACTCTCAATGGAATGGCTATGATACCTTGTTAGAATTCAACATGCTTTAATATCATGTTGAAATGATGGATGTTGAATCAACCAATGAAGTTGCACACACTTCAAAGGATCTTGCCAAGAGAAATTACACCACAGAGAAAGTGTTACAACTAAGGGCTGCAAAGAGAGATTACTATTGATCTACAACATTAAATCATAGATTGATATTTGATTGATATGATATGTTACAAATGAAAAAAATGCATGATTATATAGGCAAAAGAGAAAACCTAATATGCATGAGATGTTTCCATGTGTCATGATGTAACAACATGTGACAAAATGTGAACCCTATGTAGGAAATTATTAAATGTTGAGATAAGTTCTAGAAGGACAACTTATCTTCTAGAAGGAATCTTATCCCTACAAACATGGAAGGGGACATTACCCCATTATTAAATACTTTATTTAAGATGCAACCTAGGACTAAATGATATATGACCTAAGTTAACTTATGCTAGTGTAATAATTAATTTAATTACACTAACAAAATATAGATATATAAATATATAATATTATTTGCAGTTACTTTATAATAATGCTTGTGGAAATCATTGAGCCATATAAATAATGATTCTATTTATTCGGAATGATGTTAAAAGGGTTAATAGTTTTCCATCGATGGGATCTCGAAAGATGTTCAATATCCAATAGACTTATGAAATATATTTACAAGAATCACTAATCCTTTGACCACAAGGAATTACTTATATCATCTTTGATCTTATTAGATATTGTTCCTGAAATTTATTAATCTTTAATGTTTCTAATGTCCCTCTGAGGAACACTTTGTATAAGTTTTAGGTTTAAGTGCTTCCATGAAAAGGTGTCATTACAGGTAGTATCAGAGCAACTTTCCTGCCATCCTGTGAAAATTGTGTATGTGAACCGATCAAAGAAGAAGGTATACTCTATAAACACATAGAAACACATTTTGTTTTATACAGATCAAGTATGGGTCATATCCCATCTAAAATTGTGAGATTTTCAATAAGAATTAGTGATATTATTTTTGTTGGAAAATGTGCCTCAAACTTACTGACAGGAAAATATTGTAAGGGAAAATTCGGTGAGACCCTCTAAATGTCTTATCGACTAGCAACTGTGTTCTAAACTTCTAAAGTGCTCAGATCGCCGAGACTTTGATTTTTTCTTGCCGATAGGAGTCATTTGCAAGACATGTCTATCGCTGTGAGTTTTCCATCTCATTCCACCCGAACAAACCTCTTGCCAATGGGTTGGTTTCTAGTGGTTATCGGGGAGACTCGTGGCGATGAGTGACATCGAAAAGAGGCATGAACATTCAGAATGACTCATTCCAACAGAATATGTCTCATTGATGCTCTTACACAAGAATGACTTCGGGGTGACATGAAGGCTCGATAAGAGTCTAACCGATGGATGTTTCTCTTGGTAATAGTTGTGTATTCGATACGAACTCTTGGTGATAGCATTTCTCTCGTCGACAGTCTATGTTCAATATGAGCTCTTTCTGATATTGTTAGTCTTAGCAATAGATGTGCATTTTGTATGATGTCTCACTGATAGTGATGGTCCTGTCGATGGATATCCATGTGATAAACTTCGGTGTGACTTCTTTCCGATGGTGTTGATCTTACCGATAGACTGGTCGAGGTGACATGAACTGTCGATGACATCGGTGTAACTCTGGCCGATGATACTTGGTCAGGTTTTGCATTCGGTAAGAACTCTTGCTGATGAATGTGGTCTCATCGATAGGCTAGTGAATTCGATTTGACTTCTCAAGATGTTGCCGATAGTGATGATCATGCCGATGGTCCTGTGATCGAGCATTTTGACATCGGGGAGACATGATCTAGTGTCTCACCGACATGCGATATAGGTTAAACCATTTTGACCAAATGACTATCCTACATGGTCTTTTTTCGACCAATCAGAGAAGCAGAATGTGAACCATTAGCAGTTTGACTATTGTGACCATTCCTATGTGGAAGATGAACAAATTGTGAGGAAAATGATTATGCTCTGTAATGGTGGTTGATGATGAATAGTGTGAGATAATGAAATATTGCTTGGTTGAACACAGATTGATCTAAGTAAATTCTTTGGATGTTTCTGAGAGCTATTCTGTACAAGATTGATCAGTGAATGTTGCTGCTATAAATTGACATCAGAAAGTGAAGTCTATATTGTGTATGTAATTTTGTTTACTATAATACAAAGAGGCTTTTCTTAGTGTGGTGGGTTTTTCTCCCGTAAGGGTTTTCCCACGTAAATCTGGTGTCCAATTGTGTATGTTCATTTCTCCTTTCTATTATTCTTTTCAAGTATATCTTAATGAACTATAATTGCAAAATTTAAAGTCATATATGCATTCTTCCCTGAGGTTTTGGCGTTAGGAGAGTTTGTTCCGCATCTAAGCTTTCCTTACAATTTTGGCAAATAAATAGGGAGATTAAATTGATGATGAATAGGTGTATCTAAATATCATTGATAAATATACCTAAATATATGATGATTGATGAGTACATAATAGGTGATTGATAAATAAAATTTATGCAAAATAATGTTTATCAAATTGATGTAATTTATTATCATCATTTTGGGAATGCATGTCACTATTATTGTATAGAAATATGTTATTTTGTAATGGAAAACTAATGATGTTATGATGATCTATCATTCTATTTAAACATAGTATAAGAAGGAAACATTGTTGGTTGGGGGTTTCTGTAGATCAAAGTGGTAAGTATTAGGTGTGTACTATCATAGCCCTAAATCAACAATGCCTTTATATAGTTGGAAAACAATATTTGTTTAACATGTTATAAATGATTGATAAGGGATTGCTAATTGATAGATTTAAAGAATAAAGGACTAGTGCATATACATTCATATGATAAATAGATTATTAATATGGGTATGTGCAAGATCATCATGGAGAAAATAGGCCCTTAAGTGGTGAAAAATTTAGAAAAATCAGAGTTAGGCAACTTGATGTAAAAATTTGAATAAGTTATCTATATTATTTCAAAAATATGTAAGAATAGAATCTATAGCAAACTAAATGTAGTTTCTAAACTACTAGGTTTTTTTTTTTTTTAATCCATTTGATGAAAATTTGAAATTTCAATGCAGTAGTACTTAAATTTTAGGGAAAAAATAAGAAGTAGGTGTCTGTCTGACCACCCTAACCACAATAAAATAATAATATTTTTTCATAATATTTTAGATATAAGTAGAGGACTCATGTCCCGATGTGATGCATATTTTTTGTAATTTTTTTCCAAGTAAATAATTAATTATAATTTTTTTATTACAAATTTAAAAAAATATAAAAACTCGGATGTTTGACCACCTTAACTTGGTCAAAAATTCATGAAATTCATTTTTTTTTCTAATCCTATAGTATGTGAAGCATAGAATTTGATGCATTTTTTAGATTAAAACAATTTGATACCATTTGAAAGTTATAGATGTTTTTCAATCAACATATCAATAAAGACTGAAGTCATAATTCAAATACAAAATGAATAATAATTAGTTATTAAATTCAAAGTAAAGCATAATTTATATTGGTGGAAATATGAGAATCTTCTTTAAAAGTCCTTTTCGTTTCATCAATTTTGGGTAAAAAAAACGTCATCAGCCACATGGGCCATCATATCACTTACATATCACCACTTTTGTTCCCATTGTGATCCTATACATACCCATATCTTGATGAATTCATGAATCCTCATAGCATGTTGTAATTGTGGGTAACTTCTTGATATGATAATCATTAGATGCAATTGTTGTATCATCAAACAATCATGTAGTTGGTTGAGGGATGGAACCAATACATTGAGAAAATACTAGAGTCCCTTCAATGTAGACCACCCTCATTGGATGTCTGCAGTCTTCCATTGAGGGATAATGGGGTCATTACAATGGGTCCTTGTTGGCTGCCCTTAGGTTGAGAAGGGAGTGCTCTAAGAGCCTCCTATGGAAATCCTTCCTCCAAACTATCTCATGGACTATGTGTCTTCCCATTATCAAATTATCATTTTTTTCAATCAAATCATTAGGGAGGAGAGTTGGAAGCACATGAAGGAGATAAGAGACTAGGGTCCCTTTGAGGTAGGCCACCCTCCTTGGATGACTGCAGTCTTCCATTGAGGGCCGAGGGGGTCATTACAACCGATGTTTATTGGCCGCCCTCAAATTTAGAAGGGGAGAACTAAGGGAATCCTTGTGTGTGACCTCTCTTGCCTCACTTATGGTGTTGATGAACAAGAAATGATAACTTGGGGCATTTTAACATCTATTTATTTTTCTCAAAAAATTACAAGTTGAATGCACAATTACATATGATTTATATGATAAGAATGGTTTTCATTACTTCATTGTGTTTGGATTAATATATCTTTCAAGTTAGTATTCTTATTGCATGAAGTATGTTTGTGTTTCATTAATGTATATACTTGATGATCTTGGGATGGTGGATGGGTCCACGGTGTAATATGGGATGCACTGAATCCCCCTTCCCAATTGTCTGATGGTATTTTTTCATTCAATTTTTTTTGTATTTGAGTATATACTCTATGATTGTAATTATATTTGAGTGCTTACTCTATGCCTTGTACTCAGATTTGCAAAAGGCAATATGGTTTAAGAAATAATGTTCTTGATCTCTGTATTCTTATTCTTGAAACAACAAGTACTTGCTCCCTCTGATTTTCCATTTCTTTGTGTATTGTTGTATACCTTGTATGAATACTTCATGTATGAGTGTATTTATATTGCTTCCTACCTTATGAGTATTTATTCATTGCACACCTTGTCTGGGTTTATGTTCACTATGAATGTACTTCTAGTGTATTTATTTTCACACCTTGTGGGTAATTTTTTGCTCGATGCTTCTATTTTACATTGTGTGTCTTACTCCATATATTTGTAAGTGTATTTTGTGTATTTTTATGCTTCATATGTAATATACGATTATGCTCTATAAATGTATTCTTGTGTGCTCCATGCTTGGTATCTTGTATGCATTTATGCCTAATACATTCAACTTGACTACTCTATGGATAACTATCTGATGTGTCTT
The DNA here is from genome assembly GCA_007258455.2 of Sequoia sempervirens. Classification (NCBI taxonomy): domain Eukaryota; kingdom Viridiplantae; phylum Streptophyta; class Pinopsida; order Cupressales; family Cupressaceae; genus Sequoia; species Sequoia sempervirens. The sequence goes on along the minus strand of VDFB02271358.1, from coordinate 404,162,518 downwards.
TCAATATTGGTGTGTTTCTAACATGTCTACTCCATTTTTATGCATACTTGATCTTTATATATTCAAGTGTATACTTCCTGAATACTTCATGCCTTATGTATTTGAGTCTTTGCTCCATTCTCCATGTGTTTATTCATGCTTTTACTTCATGCTTGAATGCTTATGTGTATTTAAATGCATGATTCATATCTTATGAGTGTACCTCATGTCTTACATACTTGCTTTATGCCTGATGTGATTTAGCATGTTTATGGCATGTGTATGTTTATGTTATGCATGTTATAATTCTTGAGTGTATACTTTTGATTGAACATGTCTACTTCTTCGAGTGAATTTGCATGCCTTGAGTGTATTAAAGTGCTTGACTTATATTTCCTAAGTATGTTTGTTATATCTTGAGAGTAATTATTATGTGTCTATTATATGTTTGATGTAACTTCAACATGATTATTTCATGAAAGCTTATGTGTGATCAATTCATGTTTTTCAAGATTCTTCACATGGGAGTGTCATCTTAATTCTTTGAACGTGCTTGATAACATGACTTATGCTTTTTATGTTACTGGCTTCATTACCGATGTGATTGTGTCTTAGAATATCTTATGAGCATACCTTGTGATTGTTTCATGTATGATAAATTTCTCTACGTAGGGTGCGTATTCAACATGAGTGTTTAATGTGTGCACCTATTGTATGCCATTGATTGCTACATAACATAAATAGTTTCTCTATATCTTGTGTATTCTATGCAAATGTGTTGCACGTAGAATTATTTCCTTGACTGTATATTTATCTTCATGGGTGCTAATATGAATATGCCATGAATTTGTGTACTAATTCTTAAAATAGATGTATTATAAATACTCCATGCATACACTCCATGTATTCATAAGTTATGATGGCTTCACTTCTTCTGTATATTTAGATTCTTACCTATATCTCAAGTGTTTTGAACATATTTTCTTCAATACTCATCTCTTGTATGCCTATGTTTGATATATGCCTCATGAATTCAAATGCAAGACCTGCACGTATAAATTTTCATAACACTCAGGTCTTTGTATTCGAATGAATTCAAGTATGACTTATAAATTCAAATGATCTCAAGTGTACACTATTTGCTATTGAAGTGAAATATACTTGGAATTGTGATTGCTCGAGGACAAGCAATCATGGGTGGGGAGGACTATCATGTCCCCAAAATTGGACATTTAGATAATTAAGAAACATAATTAAAATAGTAAAAATTTGATATTTTATCATTGCAATTGTCCAAAACAATATTATAATTATAAATATTATAAATAACATCATAAATATTATTATGATATAATAGATAAATTATCATTACTAGATAGTTATAATTATTATAAATACAAAATCAATATTAAGGGTATAAAAGAAATATTAATAATATTATTATAATTATAATTACCATAAGGTAATAATCATATAACAAATAAATGATATCTATTATCGACTCTCAAATATCTAGAATAAAAGTAATAAAATGAAGAGAACCTAAATACCATTAATAAATGATAACACTATAAGCATAATATATTATTACAAGCTGGGCGATTATTGCAAATTATATCTTTAGAAATAAGAGTTTGAAAATCTAAATCACATATAGCTAAAGTGGCATCGACATATATCCCTAAACAAATAGCATGTTTTTCAAACGGGCATGATGCATACCACCACCATGGACTCCCATGGCTCTTCTAAAGTCTTTTGTCATGTCTTGATGCTGACATAGATGAAGGAGGAGTATCGCTAAAGAGTATGCAACTCACAGTTATGTTGGAAGGGGAATTACTCTAAGAGGGAGGGGGTGAATCAGAGTAATATATTTAAAACTTTTAAAACATGAAATGTAGATTTAAACCCCGTTTTAATTTTAAACAATGGTGACCTTATAAATGCAAATTAAACACTAAATTTTGAATGACTAATTTAATGATTATCAAATATATCAACTCATATCAAAGCATGATGTATATTGTTCATATAGTATTGGATGAACAATTTTTGATGCTTTCTTATGCACAAAACAACAAACTCACTTATGGAAAAATTTCACACATTGAACACAAGCAAATGAACTATAATCTTGACAACAACTTGAAACTATGAAAAGTATCAGAGCATTGCATGAACAACTTTAAAAATCACTGAAATAAAGATTATGCAAGATAGAGACAAACGAAAAAAGAGAGACACAAAAATTTTCTGAGTGGAAAACCCTCTTCGGGTAGAGAAACCACTTGAAAATGCCTTATAGGCTTAACTCCAAAAATGTTTACAATAATTTATGAGCACCAAATAAATGATAATGTGGAGCACCAACTCTAATAATAAACTGAAGCACCAACTTCATCAAAAACTAATAGTATTGTAACCTATTAGAAACTTATAATTGCAATGAGTATCTATAGTTACAAAATTACAATAGGATACAAAATGATTTTTCAATAATGCTCAACTCAAAATAATCTATGTAATACAATCAGAGATGAAAAGAATATAAACCTTCTTTTCTTCTTTACAAAAACATATCATAGTAATATTCCCTCATTTTCTACCATACACTATTCAGATTATAACTTCTCTCTTTCCATCTCCCTCAGTCATGGCTTTTTTCCATGCATTTATACAATGAGCATAAAATAGTTATTCTTTTCAAAAACCCGTATCCAATAACTAGGGTTTGTATAACCAATGTTGCTAAATAATGATACCCACAATGGGTGTTTGAAAAACCATTGACATGTCGATGAATGCCAACGAAAATGATAAAACCCTTGTGTAGAGTCGAATTAATGAAAACTGTCATTAACCTTTAACAAATTTTTGAACTTCAACAAAAACTTAACCACAAAATCAGTTACCTTTGAAGTCAGCAAAAAACTCTTTCAAATTGAAATAAAAATACCTATCATGGTGGCTAAAACATTACCATCTGATTATGTAAAATTTTCATAATGGTCTCACTAAAACTCTTCCAACTCCCAGCTCAAAAAGTGTCCATCATAGAAACTGCCAATTGATTCTCCAATTGAACATACCTCTAGCTCAAACCAAGACTTAGCTTAGAATTTACAAATGTATTTTCTATGCCAGCTAGGGTTCAGCTACTTGCAAAGTGAAATAACTAACAAAATACTCACATTTCCCTATTTCCTTCACCATCAATCCCTTAGTCAAAAAAATAATCATTTGGAATCCATAAACACAAATGTAATCATTTTTAAGTCCACAATCACTGAAAAGATAATAAGCTATGTCAAAGTCCACATGAGTTCATTTACCAACTATCCAAGTCACCATGTAGCAAAATGATAATATTGTCACTGCCAAATAACATGTGAACAAAAGAAAATAACTTTCGATGAAAACTCATCAAGTGGAGTTCAATAAAATATTTATCATGTCGACCCAAAGTGTTGTGAAATATTCACTCTTAAAAAAATAAATAGAATGTGCAATAAAACCTAAGACTAATAAGATATGATCATCCTTCAATCCTTTATTCAAAAAGCCAATGGAAAATCCAACTTTCCAATCACTTTATAAGTGATATAAATAACATATGCCTTAATGTCGACCAAAGCATTTACCATAAAAACATCACTTATAAACCTTGTGCAAAAATATATAAGTATGAAATATGAATGAAACAAAAATAATGTCACAATGATAATCATAGTAAGAACATGCAAACCAAAGATATATATATATATATATATATATATATATATATATATATATATATATATATATATATATAGCTATATGAGGAAGCATGATCATAGTCAAATATACAAAATGAAAACCTGAAGATCACCTTAGCACAATATAGCTCAAAATGTTGAACTTGTCAAAATAGTACTTTACCACTTGTCAAATAAATTTTATTAGAACCTCAACTGAACTAAACATCACAAACACCTAAAAGAATAACCCTATAAGCAAGATGTTTGTTAATCTGCACAAAATGTAACCCTATAATCAAGATGTCTTTTAATCTCTACAAGGAGTGAAAAGATCAATACCATCAAACTAGATATAAACCAACATCACAATGTTGTCATTGAACATGATATTGAATACCAAAACTGAAAATGAACAAGAATGATATGTTATGATCAAGAATGCCAATGTCAACCACATGAAAACATATACAAATTGATCCACCAAACTGATCATATATCTATATGCAAGTATGTAGCCAAATTTGTGCCAACCAATGATGATCTGACCAATTTGTGAACTTGTTAGCATGCCTTATCGATATTCCAACATCAAGGCATATCGAATCAACTTTTGACATCAAGAACAAACAAACAAAATTGAGAGCCAACAAGTTATTTATTCTTAGTTCCAAAGATGTGCCAACCAATGATGATCTGACCAAATTGTGAAATTTTTATTAATCCTTATCAATATTGCCACATCAAGGGATATAGCATCAACTTTTGACATCAAGAACAAACTAAAACAATTGAGAGCCAAAAAACTCCCCCTTTGTCCTTGATGGAAAAACACATACTATTCTCTCCCCCTATTTGTCTCAATGAAAAAGGATGAAAGAGGAGAATGTGAAATGCCATGAATAAAAAATATAGAAGCCAACCAACACATATCCCTCATAAAATAGCAATTTAAGAATCAAATCATTAATTTAGACATAAGAAAATAACTTTGTTGGATATAACACCTTGTGGTCATATGTGGACAAACAAGCTGCCAAAGCAAACCAATACACCATGGCAATGTATTAAAAATGCCCATTGCATCAACTTTCCAACTGTAAACACAATGTTACCAACATGTATAACCATGTATCAAAGAATCAACTATGACAACATCAAATAAATTATGAGCTTCTCCCCCATACTTAGCATGTACTTCATATGCATGTACAAGATCACATCACTGTTGTAGCAACATATCAGCACCAAATTAACCAGCAAATTGAGATACCAATGTAAACAAGATTCTCAAGAATCTCATTGTAGATTTCTTCCAAACAAGATATTATCCATCATCTCTCATAACATCACAAGAATTTACACTTAAAGCACACTGTGTGAAAATAAAATCTTAAGATATCCTTACCAAATAGCCTTTATCTACCTGACTGAGTACATAGGATGCATCAAATACTTGAAACCTATTCAAGCACCTATTAAAGTTGTAAATCCACGTACTATGAATTTTTCCCAAAAATATTAACATCTATAAGGCTAAGATTAACCATGAAAAACTTTGAAAAAATGCACTGCCATTAATAGACCGAGAAAACTCTTTCACTGTATAGCCACTATCCTAACATCCTTTCAAAGGTCCATAACCGAAAGTCAAACCAAAGATAATTGTCCCTATGTATCAATATTGGAAAACAAAGCACTGTTAACAATATCAATGTTTCATCTTGACCTTTGTCACAGAGATATTACTTGCTTCCACTACAAGTAACATTTTGGTCAAAGCCACAATATAGTTCAATCCCAAATATTGCATAACGATATACCAATCAAATGAAATACTGCAATATACTACTACTAAAGACATCTACCAAGGTTTGTATACATTAGACAAGTAGATACCACTGTCATACTCAAAACTTACTGATAGGGAGAGGGGTTGGAGGAATCAATCACTGATTCCTGCTCTAGGCCTTTCCTTGTAAGACCTCCTTGGTGTATTGCTTCACCAATCTAACCTATAGGTCCCTGCTCATGACTAGTTGCCCTTGGTTTGTCTAACCAACCCCTCTTTTATCAACAAGCTTCTCTTCTACCAAGCCAACCTTGGTGATTCCCAATATGCTCTCCATTGGCCCTTACTTTTCTTTAAAGACCAAATATCCTCAACCTTCTACTAGATTAGTGTAGGGGTGTGAAAGTGTTTCAAAGCTTCAAAATAGCCTATCTAGGGTCCTTAAGCAACCACAAGTTTCCAACTTTCCTTTTCTTTCACACAATTCCTTTCCTAGGGTTTGAAAGGCTACAAGCCTTGAGCCCCCAATTAGGCCTTTGAATAGAGGTAAAATGATTTTTCCCTCTAAACCCACCAAAGGACCTAGGTTATTTATTTATGGTTTGAGTTTCTCATGCCTACACCTCAAGGATTTTTAGGGTTTTAAGCCTACATAGGCTGTACACTATCCACACATAGAAAAGGTCAAAATCCTAGGGTTTTCAAACTTTTCAGACTGTCAAGAAGTTCTCACTCTAGATGAATTGTTAGAACTTTCTCCTAACTACCTTGCACTACCAAGACCCTTAAGAAAATTCCCAAAAAAGAGTTTCTCAAAAATCTCATTTCCCCTGCAAATTATGTGACTTTTTCTCACTTTCTTCCCTAGCTGGACCTGCACTGGCTCACCTAGGGTATCATTTTGCTAGCAACTCCTGAAACCACACAACTCCTAATTTCTACCATATGTACAGGCATGGAGTCTAGGCACATTTACCAAAAGGTTGTACAATTTTTATGGTGGGAAGGTGTTCTAAACCTCCATTTTCTCAAAACTGCCTGTTTCAGGCCAAAAAAAGACAGAAAGCAAACTATATACAAATAAAAGATGAAAATGATTAGTAAATACAAATGAATGGCACTCTAAGCTTGTATAGTGTTCACACTACATCCTAAAAACACAATAACAACAAATTTATTCCATTAAAGCACAGTTTGGAAGCAAAGAATAGGAAACTGCCTCACAGAACATTGTTTCCTTCAATATTACAAAATTTTACCAAAACACTAAAACCTCCAACCCTATTCCATGGTCGAGGCATGCATTAAATAGGCCTTCAAAATAATTGAGTTTCTTTGATCGAGCCTTTTAGATGACCTAAAGCAAAGATTATAAAACCCACTGTGTTTTGGAAATTTTGGCAACTTTTTACCATTTAGCAAAGTGTGCCTCTAAACTCATTGAACTCTTGACAACCTCTTTCCCAAAGAACAAAAACACCCTAAACACCCAACACAATGGTCAACATGACCTTATGAAAAGAAAAAACAAAACGAACCCTCTAGGTTTCTTCTTTACCTAGGAAACTACTAGTTGCTCCTTAGGTGCTCCTACACCATTCTCCCCCTCTCAGCTCAAACACTAAGGATTGGAAGGAGAGATCAGAGACATATCAATGCCTTGCTTCTTAAATTTTGCTTCTTCTACCCAGGTAGATTCAAATTCATGCTTGTTCTTCCATTTGACAAGATGCTCCATGTACACCTTGTGCCTTGTAGCCTTCTTCACTCTTGACTCCAAGATCTTCTCTGCTTGTAGCTTGTCTGGAGTTGGTATTGTCATGTTGCTGAAATCCTTGAATATCTCCCTGCTATTCTGATCCATGTCAGTGACTATCCCCTTATACTTGATCAGATCAGCCACATTAAACACTGGAGATATGCCTAAGTCTGCTGGTAATTCCACCTTGTAAGAATTCTTTCCATATTTGGCTAACACCTTGCATGGTCCCACTCTTTTCATCTAAATTTGTTAAGGTGGACCATGACATAGTCCCCTACTACAAATTGCACATCCTTCCTTGACAAATCAACTTTCTCCTTCAACTTTTGGGTTGAGCTGCTGTGACTGTTTTCTTGACCTGCTCCTGAATCTCTTTCATGGTCTAAGTGAAGTCCTATGCATGTCCACTCCTATTCTCCATAGATCCAAGGTCTCTGAGCTCACAAATGCCTCTTGGCTGCATTCCATACACAACTTCAAAAGGACTTTTCCTTGTAGTTCTATTGACACTATCATTATAAGCATACTCAGCTTGGGAGATAACCATATCCCATGTCTTTCCATACTCCTTGGTTAGACACCTTAAAAGATTACCCAACACTCTGTTAACCACCTCTATTTGACCATCGGTCTAAGGATGGTAAGCTGATCCAAAAGATAGGTTTGTACCCAATCTGCTCCATAGAGTCTTCCAAAAGTGACTCATGAACTTCACATCTCTGTTTGAAACAATGCTTAGAGGCAAGCCACGGATCCTTACAACCTCCTTGAAGAAAAGGTGAGCTATGTAGCTGGCATCATGAGTAGTTTTGCAAGGACTAAAATGACTCATCTTGCTAAATTTGTCTACCACAACATAAACACTGTGAAAACCAGTCTTGGTCTTAGGAAGGCCTACCACAAAATCCATGCTCACACACTCCCATGGTCTGTTAGGAATGGGCAGGGGTTGATATAAACCAGCATTTCTAGCTCCTCCCTTAGCTTTCATGCACACAACACACTGTTCCACATACCTTCTAACATCTCTTGCCAACTTAGGCCAATAATAGAACCTTTGTACTGGCTCTAAGGTCTTATTGATTCCAAAATGCCCACTAAGACTACCATTATGCTTTTCTTGAATCAGATTTTCCCTCATTGACCCTCTTGGAACACATAACTGATTGCCCTTAAACAACAACCCACTTTGCAAAGTATACTCTGAATATTGCTTATGGAAATGGTTTTAAAAGTTAGAACATACCTTATAGGCCTTTGAAAAGTCTTCATCCTCTCCATATAGATCCTTGAAACTCTCTATGCCAATGCTCTTCAGCTGTATCTCTTGCACTGTCAATAATCTTCTGCTTAATGTATCTACCACCTTGTTCATTTGTCCTTTCTTGTGCTTGATGGGAAAAGTAAAAGCTTGGATGTATTCCATCCATTTCAAATGCCTATTACTCAACTTGTCTTGAGTGTTGATAAAGCTAAGTGCCTGATTATCAACAAAAACCACAAACTCATTGGGTAGAAGGTAATGCCTCCATTTTCTAAGTGACTGAACCAAAGCATAAAGTTCCAATTCATAGGTTGAATATTTCTTCTTTGCTTCATTGAGCTTCTCACTAAAGAAGGCTATAGGCCTGCCCTCTTGACTAAGCACTCCTCCTACTGCCACTCCACTTGCATCACATTCAATGGTGAACAACTTGTCAAAGCTAGGTAATAAGAGAATTGGTTGAGTTGCCACTTCTTGTTTTAGTTTTTCAAACCCTTTCTCAGCTTCTTGTGTCCACACAAACTTAGTTTTCAAACCACCCTTGATTGTGTCTAGAACTGGTGCACATATACCACTAAAGTTCCTTATGAATTTTCTATAGAATTGAGCCAATCCATGAAAACTCCTTACCTCTATCCCTGTGGTTGGTGTAGGCCAGTTTAGGATGGATTCCACCTTGCTTGGATCCATCTTTAATGAGCTTTTGGACACTACAAAACCTAGGTAGACAAGCTCTTGCTTGAAGAACTCGCATTTCTCAAGATTGACTGCCAACTTCTCCTCTTGCAACCTTCTAAGAACCATCTCCACATGCTTAAGGTGTTCTTATGCTGTCTTACTGAAAATCAGTATGTTATCAAGATATACTACTACAAAGATCCTTGTGAAATCCTTAAGCACTTCATTCATGAGTCTCATGAATGTGCTAGGGGCATTTGAGAGGCCAAATGGCATCACTTTCCACTCATATAACCCATCATTTTTCTTAAAAGATGTCTTCCACTCATCACCATCCTTAATTTTGATCTGATGGTACCCACTCTTGAGATCCAACTTTGTGAAGAACTAAGCACCCCCAAGACAATCCATCAAGTCTTCAATTCTAGGAATAGGAAACCTATACCTAATGGTGATCCTATTTATTGCCCTAGAATCAGTACGAAGTCTACACTTACCTCGTTTCTTGGATGGTAAAACCACTAGCACTGCACATGGGCTGATGCTCTTTTGAATCAATCCTTGATCCAATAATTCTTGCACTTTCCTAGCTACCTCTAGGTTCTGCTCTGGTGTAAGTTTGTATCCTGCTTTGTTAGGCAATGAGGCTCCAGGTATGAATTCAATTTGATGACTTATTGCTCTCTTTGGTGGTAAAGTTGTAGGTGTACCATCAATAACTATGCTCTTGTACTTATCAAGCAACCTTTGGACTGCTTATGGTAGGACTATCTTTTCAGCCTTTTCTTCTTCTTTAGGTTGCAACACAACCACATATTCTTAATTCCCTTGGTGTAGTTCCTTAAGGAACTCCTTACCACTGCTCAACATGATGTTAGGTGTCTTGGACTGTCATTCATCTTCTTCTGACAGTGACTACAGCTTGAAGGTTCTTCCATCCTTTTTGAATGAAATGGTATTCCCTTTCCCATCATACATAACACTCCTGCCATACTGCCATGGTCTGCCCAGTAGTAGATGGCATGCATCCATGAGTAATACATCACAAACTAACTTGTCTTTATATCCTCCAATGGAAAACTCCACCATTACTTGCTCATTCACTAAAACACTCTGGCCTTTGTTCAACCATGTGACCTTGTAGGGGTTAGTATGGGGTACCTTCACCAATTTCAGTTTTGTTACTGCCTCCTCTGAGATTATATTGTCTGTTGAACCTGAGTCTACTATGACCTTGTAGACTTTGCCAAGTATCTTGCACCTTACTCTAAAAAGAGCTCTTCTTTGTTTAGGTTCCTCCTTGATTGGATGTCTGATTAGAACTCTGTTAAACATCAAATTCTCTCCTACCTCATATTCTATATGACTGATCTCAGATGCTTTGGGTCTCATGGTGTCCTCTTGTGCATAAACCACTCTCTTTTCATTGCTAGATGAGGAAGCTTTCTCCGGGCATCTATAAGTAGGATGACCTAGTTGGTTACAATGATAACACTTCATGTTTGCAAAATAGGAACTGCTCCTGCCTGCTCCTCTTCCTCTATTTGAACCTCCTTGAGGTCCTCTACCTCTGTTATATCCTCCTCTAGAATATTTTTCACCTCCATGCTCTATGAGTTTAGACTCACCTTGATTTCTTTGGTCACTGCCTCTTCCTTGGTAGCCACCACGCTACCCTCTTTGATATCTTTGATCTCTTCCTTTGCCTCTACCCTTAGAAGCCTGATCTTGCTTCCTCTTGTTCCTTTCCTCAATCTTGTTAGCCAACTAATAACATTGGTGTACTGTCTTGGGACTTAGTAGAGCCATCTCCTCTTGGATATTCCACTTCAAACCATTAAGGTACTTAGCCACCTTGAGACTCTCATCCTTTGTCACATTAGATCTCATGCAAAGTTTTTGAAACTCCTTAGTGTAAGTGTTTACGTCTTGGTCTTTCTACCTTAGACTTTGCCTCTTCTTGTGTAATTGAATCTCATAGTCATCTGGCATATAGGCTTCTTTCACCTTGGCAACCATTCCTTTCTAAGTTGATATGGGATGTTTGCCTTCTTTTTCCCTCTCTGTCTGAATGAACTTCCACCATGTCAAGGCTGATCCTCTCAATCTTGACTTAGAAACCTTCACCTTATGTGTTTCAGTGACTCCATCACACTCAAAATGATTTTCCATGCCTTCTATCCAGTCCATGACTAAATCAGGTTCCATTTTTCCACTAAACAGTGGTATGCCTTCAAGTGCTTTCCCACTCAAAGCTTTCAATGCCTTCAAGAAAGGCTCCTCCTTCAAACAGGCTTAGGTGCAGGGGTCTTATCTTCCTCTGCAACCTCTTCTTCCTTTGGTATTCTTCCCTTAAACTGTGCACTCCTCACAGCTGACTCAAGTTTGACTATTCTTTCCCTCAATTGTTTATTGTCTTCTTCCTGCTCTTCAACCATCTTGGCCAGTTCTACATTTTTCACCATGGTGGAAGAATTACTAGACTCAGGGTCTGACATACAAGTTCCTTTCCCAAATCTTTAACTTGCTATGATACCAATCTAATAGGGAGAGGGGTTGGAGGAATCAATCACTAATTCCTGCTCTAGGCCTTTCCTTGTAAGACCTCCTTTGTTTCTTGCTTCACCAATCTAACCTATAGGTCCCTGCTCATGACTAGGTGCCCTTGGTTTGTCTAACCAACCCCTCTTCTATCAGCAAGCTTCTCTTCTACCAAGCCAACCTTGGTGATTCGCCATATGCTCTCCATTGGCCCTTACTGTTCTTTAAAGACCAAATATCCTCAACCTTCTACTAGATTCTTGCAAGGGTGTGAAGGTGTTGCAAAGCTTCAAAATATCCTATCTATCTTCCTTAATCAACCACAAGTTTCCAACTTTTCTTCACTTTCACACAATTCCTTTTCTAGGGTTTGAAAGGCTACAAGCCTTGAGCCCCCAATTAGGCCTCTAAACAGAGGTAAAATGCGTTTTCCCTCTAAACCCACCAAAGGACCTAGGTTATTTACTTATGGTTTGTGTTTCTCATGCCTACACCTCAAGGATTTTTAGTGTTTTAAGCCTGCACAGGCTGTACACTATCCACACACAGAAAAGGTCAAAATCCTAGGGTTTTCAAACTTTTTAGAGCTATTTTCAGACTGTCAAGAAGTTCTCACTCCAAATGAATTGTTAGAACTTCCTCCTGACTGCCTTGCACTACCAAGACCCTTAAGAAAATTCACAAAAAAGAGTTTCTCAAAAACCTCATTTCCCCTGCAAATTATATGACTTTTTCTCATTGTCTTCCCTAGTCGGGCCTGCATTGGCTCGCCTAGGGCATCATTTTGCTAGCAACTCCTACAACCACACAACTCCTAATTTCTACCATATGTAAATGCATGGAGTCTAGGAACATTTCCCAGAAGGCCGTACAATTTATACAGTGGGAAGGTGCTCTAAACCTCCATTTTCTCAAAACTACCTGTTTTAGGCCAAAAAAAGACATAAAGCAAACTATATACAAATGAAAGATGAAAATGATTAGTAAATACAAATGAATGGAAATTTAAGCTTGTATAGTGTTCACACTACATCCTACAAACACAATAACAGCAAGTTTATTGGGCATGTGCAGGATCATGGTATGCCAAACAGGCCCTTAAGTGGCAAAAAATACAGAAAAATCAGTGTTAGACAACTTGACATAAATATTTGAATAAGTTATCTATATTATTTCAAAAATATGTAAGAATAGAATTTGTAGAAAATTGAATTTAGTTTCTAAAATACTAGGTTTATTTAAAAATAAATAAAATCTATTTGGTGAAAATTTGAAATTTCAATGAGTAGTACTTAAATTTCAGAGAAAAATAAGAAGTAGGTGTCTGTCTGACCACCTAACCATAATAAAATGATAATATTTTTTTGTAAGATTTTATATATAAGTAGAGGACTCATGTCCGGATGTGATGCATATTTTTGTAATTTTTTCCAAGTAAATAATTAATTATGAATTTTTATTACAACTTTTAGAAAATATAAAAACTTCGTCTGTCAACCACCTTAACTTTGTCAAAAATTCATGAAATTTAATTTTTTTTAATCCTATAGTATGTAAAGCATAGAATGTGACACATGTTTTGGATTCAAAAAATATGATACCGTTGAAAATTATAGATGTTTTTCAATCAGCCTATCGAGGGACTTTAGTCGTAATTCTAATAGAAAATGAATAATAATTATTTATTAAATTAAAATTAAATCATAATTTATATTTTTGGAAAGCTAAGAATCTCCTCTAAAAACCCTTTTTCGTTTCATTAATTTTGGGTGAAAAAAAAGTCGTCAGCCACATACCCTACAAATATTGCCACTTTTTGGCATACCATGATCCTGCACATACCCTATTCCATTAAAGCACATTTTGGAAACAAAGAACATGAAACTGCCTTACAAAAAGTTGTTTCCTTCAATATTACAAAATTTTACCAAAACACTAAAACCTCCAACCCTATTCCATGGTCGAGGCATGCCTTAAATAGGCCTTCAAAACAATTGAGTTTCTTTGATCGAGCCTTTTAGATGATCTAAAGCAAAGATTACAAAACCCACTGTGTTTTGCAAACTTTGGCAACTTTTTACCATTTAGCAAAGTGAGCCTCTAAAATCATTGAACTCTTGAAAAAAAATTTCCCAAAGACCAAAAACACCCTAAACACCCAACACAATGGTCAAGATGAACTTATGAAAAGCAAAAACAAAAATAACCCTCTAGGTTTCTTCTTTACCTAGGAAACTGCCAGTTGCTCCTTAGGTCCTCCTGCACCACTTACTAAACCAAGAATATGAATATTAGGCCAAAAAAAATCCATCTTACCAAACCTTGTACTTCATACAACCACTAAAGTTTCTGAGCAACACAAAATGGCATAAAGTAGTCAAATTTGTATCACACAGTCCACACACAATGAAAATTGCAAACTATTCCAAAACACCAACTAAACTGGAAAGATTTGATTGTAATTTATACTTTTAGGGATATAAGATAAAAATTTAAAGCATACCCTATAATCACAAGGGTTGATTAGTGAAAATAAATAGGAGGAAGATCATAGAGACTTCTCGTCAACTAATTAAGAACTTTTAAACTAGTCACTTCATAGATATTTCCTTGTGTTCATGAACTAGCAATAATAATTTCTCCTGATTTCATTTTAATCTTACACCCACAATCATAAAAAAGAATATAAAAATCTTGATCACATATTTTTGTCCCACTTAAAAGATTGTGTTTTAAACCTCCTCCATAATAAACATCTGGAAAGAAAGTGTTATTACAAAAATCCATTGGGTATGTGCAGGATCATCATGGAAAAAATAGGCCCTTAAGGGGCAAAAAATTCAGAAAAATCAGAGTTAGACAACTTGACATAAAAATTTGAATAATTTATCTATATTATTTCAAAATAATGTAAGAACAGAATATGTAGCAAATTGAATGTAGTTTCTAAACTACTAGGTTTATTTAAGAAAAAAATCTATTTGGTGAAAATTTGAAATTTCAATGCAGTAGTACTTAAATTTTAGGGAAAAATAAGTAGGTGTTTGTTTGACCACCCTAACCACAATAAAAAGATAATAGTTTTTTATAATTTTTAGATATAAGTAGAGGACTCATGTCCCGATATTATGCATATTTTTTGTAATTTTTCCAAGAAAATAATTAATTATGAATTTTTATTACAAATTTTAAAAAATAAAAAAACTTGTATGTTTGACCACCTTAACTTGGTCAAAATTTCATGAAATTCTTTTTTTTTTAATCTTATAGTATGCGAAGCATAGAATGTGATGTATGTTTTGGATTCAAAAAATGTGATACCATTTGAAAACTATATATGTTTTTCAATCAGCCTATCAATAAGGACTTTAGTCTTAATTCAAATAGAAAATGAATAATAATTATTTATTAAATTCAAAGTAAAGAATAATTTATATTGGTGGAGAGCTAAGAATCTCCTTTAAAAACCCTTTTTGTTTCATCAATTTTCTGTAAGATAAAGTTCATCAACCACATACCCTATACATACCCATCATATTGCCACTTCTTGGCCCATAATGATCCTGTACATACCCCACTGTGCCTTTCGCCAGCAGTTGTATGTAATAATCATTACCAAACCATACTAAACCAAAATCACCAAATTCAAGTTCAGTAAAATAACATTTGTCCCTTGTCATATGATGAGAACAACCACTATCTAAATTCCATGTATTTTCAAATTTATCATGTAATTCGGTTTGATTGCAAATACCTTCTAGTTCTACATTTCTCCTTTTAGGCATCCAAATCAACTTAACTTTGTTTTGCATATATGTCTTAGAAAGACTATTCTCTTTCCTCTTGTTGGAAGCATGTCTAGATCTACTACATCTATCTTTTACATCTAGAGAATCACTTCAATAACCTGACTTGTCTTCATAAAACCTTTGTTTATTCAAAAAATCTGTAAATTTAACAAAATCCTTTCTAAGATACAACAATTTTCTTCCTTGAATTCCAATTGCATCCTTTTAATCTTAAGAATTTCAACTTGAATTTTTAAGACAGTAATTTTCTTTTCAGTGATTAGAATCTTACTAGATTCTTAGTATCTTCCTCAATCTGAATTTTTTGGTATACTAAGTCCTTCAAATTTTGAACTTTATTTAGAGAAATTTTTAGTTCATTCTCAAAACCATTCAATTCTTTATTAGAAGTAGAAGTCTCTGCAAGTCTATTTTCTTGAAGTTCCATTTCATTTATTGTGGCCATGCATACAATTTCACCTTTTAGATCTATTTAATCATCTTCTAAAATAGACTAATTATCTAATTGTTTAATTGAAACCTTTTGTGAATCAACTTCAGTCATGAATAAATTTTCACCTTCATCACCAACTGAGTCATCTGTCTCAACATTTGAGTCTTCTTTGGTAAACAAGCTCTTTTTCTTTTTGACGTTAAACTTTTTTTAGGATCAAAAACCTTTTTCTTATATTATTTTTCATACTTTTTATCCTCATTGGCTTGACCATTGTAAGGGAGTTTAGCAGAAAAGTGTCCAGAATTTCCACAAGTAAAACATTTGAAAGGCATTTTTCCTTTATATTTCTGTCAACTTTCTTACTAAAAGAGCTTCTAAAGAATCAGACAATTCTAATTCACTATCTAAATGTTCTTTCTTTTCTGCTTTAAAAGTAGTCTCTTTAGAGGTTGAAGTAGAGCTTCCTATCCTCATTTCATATGTTGTTAATATGCCTTGTAAATCTTCCAAGGTAAGTGAGTCAAAACACTTCTTTTCTTCAAGAGTAGAAACTTTAGACTCAAATTTAGGATGCAAATTTCTAATCATTTTTGAACAAAATCAGACTCTACAATTGTTTCACCTAGACCTCTTCTTGCAAGGTGAAGCCACAATAGTGGTTTACAATTCAAGTGAGGAAGGAAAAATAACAAAAAATGACCCCAAAGCAAAAAGAGTGATTTTGGGGGTTCGTACGAACCTACTGGTTTGACTGAACCCATTAGGGGTTCGCTCGAACCAGTGTTCGAGTGAACCACTTTAAATTTTGGCCACCAAAAAAAAGCATAGAAAAGGGGGTTCAAGTGAACCCCCTTGAAGAGGTTCACTCGAACCAGCGTTTGGCTGAACCCTTGTTTTAACGAACCTCTAGGGGTTTGCTCGAACCCCTAGGGGTTCATTCAAACCCCCCTTGCCCCTCATCCCCCTCCTAAGACACAAAAAAAAGTCTATTTTTTTACGCTTCAGAGCTTGGGTTGAGGATGAAAATGGAGAAGTCTTTAGAAACCCTTCTGGAATTAGATAGTCCTTGGAACAAGCTATCCAACGAATATAATTTTAATATGTTTTGATTTTATTATGTATTTGTTCTTTTAGTTTTATTAAACATAAGTTCTTTACTGAAAACGAAGGTCTTTGTTCTACACATGTGGAAAAATAGTATATTATCAAACGATTTTTTTGAAAAATATGAGTGCACTAGATATTGAAATCCTTGATCGAAAAAAAAATAAAAAAATTGAATTTCAATATATACAAAAAAATTATGCATTATACCCGTGCTATGTCCGAATTGTAATTGGTTTGACTTCAAAACTTGATTAAAGAAAAAATATTGAATAAAACTATCTAACCAAGTGGAAGCACTAGATATCAGAGTTACAAATCTAAATTCGAAAGAATTAGAATTTTATCCTTCATGGAAAAAAAGTTATTCGTTATACGGTGTGCGTCACTTTTTTAAAAATTTGTTTTTTGAAAAAAACTAATTTTTTGTGGGAGATGGAAAACAAAGTGCAATCTGATTCCAAAAAAAATTGAAAAAAATATTTTTAGAATCTGTAGACAAAATGTGACGAGACTCTAGTTTGCATCATCTCCAAATTCCTCACGATTTCGCTGCTATAAGTGCCCGAATGTGAAGATTTAGTTAAAAATAATAATTTTAGTGTCTAGTTTGACCAAAAATTGTAAACCACTATTGTGGGATCACCCTGCATTGACAACTTCATCTATCCTTAAGAAACAATCAGTAATTTTTTGATCATCCTTCATTCTCATTTCCTAAAATTGACTTTTGAGAGTAAGGATTTTGGATTGCTTAACTTTTTCATGTCCTTCATAAATGTTTTCAAGCTTTTCCCAAATATCATATGCACATTTACAATGCATGACTTTGACAAATACATCTTTTGTCAAACCACACAATAATGCATGTTTAGTTCTTGCATTCATTTCATATTTTCTTTTCTCATCATGATCTATAGGTATGGTATTAGGTACAACATATTTACTGCACATTAAGTTCTAAACATCAAGATCTAAAGAAATCATGTATGTTTCCATTATGATTATCTAGAACACATAATCAGTGCCATCAAATAAAGGAGCTCTTGTAATACATGAACCTTCAGGTGTATGTGCCATAATGATAAACTTCCAAGACTACAATCAATCCTAGGTGATAAAACCTAATGTAGGACCCTATGCTTTGATACCACTTGTTGGAAGTGGAATTACTCTGAGAGGGGGGCTGAATCAGAGTAATATATTTAAAACTTTAATAACTTGAAATACAGATTTAAACCCTTTTTTCTAATTTTAAACAATGGTGACCTTATAAATGCAAAGTAAACACTAAATTTTGAATGACTGATTTAATGATGATCAAATATATTGACTCAAATCAAAGAATGTTGTATATTTTTCATATAGTATTGGATGAACAATTTTTTGTTCTTTCTTAAGAACAAAAGACAAAACAACATACTCACTTATGGCATAATTTCACACATTGTGAACTATGATCTTGACAACAACTTGGAGCTGTTAAAAGTATTAGAGCATTGCATAAACAACTTTACAAATAACTAAAATAAAAATTATGCAGGATAGACACAAACCACAAAAGAGAGACACAAAAATATTCCAAGTGGAAAACCCTCTTGGGGTAGAAAAACCACTCCAAAATTCCTTGCAAGCTCAAATTCAAAAATGTTTACAATACTTTCTAAGCATCAAATCAATGATAATGTTGAGCACCAACTCCAATAACAAACTGAAGCACCCACTTCAGATTAAAAACACCAACTTCATAAAAAACTAATAGTATTGCAACTTATTAGAACGTTATAATTGTAATGATTGTCTGCAGTTACAAAATTACAATAGGATACAAAATTATTTTTCAATAATGCTCAACTCAAAATAATCTCTATAATACAATAAAAAATGAAAACAATATAAACCCTCTTTTCTTCTGTATAGAAACATATCACAGTAATAATCCCTCTTTTTCAACAATACACTATTCAGATTATAACTTCTCTCTTTCCATCTCCCTCAATCATGGATTTTTTCCATGCATTTTTACAATGAGCATAAAATGCTTATTCTTTTCAAAAACTCGTATCCAATAACTGGGGTTTGTATAAACAATGTTTCTAAATCATGATACCCACAATGGGTGTTTGAAAAACCACTGATATGTCAATGAATGCCAATGAAAATGATAAAACCCTTGTGTAGACTCGAGTTAATGAAAATGGTGATTAACCTTTAACAAATTTCTGAACTTCAACAAAAACTTAACCATGAAATTAGTTACCTTTGAAGCCAACAAAAAGGAATTTCAAACTAAAAATAAAATACCTATCATGGCGGCCAAAACATTACTATATGATTGTGTAAAATATTCATAACAGTCTCACTAAAACTCTTCCAACTTTCAGCTCGAAAAGAGTCCATCATAGAAACCACCAACTTATTCTCCAGTTCAACATACCTCCGGCTCAAACAAAGTCTCAACTTAGAATTTGCAAATGTATTTGTTAAGGCAGCTAGGGTTTAGTTGGTTGCAAAGTGAAACAACAAAGAAAATACTCACTTTTCCCTATTTCCTTCACCGTCGAGCCCTTAGTAAAAAAAAATAATCATTTGGAATCCATAAAAACAAATGTAATCATTTTAAAGTCCACAATCATTGACAACATAATAAGCTATGTCAAAGTCCACATGAATTTGTTTACCAACTGTCCAAGTCACCATGCAACAAAATGATAATATTGTCGCTTCCAAATAACATGTGAACAAAATAAAATGACTATCAATGAAAAATCATCAAGGGGAGTCCAATAAAATATTTATCATGTTGACCCAAAGTGCTATGAAATATGATCATCCTTCAATCCTTTATTCAAAAAGCCGATGGAAAATCCAACTTTCTAATCACTTTATAAGTGATATAAATAGCATATGCCTTAAGTGATATAAGAATTTACCATAAAAACATCACTTATAAACCGTGTGCGAAGATATATAAGTATGACATATGAATGAAACACAAATAATGTCACACTTATAACCATAGTAAGCACATGTAAACCAAAGCTATATATAGCTCTATGAGGAAGCATGATCATAGTTAAATATACAAAATGAAAACCTACAGATCACCTTAGCACAACATAGCTCCAAAATACCGAACCTGTCAAACTAGTACTTTACCACCTGTCATATAAATGTAATCAAAACCTCAAGTGAACTGAACATCAAAAACACTTGAAAACATAACCCTGTAATCATGATGTTTGTTAATCAGCACAAAATGTAACACTATAATTAAGATTTATTTTAATTTTCACAAGGAGCTAAAAGATCAGTACCATCAAACAAGATATAAACCAACATCACAATGCTATCACTGAACATGATATTGAATACCAAAACTGAATATGAGCAAGAGTGATATGTTATGATCAAGAATGCCAATGTCAACCACATGAAAAAATATACAAACTAATCCACCAAACTGATCATTTATCTATATGCAAGTATGTAGCCAAATTTGTGCCAACCAATGATGATCTGACCAATTTGTGAACTTGTTAGCATGCCTTATTGATATTCCAACATCAAGGCATATAGCATCAACTTTTGACATCAAGAACAAACAAAAACAACTGAGAGAAAACAAGTTATTTATTCTTAGTTCCATCATAGCTTTGTGAGGATCTGAGGATTATATTGTTGATGGAAGGATTTCGTGTGAGGGTTGTCAAAGCCAATTATTTAGTTAAAATCTTTACTAACTTTATCAATTGAAAGGAAATTATTACTTATTTACAGGGAGGATGTCTCAATTTTAAAAGGAATGATTTAAGGTTCTGTAGCAAGGGAGGTGACCTTTGAATTAATGGCTCTTTCCCTATAATTAGAATATAAATTTGGAGGAAGAGAGGACATGGTCAAGAGGGCGACATCAAGTCAATATTTGGAATATTGGGCAGTGATTATTTAATGCTTTACCCAAAAATGGGAAACATTGTAAATTATAATCAGTATTTATGGAAGAAATAGGAAATAAAAGATAGTGAACCTAGGGATGGAGTCTTTACCATGAACACGAAACCTTTATAAAATCATATTCTATGAATGTGTGGGGAAATAGATGAGAAGAGCATCAGTAGATTGATTAGGGTAGAAGGGAAGATATTTTGGTTGTAAAATAAATAGTTACAAGTTAGGTTAAAGACTAATCAAAGAATGAGTAAATGATAATAGTTAAATTTAGTAAAGGATTGTTATTTGAGATATAAATATAAGATAAATAAAAATGTGTTAAATATAATATGCTCACTACACATATATAAATCATAAATTGATTAACATATTTGGTAAATATAGATATATAAATATATAATATTCTTTACGATTACTTAATAATAATGGTTGTGGGAATCATTGAGCCTTATAAATAATTATTCTATTTATTCACTATGATGTTAAAGGGTTAATAGATTTCCATCAATGGGATCTCGAAAGATGTTTAATATCCAATAGACATATGAAATATATTTAGGAGAATCACTAATTCTTTGACCATAATGAAATATTTATATAATCTTTGATCTTATTAGATATTATTCCTAAAAATTATTAATCTTTAATGTTTCTAATGTCCCTCTAAGGAATAATTTGTATGCATGTTTCGGGTTTAAGTGGTTCCACCAAAAGGGGTCATTATAGTCCACTTCTGTGTATGTCAATTTGAATTTGTTAATTGAATTGATAATTGGAGTAATAATTAAGTTGTCTGCTAAAAGAATGAACATGTGTGAGATTATTTTTGAAGAGTTGGTTGTAAGGGTGGGCTTCCTGGCAAGGTACCCCATCCTTGATTGCATCAATTCTTGGCCGAGCTATGGTTTGAGTTATTCTTTCAAGTTGGGTTGTGTTTTATCATTTCCCAATTCTCTTTGGAGTTAATGGAAGCCTGTACTACCATTTGGTTTGTTCTTATGATGTTTATTGAGCCTGATTCTTTATTTCTCCTACTTTCAATATTTTCCTTATGGTCTAAGGAAGTGTGGGTTGGGTTATGTTTATTTTTTTTCTTACAAACCTAGAGATTGGCACTATTTGTGGCTTCTTGTTGCCTGGTGAGCCAAAGGTTGGAGTGGCTTCTAATGTACAAGTTATCCTTAGGGCTCTCCTTCCTATTTCTTCATTTAAGGTGAAGGGTGATTTTTTTCTTGTGACTAAGGATCACTTGTGGATTGAGTGACTGATACAAATTTTTATTTTGAAGGCTCAGATGTTCCATTTTTTGTTGGTTCAAGAGGCTCATTCTACTTCTTTCATGTTCATGTACCTTGTTATTCTTATGGAGGGTGTGATTTTTCTCCCATCTGAAGTTATTTCTTTCTCTCTGGATCTACAATTCATGTTTTCATTGGAGATGGAGACTACTCCCATTGAGGTAGAGCCATATTCTATTGAGGTGAAGGTGGTTGTAGTTTTGATGTGGAGTTTATTTCTCTTATGCTTGGTCCTATTGAGGTGGCAATTGTGTGAGCATAAGAGTGAAGGATTTTGATGTTGGGGCTCTCATATCTCCTTCTCCTATAGAGGGGAGCTCCATCACATTGAGGTGGAGGCAGGATTGGTATTAGTGGGGTGTTGCTGCAAGAAAGCTAATGTGCTTCAATGTTTTATTGTGCTCTCTAACTCCCCTATTGAGGTGGGGATTGGGGATTTTCTAATGTTGTTTATGGGGTTGATGGTGTTTTACACCATTAAGATGATTGTTTTTCTTGGCTCAGGGTTTTCTTCCCTAAGCAACTAGTTTGTTGATTCTTGGCTAATGCAAGTAGTTTCTTTGTTTAAATAAGGGTTTCGGGTCTTGACTTTTTCCTAGTTGCTAAGGGATCTCAGTCCCTTGTTTTATTTTCTGATGTAGCTGATGTAGTCTTGTTTCTATGTTTGTTTGTTGTTATTGGGATGTTGATGATTTGTGGTTTATCTTGTTTAGCAGCTTAGTTTGGTTAGATAGGGTAACACATCCCTTCAAAACCAGTTTGTAATGGGTTTTGGGGCCCCATCAAAACCTCATCTATCCTTAATGAAAAACAAGAGTAATACTATTTATCAACCATCCAATCATAAAGTGTGAATAAGTTTAAAATTAATTAGAAATCCAATCTTGCAAAAGAACAAATAGATGCATATCGCCTTAGTTTGAGGCCTTAGAGATTTGAAAATGGCCTTGAAAAAGTGTTGAGATGTGATCTAAATGAAACAAGTTTTCTAGGGTTTGAATAAACTCTCTAAGATACTTCTACACATAAAATTTTAGCACAATCAGAGTCCTAAGTAAAATTTTATTACCTCTAGATTTCCTTCCATTACAACATAGAAAAAAAGTATGAAAACAAATATTTCTAAAAATCCCAAAGTCTTACTAAACCTTACAAAAACATATTTTAATAAAATAACAACTATAAGACAATAAATACTATAATCATAAGATAACATCATCTCTATTATCTTCATAGTACACCTCATGCTTCAGGGGAATTCTAACTGTAATGACCCAAATCACCAACCTCTTAAACTGATGTCTTTATCTCATTTGAAGGAATACTAACTCATGGACTAGATAAATATGGGAACTACACCCAATAACATATTGGGTTCCATCAAAATTTTCTATGAAGAGAGTTTTCACCTAAGTGAAGAATGGTGTAATAATTCTACAGCATTTAGAAATACCTAAAATGATACACATGTGGCATTATATGATTTTGAACTACATCACTACAATATACTTCTAATGAACTAACCATTTGTTATAAATTTTTACATGTCTTATCATCCATGTGTAGACTAATTGTGGAAGGTAATCTCTCTCCGTCCAATTCTAAGGATATGGAATCATCTGGAGTATTCATATTAATAGCCCCCACATTAGTACAATAAAGTTTTGGAGAATCAACAATCTAATGGATGTAACATACATAAAAAGTGTAGGCTTAATATAAATTCCCCTCTTATTATCTTTAGTTCTACTACTTGTTGGAAAAATATGTTCTATGGGAATACCCTTAATTAGGCCGAATGAAATGGGCTCTTGATAATTGAAAATACATTGTAATCCCTTACTAGAGACATGATCTACTTAGCAGCACACCATCATGCCTCTTTCAAGAAATATCAACCATAAATATCTCATAGTAATGCAAGCTACTCTAAAACTTCTTGCCCTTGGTATTCTTGCATATGCTTTCCACTACCAATACCTAGAACATGTAGATAAATAACCATTTGTCAAAATTTGTCATTATTTTTTCATGTCTTAGATACACACAATAGAAAATTTATATCCTTACACCACCCTCATACACCAACCAAATATAGTAAATCAACATATTCTTCCCACATTATTATTAAATTATTTGTTTAAGTATTATAATAACTATATCTATATATATGGGCTCTTGACAAGTGAAAATACATTGTAATCCCTTACCGGAGACTTCTTCTAATTAATAGCACACCATCATGCCTCTTTCAAGAAATATCAAGCATAACTATCTCTTAGTAGTGCAAGCTACTCTAAAACTTCTTCCCCTTGGTATTCTTGCATATGCTTTCCACTACCAATACTTAGAATATATAGATAAATAACCATTTCTCAAAATTTGTCATTATTTTTTCATGTCTTAGATACACACAATAGCAAATTTTTATCCTTACACCACCCTCATACACCAACCAAATATAGTAAATCATCATATTCTTCCCACATTATTATTAAATTATTTGTTTAAGTATTATAATAACTATATATATATATATACATATATATATATATTAGCTTTTCATATAACAACATTGTAAAATTGAAACAATTACTATCACTATTACTACAAAAAAATTGAAACTCGATGCTACTTAATCCCTTCATTATCCAAATAATCAACTACCTCATTATTATGTCTACAATGAACAAATTAAAAATTAATAATATTGTTCCTTATTCATATTTCCTATTCAAAATACTTGTGCATTGTCAAACTTAGATTGGTTCCCTGCATCATGCGATTACACACTATCTACAAACTATCTTCCACAAACAAACTCATAATTTACATCTCTATTATAATTTATAAACCAATTAAAATTACTTTCTATTTAACCTTATTAATGATTTAAATTACAAAACAAAAAGACCCTGTATAAATCATATC
The DNA here is from genome assembly GCA_007258455.2 of Sequoia sempervirens. Lineage (NCBI taxonomy): Eukaryota > Viridiplantae > Streptophyta > Pinopsida > Cupressales > Cupressaceae > Sequoia > Sequoia sempervirens. The sequence continues at coordinate 404,137,233 of VDFB02271358.1, read as the reverse complement.
TCCTTCCTACATTCTTTTGTTTCCCCTTACAATAACAATAAATATTAAGTTTGGAAAACATTTGGACGGGACCACATAGCCTAATTCTTTCCCTCCTCTTATCTCCCAACAAACATACTCCAAGAGTTACAACTTAACCCTTAGATAGTGAAATAAAAAGCATAATGCTGAAGATAGGATTAAAGTGTATGATCATAAGTCGGCATACGAACCGATGAACCACAGCCTTTCATTTATGTGACATAAGCTCTTGAGAAAACTGACATAGCACATGTATTCGAATTGATAAACGATATAAGAAAAAAGATTCCATATGTTGTACTTACATGCTCCTGTCAATGATTTTATATTCATAAACAAAGAAGTTAAGCAGAACATGCAGAACTTCTGAATATTCAGCAACGTGCTTGTCCCTTAAAATATATTTCCCGTCACCTTTCGCCAATTTTCAAGAGCATGTATACTTTGTCTCGGTGGATATGATTGAAGCCATCTGATTATGTGACATATTGGAAAATATTGCAAACTACTAGAGACCATCGTTTTTACTTCAGTTTTATTTCTTTCTTGTATCTCATTAGAAGTAATTACAGTACAACCATATAAGCAGAAACAGAAATAAAAAGAGAAACCAGTAGCTGATTCTAGTAGGAATTTTAAGCAAGTGAATGAAGGCCTACATCAGAAAGATGACAAACCATAGGTATTCAAAACAGGTGATGATATAACAGAAAAGATTCCGGCCTTTCACAGATTACACATAATTATATATTCGTAAACAGACAAGTTAAGAAGAACAAGCGAAGCTTAGTCTCAACAATATGCCTATCACTTATAATATATTTCCTGGCACCCATTTTGCCATTTTCAAGAGCCAAAGCGGCTTGTACAATTTTCTCAATGCTTTTGAGAGCGACCATCCGACTATGTGACATATTGCAAAATATTGCAAACATCTAGTTATCATGACATCTACCTCAGTTTTATTTCCAGCTGGTAATTCATTAGAAGTAACTACAGTAAAAATATATAAATATAAAAGCAATAAAGAGGAAACTGTGGCTGATTATAGTAGGTTTTTAAAGCAACTGAATCAAGGCCTACCTCCCGGAGGATTGTTGTGACCAACTCCAGGACTATGTCCTAATGGCCAAGTAGTACCACCATTCTCCTCATCCTCTTCTACACTGATCATCTCACCCATTTTCACTGGAGAAGGAAATCCTTTCATCTTCTCGGAATTACTATCAAGGCTGTAGGCAACCCTAGATTCGACAGACGTAATGGGCTTTGGGTCCTCATCCAGCCCAAATCTCGCATTGGCTTCATTTCTTATTTCCGTAACTCTTTTGTGAGGACTGGACTTGATCTTAATAGGTCGTTCAGCTTGGGAGAACATAAGCAAGATGAAACACACTAGAAAATAGAAGCCACAGAAAGTTTTCATTATCTGCTATTTGCTGGGCGCTATGTGATTTGTAGAGAGAGATATTGGTCAGAAGGAAAAAAAGCTTGTTCTGAAACCTAGAAACGAACTTTTGAATATAGTTTGAGGAAGACACCAAAACAAGGGGAAAGTGAAACGAAATCTCTATGCTACAAAGGCAGGACTATCTGCTGTGGGAAGATGGTGCTCTAAAGAACCTATTTATAATAACCCAATTCATTTCCCAACACTAGAGTTTGTGCTGTAATTCTTTAAAGTGACCGTCGTTCAATACAGTAATTATGGCTAGAGTGAAAAAGAATGTTGGAATATTGAAAATAACCTTCAAAAGTAAATGGACTTTGAGTGCGAAGAAATTTCATCCTACCGTGTGGCACTAACATAAAAGATGATTCTATATATTAGTATCTCTCATTGAATGGATAGGCAACCCGACCATATGTCGACTATAATAGAGGATTTTCCATATATAATTCCACATGATATAATGGAACTTCTTCGAACTCAACATCTGACTGCTTTTTAAGGTTATTTTCACTATTCCGATATTCTTTTCCAATGTGGCGATAATATCTGCAAGAAAAAATGATCACTCTTCTGTATTGGCCAATGCTCTTCATTGATAACCGTGAAAACAATGTTAAATTGGTCCTGAAGCATTTATTACAATTTATATATGCCACATAGCCCTTATTTAATGCATACGGAAAGGCTTAATAGTAAACTCTCGATACTTTTTAATTTTGTTTTTTGTCTTTTAAAATCATGAACTCATAATTAAATATGTATGAGTATGCGTCAACAATTAAAGATAAAATTGAAGTTTTTAAAGGATTTTGTACTACAAGAGTCTTTAGTGATAAAAAGCTCATTTCCAAGTCTTTCATTAAGAAGCTTACTTCCTAAGCAACTGCATTTAGTAGAGGATTTGTGTTTTGGATGAATATTTCATATTTAATTTTATTAAATAAAGAAAAGTACAAGACTAAAAAGAGAGGGAGGGTGATAGAGACTCACACTCATAAAGTCTAATTGGATCATGTCCAACATAAACATGAATTGACAAAAGGGTCAAGATTAAACAATGTCTACGAAACTAATGCAAAACTAGAACTAGGAGGATCTTTATAATCTTTATTGCTACAAGCATTTTTCTGGACTTCATCACCAATCAACTCCAACCATTGAGACTGGCTTCATTTTTAGGGGACTACCTAGAAACTATTGAGTGTGAGGTGGAGATGTGTGTGACTACAGACAAATAAGTATGCATGAGTTAGGTGATCCAACATTGCTCCCTACCCAAAAGAAGAGGTAGACGGTGCCAAATCCAACCCAATACAAGAAGTAGTGTTCTTGTGATTTGAAGGCTAATAACCATGATGACCATAACAACAACATCCAATATTAGTTGGAATGTTCCCATGCCTCAAAGGCTACTTGTGCCCTTACTAACGAGAGAGAATAAGTTTGGAGTCTAGAAACAATATAGTGGAATTCCCTAATTATTGAGTGGTTCTTGAAGATGAGCAAGTTTGAGTCAAAATTTATGAGTTATACCTAAATCTACATAAGGACATTAAATAAAATCATTGCTTTAGTATACAATGAGTGATGAGCATCAATCGAACTAGAAAAAATAGTATTATTTATATCTTTCCAAATGCTAAAGAGAATTTATACTTTAAAAGCATGTCAAATCTAAGTATTTTTTGGGGAGATAAGGCTAATCTCATATAAGAATTATATGCCAAGTGAAGGGGATGGGCCTAAATGACTTTAAAATATCCTAGATCAAAGTCCAAGCCTCTTGAGCCCTAGGAGAAAACCAAATAACATGCTTGAAACTGATGAGGGTGCAAATCTGGGAAACTAAAACTGCAATATCTTTCAACTTAGGAATAGAAAATAAAAACCGTAAATAGGGAATTTCATTATGATGAAAAGGGTATCCAAAAATGTAAAAACATCTAAAAACTAAGAAACTTAAAATTTAACTATTTTTGGGTGATGCAAGATTGCCCTTACACCATTGGATGCTCCTGCATCAGACACCCAGGGTAATTTGAGAAGTGACCCTGTCACGTCTTAGATGGTGGAGGAAAAACCCAAATGGTCAACCTCTGCCTTAGGTAACCAGGATGAATCTTCAACAGGCCTTCCTTTCCATTTCACGGATATTCTTCATATGCACTGTTCCGGTACTCCTTCCCACATGACTACCCAGAATTTCTTCAATCTCCTCCTTTGCTGAAGTAGGTGCTGAAATTCCACACTGTTCCATCGTTGGTACTTCCTCTGCGCCACCATAATGATACTCTTTCAAATCTGAAATGTTGAACACAGGGGAAATATTGAATCCATCTAGCTACTCTACCTCATATGCATTCCCTGAATCATGCCTCTTCAAAATTTACAGGGACCAAACTTTTTCATCTTCAATTTGTTATATGTTCCCACTGGAAACCTTTCTTTCCTCAAGTGGACCATCACTTCATCACCAATCTGAAACTCCTTATACCTCCTCTTCTGATCTGCCTTAGCCTTATACTGCATATTCATCTTGTTAATATGTTCTCTTACCTTCTCATGTATATCCTTCATATGTTCTACAAAATCTTCAGCTTCAGCACTTATTTTCTGTCTCTTGGTCCATCTTCCTCAATTTTGGAGTTGTTCTGGGGCTACCTCCATACACAATCTGGAATAGTGATCTACTAGTGCTTCTGTTGATAGAATTGTTGTAAGAAAATTCTGCTTGGGGTAAGATCAAGTCCCATTCCTTGAGTTTATCTCCTACCAAACATCTCAGTAGGTTACCCAGACTCCTGTTAACAACCTCTGTCTGCCCATCTGTTTGTGGATGGTGTGCAGAACTAAACTTCAACTCTGTCTTCAGCTTCTTCTACAAGGTCCTCCAAAAGTACCCCACAAATTTGGTGTCATGATCTGAAACAATACTCTTTGGCAAACCATGTAGCCTCACCACCTCTTTGAAGAACAAGTCAGCAATGAATTTTGCATCCTTGGGTCTTCGACATGGAATGGCTGCATCTTTTGAAAACCTATCAACCACCACAAAGACTGAATCATTCCTTCATTGTGTCCTTGGCAAACTAAGAACAAAGTCCATACTTATATCCTCCCATGGCCTTTTTTGTACAGGTAAGGGCTGATATAAGGCTGTATTATGGCTCACTCCTTTATCCATCTGACATACCCTATAATTTTGTACAAACTTTTTCACATCTCATGACAGGGTGATATGTGCTCACTGATAATGACAATGGTCTTATCCTAACCAAAATGTCCTGCTATTCCTCCACTATGCTTCTCCTTTATCAAGTTCTCCCTCATAGAACTCCTAGGGATACACAATTGGCTTCCCTTAAACATGCCATCACGGATTATGAAATCCAGCCACCTTGTCTATCCTTTGTAACAAGTTCCTTTGCGGGGCTTTCCAAGCTTACCAAAATCGGATCTTAGGCATGCAGGTGTTTTGAGTTCATAGATCAATAGCTGATCTGTCTTTGTCATCAATGTATGCCTCTACTTAGGAATCTACAACCCTATTTGACTTCCCCACTCTGTGTTTCAAAACAAGGTATAACTCTGCAAAAAGAAACTCACCTATTTCATGCCTCTAATTTAATTTTCCCTGACTATTTAGGTACTGCATGAGGCACGATGATCACTATATAAAACAAAATTCGCCCGACAATAAATGTCTCCATTTCTTTAATGCTTGAACTAATGCATAAAATTGCAGTGTACGAGATAGCACTGCGTGAACGACTTCCTTTGAAATGGCAATGGGCTTACCTTCTTGGCTCAACCTTGCTCCAGTGGCACAACCACTAGCATCACAATCCACTTGAAACACCTTATTTGAAATTTGAGGGCTAGAGCGAGGTTGCTCCTGTTACCTTGTGCTTCCAGCAGGTTCAAAACTCTTTACCGCCTCGATGCTCCACTTGAATTCTTTTCTATCCCCTCGTTGTTTTGGGTCCGGGGTCCCTAAATACTACTGAAGTTTCTAATGAACTTTCTATAAAAACTAGCAAACCATGGAAAGATCTCACCTCGGTAGCAGTTCTTGTGGTAGGCCATTCAAGAATAGCCTTCACCTTCTCTAGGTCCATCTTGAGACCTTCTGCTGAGACAACAAACCCCAAGTACACTAACTCCCTCTTCACAAAACTGTACTTCTTTAGATTAATCAACAATTTCTCTTCTCTTAACTTCTCAATCCAATGTCTTCTTGAAATTAAATATCATCCTAAATACACAATAACAAAACTTCGGAAATTCTTTTTGGTACCTGGTTCATGAGCCACGTAGATGTGCTTGGTGCGATGGATTAGCCCAAAGGCATGACTAGCTTTTCATTCAAGCCCTCTTTGGTCTTGGTAGTCTTCCATTCATCCCTCACCGAATCGGGATCAGTGATATCCACTCTTGGATCCCGATCTTTGTGTCACGAGCTCCACTTTCAGCTTGATTCATAGGTCAATATCCTTGGCGGGAAATGCAGTACTTGATTGTTAACTTGTTTATGGCTGGAATGCATACACATCCTCCCTCCCCATCCTTCTTTGGAGCTAGTATTGTGGAGTCTTGCATGTGGACTCAAACTCACATCGACCCTTTCTCAACAACTCTTGAACTTGTCATTCAGCTCCTCATTTTACTACAGAGTCATTCATGAGCTACTTTATTTGGAAAGCGGCTCTAGAGAGTCAAGTCCAATCGATGATTGATCTTCCTTGGTGGTAAATCGAGTTACATTATAGAAACAATATCCACGAAACTCATCCAACATCCTAGAAACTTCTTCTGGAACCTTCTCACTATCCTACTTACTCACTCTAGGAATCAATGCTTAACACACATGCTCATGCTTCATACCTTCTAAAAAATTTCTTCCATCTACATAACAAATTCTAGCACTACTGCATACCTTTTCTTCGGTCTCCTTCAGGGGTTTCAACTTGTGACGAACCCCATCCTTTGTTAAGGAATAAGTGTTTGCATGGCCATCATGTATAGCTAGCCTATTGAACTGCCATGGCCTCTAACAACATGCTGACATACATCTATGAGGATGATATCACATAGTACCTCATCATGGTAGCTCTATCTTGAACTTCATGAGCCTTTGCTCATTGTGGCTTTGTGGTCTTTCTGCAACCAGACAATCCAATACGGATGCGGGTGCCTTTCTCTCTTCAGCTTCAACTTTGTGACCATCTCTTTTGACACCAGATTATCAGTGCTCCCACCATCAATAATGACATCACAACATTTTCCTTCACACTTGCACCTTGTGCGAAATAGATTCTTCCTCTGTTATGGTTCCTTTTCCTCGGTCACCAAGGCTCTCCTAATCACTAGGGCTTCTCCCCTTTCAGCATCATCTGAATGTTCAGATTGGGCCTCCTCATCTGCATGTACAACCCTTCCATGACCTTCTAGCCTTTTTTCTGCCCTTCCTTGGTGTTGTGGACATTCATAGGCTCAATGCCCTTCTTCACCACCTTTGGAAACATTTTCTTTGAACCACCTACTTCGGATCCTTTTCCATCTCCCTGTCCTCTACCTCTTTGGTTTACCATTGTTTTGATCACAGTGATTTGGGATTGTCATTCCTTTGGCTTGTTTGGTACCCACATCTTCACTTTTCTTTTTTCATCATCCTTCAACTTCTTGAGAAGGTCTTCCTTTGCCTTCCACTTTGGCCTCCTTGTCTTTTTAGCGCCATCAAATCTTTGTTCATTCTCTTCACCTTGAGCAAGCTGATACACATCCTCAATGGTGGTCATTCGACTGGAAAACAACTTCACCACAGATGCTCGGTGGTAACCCATTAAGATATCGGGCTACCTTCTCCTTATTGGCCTCTATGTGACCTGTTCTGATGATTATCTTGTGAAAATATTTAGTATATTCTTTCACAGATCTGCTTCCTTACTTCCAATACTTGCAATTTTGCTTTAACAAATCTAACTTCCTTGGATCCACTAATATGAACTACTTCTTGGGTTTCTCTACCCGGTGAATCCCATGCGGTGATCTTTTCCTTTCCTCTTTAGTTTCTTTTTCCAAGCTGGACCTCTTTTCCACCAAATGCGGCATGGCCCTTCATCTTCATTTTCAAAAGAAATTTAATCGATCACGGGTCCCTCATTTCTCATACTCAAAATATTCTTACAGCTCATTGATCCCATTGATCCAACTCTCTGGAGTTTGAACTGGAATAACTGGGGACTTCTACTCTGGGTCTTTTCCCGATCTTTGAAATGGCCCTTATTAGCCACATTTGGTCTTGATAAATTGCTTCTTCTTCCTCTTCTACATTTGAACCTTCTTCCTCTCCTTCATCCTCACTTTCCTCCCTCAGTTTTAACCCTCTTCTCAATTTCTCTTGTAACACATCAATTTGTCTTTGGAGGGCTGCCAGTGCATCTCTTCCACCAGCATTTCTACCACCTCGACCACCTCTGACACCACCACGCCTACCAGGCATCACTCTTGGAGGAATCTTTCTTGACCTTGACCCACAACCATGGTCCTGGTGTGAATTGCCTCATGATATATGTCCACATGCTCAAGAAAACCCGCTCTGATACCACTTGATGAGGGTGCAAATCTAGGAAACTAAAACTGCAATATCTTTCAACCCAGGAATAGAAAATAAAAACCATCAATTGGAAATTTCATTATGATGAAAAGGGTATCCAAAAATGTAAAAACATCTAAAAATTGAGAAACTTAAAATTTAACTATTTTTGGGTGATGCAAGATTGCCCTTACACCACTGGATGCTCCTGCATCATAAACACTCTATATCTCTACATTATCTAGAGAGTAGGGATTGTGAACACCCATATAAGTTAACTAGCTAAATAGAGGCACACCTTGGTATAAAATACATCAATCATGTTGGTGCTTCTAATTGATTGTTCATGTTTATCTCCTAAATCCTATACTCAAGAACCCTAGGTTAGTGGTCAACAAACAAGAGATATAATTTATACTTGTTCTCCTCTACACATTAGGCTCTACAAAATAAAGGTGGGTACCCCTATACATAACATCATTTGATATACAACCATAATTATAATTATGTTAGTCTAATAATAATCTTGACATTGATATCTTAAAGGGTGAGCTTGATTAGATATATCATCTTCAAAATCTTCTATATGCTCTATATTTTTTGACAGCGTGAAATGCACAGAAATACAAAAATAAAGTAAAGATAACATTCATATTTATGTTTGGTTCTGCTTATGCATGAGTTATGTAAGAAGGCTTGACTAATGCCTTATCCATTATAGAGTTAAAATGACGTAATTTTTTTGGGAGACAAATTTAATAACCAACTCAATGGTTATACAATTTTATTGTTTTACAATAAAAAACTTGTAAGTTGACGATACTATTAATCTATTCATCAATTCTAATGCAATGAAAACATCCTTATATATTCAATTGAAATCATTTTAATCCATTCCTTGAATAAAATTTGGTCACTTAAACATTCATCATCTAGAAAATATATAATGAGAACCTCAAGAAATATTTGATTTTATTAAGACCTAAAAAAGGATGCCTTAGGATGTGGAGACATTAATAGTACATAATCTATATCCATATGTGCAAAATTAAGTTGTTCGTTGTCATTTATAGAGGAATTATACAACATATTTTATCTAAATTTTAGAAGTCCTAACTGTACAAGGCCTAAAACTATAGATAGACTAAAAAACAAAGGACTCAAAATCCTTAAAATGAGGCTCAAAACTCCCTTTTATAGACACAAGGGGAGAAAAAAGCAGAAAGACTCATTCACTGATTATACCATAAAATAAAAAATCTTATGTGGTACACTATTTACACAAGAAAAAACATAACCACAAATAGAGAAATCATAGAAAAAATGGTTTGGGATCTTTTGGAGCATTTACACTACCATATGGACTTGATTTCTTCAAAATTGCTCCTTGCAGGTGGTAGGACACTTCTCACATTCCATTCATGACATGCTCATGCAACAATTATGATTGATGGAGACAAATCGAAATGCAACTCAACTTTCTACACCACCATCCACTTTATCTTCATTATGATCTATCAATGTGTCCATCCTAGGTGGAAGGAATTGCTTAACTCTAGACATCTGTGTCTTATAATTATCATCAATTGAAACCTACACCATATCAAAGAAACCTAGCATACTGTATTCCAATTTGTAAAGTGAATCATCGCATAGGTTCAACAACTCTACGCCAATTTCTACACCACTATTTATTTTACTATACATGAGAGTGAAGATATCTGCAAATTTGGACCTCCACTCCTTACAAGGCCTTATTTCTTCCTTGCTAATCAAAATTGGAAGCATGAAAAACTATTCAAAACCTTTAAATTTACTCAATTCCCTTATTATAAGGTCCCTATAGCTATTATGATGACCAATTATGACATCCAATAAACCTAATTTATTTAAAATATCAGATACCAAACTATAATCAAAGTTGGGATTTTTAGTAATAATTTTCAACAAAGTGACCTCATGGGACAAGCTATGTTAGAATCATTTTAGCCTCATTCCTACCTACATGTGGCCTGAGTATGCATTCCTCAATTTTTTTAATTATTTGACACCTTATCTACCTAGGCTAAATTTTTTGACAACCTATTTCCCAAAATGTTGTCAAGAAATAAAAAATTCTCTTTATTGTCCCCATTTTGCTTCTATGGCCTCTACTTTACTATCCTTGAGTTCTTCGTTTAATCCTATAATCTCTTTGACTAAGATCTTCCTTTTTTCTGACCCTTAATCCTCACTTATTTTTTATGGAGGGGGAAGTATCCTTGTGGCCATGTTCAATTGCTCTTGCAATATTAGGTTTATTGTGTTATAATTATCCAAATTTCCTTTCAACTTTTTCACTATTGCTTCACCAAAAAGGGTTGTGTTTACTATAAGGGTAGCTTACTTGACAACACTTGTATCCCCAACTCTCCTAAATATTATATTTCTAGTGAGTTCACTAGGATTATTTATAAATGGTTTATATTCTTAGGGAAAATAGCCCAAATTTCTATGGTCTCATGTCCTAGATGGAAACCAGAGCCAAAATAGAGGGACTTGTCTTGTTCTTCAAATTTCTAAACTAGGTCATCACCTCCCTATGTTTTAATTATGCCAAATATTATTATAGATGGCATGTTCCACCATGGAAATTAGAGGCAACCTACACTTTCTATGTGATCTAGGCCTAGAAGATAATCCACTAATTGTCTATATGAAGGATCAATTTTGTGTAGGGGAGTGAGCTTTAGAGGATTTGGTGTTACACTCATCCTAAAAGTGGAAGGACCAGGAGTTATAGGAGGAGGATTCAACACATTTGCCAATAGCTATCCCACATTATCCAACAAGGTCATTAACCTTGCTATGTGATCTTCAATGCACAAAAATGATCCTTGGAAAGATAGAAATACCTCTTTTATTTTGATATTTTTTGTTTGAATTCTCACCCATAAACCCTTCTTTATGTAGCTATTTTCTCTATTGAACAATTTGTGATCAAATCTTCCACTTTATCAAAATTATCTAGATAGAGTTCTAGTTTAAAATGGTTCTTTGCTCACCTATGAAACTTTACGTATCACACCTTCTTACTCTATCAAATTTTATGTTGTAGGTTAATAAATTGATAGATAATAACTCCATTCCCTCATAGTTATCAAAAAGTTTAAAAATATAATGATTGATGGGGGGATAAAATGTTTTGTATTATTTTGAAAATGATTCTTATCAAACTCATTCAATTATCACATGCTCTAAGAAAGAATTTTTTTTTGGTACATTATTGGGGAGCACATGTGAAGCCACTGGAAATCCATATACCTTGATTATGGTGGAATCTCTTTAAAATAATTTCTTTTTAGGATTGTACACTAGTGAAATTTCTCTGATTAGGTCAAACTTTATGAATATTTTGGGCACCACTAACCTTCCCAGCTCTAATATCCATATGTTGGAGATAGGTCCATCTAATAGGGCTTTTCGAAAGGAGTGTTTTGATGAGTGCATAAAATGGCACTCTAATTAAACCTTTTTATGTTTTAAAAAACTTTATTATATGTTGATTAACTATTCTGGTTGTAGACTTTATGCTTGAAGATTTGGATAATGATGTATTATATTTAACTAATTAGAGTGTATATGAGAAATGGTATTTTGCATTAAATGTCTAGCTTTTGAATGATGATTAATGATGAAATGTTTATGCAAGTGAGATATTTTGTTGTCTTGATTACATCCTAACTTTCAGGTTTCTATTTGACGGATTAAATGTTGAAGTTATGAGATGGATGTGTTAAACCCCTTATTTAATGTACTTGAAATCTGTCTTGCTCCTGATCGCTCTAGCTAGATCCTAATGATTTTTTTTGAATTGAGTTCTTTAGTCAGTTTGAAGAATTCTTGTTCAACTATTATTATGTGGTGGATTTATTTATGACACTTTGGTTCTATTTAGGTTTAGCTATTACCGTTTTGCATCTTAGCGGGCTAGGCTAGTTTTTGTATTCAAATAAGTAGATATTCTTATAAATATCCAGCCTTAGTATTTAGTTTGGGAGTTAGTTAATATTTCACTTTAGATTGTAATATGGATTATTTTCACTTTTTTATTACTTGCCTATTTTACCCAATTGGAATGAAAATAAGAAGTTGATCTGAATCTCAGTGTTTAAGTCCCACCAAAGGTAGAGCAGGGCCTGCTTAACTGAAGGAGGTGACATGTGTTATTTTCATTTATTCAATTAGTCTTTGCATTGTTCATCTCAATTGGAAAATAGGAATTTAGATCTCTATTAATCATTGTTGGGAAATGTGAATGTTTATTTTTTAAGATTAAATTCATTGAATCCTTAGAATAATTCATTATGCTTTGCTGTAGATTTATATTCAACCATTTACTATAGATTTAATTGTTGTTCATAGATTTAGATTCACTAATTATTTTGAATTAGCTTTAATGGAATAAACTGTGATGACTTATGGAAATATGAAACTAAAGCTTGTTTGGAATGAGTTCATGGAAGTTAGTGTTAATGCTTTATAGGTTAAACGTTTATTTTCTAGAAATGTAACTAGATCCTTTTCTGCAAACGTAATTAGATCCTTTTTGCAAATGTAAATAGATTTAATTTCCAAGTACATTTCAATTTTTTAGTTTTAGCTTAAAAATAGATTTAGTTTTTAGCCTAATTCTTCCATGGATAAATTACATATAAATCAAGCTAAGTTTAAACTAAGTTGTTAGAGTTTGAATAATCGTTAATTAAGAGATAAATTAGGATTAATCCTTTAGAATTACTTAGGAATTTGTTGTTAAGATTAGCTACTAAGAGCTCCTGAAGAGCTCCTAAAAGCTCCTGATGACTCCTAATGGAGCTAAACTATGACCAAAAGTCACTATTTTATAGTGCAAAAGCCCAAATTTATCGAAATACCCTTATCACATATAGCTCTAAGACACGGGTGGTTTGATAATTGATAAATTAAATGATACAAGAAGTGACATCAATGACCTTTCCCATCATTTTTGACATCATTTCTGGGGAAATAAAAGATTTGGCTAATTAAGTGTGAATCCTTAGTGTTGATAAGGAAGGTAGTTTAGATTGTGGATGAGATGATCTAGAGACCATTTAGGAAGATTCCTTCGATGAAATATTAATTTTGAACAAGAACAAGAATTTCAGTAATATCAGATCAAAAATTCACAAGTGAATTAGGAACAACATCAAGAAGAAATGGGTGATCAACTAGGTAATGATCCTCCACCAAACAATAGGACCTTTTCATATTGCATCAAGTTGAATGTATGAAATGATGAGCATCCCATGAAAAACATTTCACCTTCTCTATTACGTACCTTTGGAGGAAAAACTTTTGAGGATCCTGATCAGTTTCTCTTTGAGTTCAAGGTTTTATGCTAAACCTATGAATATATAGCTAATAACCAAAATTTAAAACTATTTCCCTCTAGTTTGAAAGAGTTAGCTTTACATTGGTTCATGGGTTTAGGTGCAGGAAAAAAATCAACTTGCAAAGAAATGGAAACTAAATTTTTGGACAAATATCAAGACTACTATCAAGTAAGAGATATGAAAGATGAATTGTTTAGAATAAGAGAGTTAGAGGATGAAAGCCTGGAGGATTATGCTAATAGATTTTAGTTTGTGTATAATAGATGTGGTAATGGTTTAGAAAATGAGATTAGTAAAATAATCTTTCTGAAAGGAATTGATGATGAATTAAGAGAATCTTTGAATCTTATGGGAAAAGGGGACATCAATAAACTTTCTTTAGAGGAAATTATTGAGATATGTAGAAACTACTCTAGAACTAGAGTAGGGACTAGAAACACCTGAAGAAACAAATTTCTTACTCTTGATGTATCTCAAGTCATGGAAGAACTTGCAAATTTGAAAACTGATTTACTCCTCCATTTTAACATGCAAGGAGATAAAAAGACTACTGAGCCTTTTTCTATTTATTTTTCCAAATGTAGAGGTAAACATCTTTTGAGAGAGCGTCCATTAAATCAAATTCATATCTATGAAAAACACCATACAACTAGTTCTTGTAACCTTCCACTTGGAATTAAGAATCATTTAAAGAAGCAAGTTGAAGTAGAGGAAGAACTTAACTATGTTGGACAGAGGCCCTAATGGTAAAAAACAGAAGGAATTATCACTTTTTCCTCCTACTCAACCATCATTTCAGCCAAACACTCAACTTTGGGTTGATGAGGATATGGATTAAGAGGGAGATGGTGTTGTAGAATTAGCTATGGTTACTTTGGTAGAACATATTAAAGAATAAGAGAAACAAGATCTTAATTCTGAAGAGATTTGTCAAGAAAAAGAGGGAAACTATCAAGTACATCAGCAAAATTCAAATATTTATCCCTTAAATACACTTGTTAGAAATCCATCTAATTCTAAAAAAAAGGCCAAGGAAATAATAGTAGAGGGGACAAGCCTCTTTTTATCAATTCATCCTTTTCTTCCTCCCAAGAAAAAGAATTAAACTAGACTTTATAAAATCATTCTAAAGAATTTTCTTGGGAGTATAAAGGCATGAGAGGAATTCACCCTTCTATTTTTTTTCATCATATTTACACCGAGAATGTAAAACCTGTAAGACAAGTCCAAAGAAGGATTAATCCTACTCTATAGGATGTTGTGAAACAAGAGATAGAATAACTACTAAAAGTAGAATTTATTTATCCAATATCTAATAGACAATGGGTTTCTCCATTGGTTATTGTTCATAAGAAAAATGGTAAATGGTGTGTATGTGTGGACTATAGGGAATTAAATGAAGCCACTAAAAAGGATCACTTTCCTTTTCCATTTATTGATCAAGTACTGGATAACCTAGCTGGCAATAGTTATTTTTCTTTCTTACATGGCTCTAGTGGATATAATCAGATTCAAGTGGCTCCTAAAGAATAGGATAAGACTACCTTTACATGTCCTTGGGGAACATATGCTTATACAATACTACCATTTGGACTATGCAATGTACCAACAACTTTTCAAAGGGCTCTCTTGGCAATTTTTGCAGATTTGACTACCTCATGTGTAGAAGTT
The DNA here is from genome assembly GCA_007258455.2 of Sequoia sempervirens. NCBI lineage: Eukaryota > Viridiplantae > Streptophyta > Pinopsida > Cupressales > Cupressaceae > Sequoia > Sequoia sempervirens. The sequence goes on along the minus strand of VDFB02271358.1, from coordinate 404,122,097 downwards.
TATATGGATGATTCATAGTCCATGCATATAAATTTGAAGAGGCACTTCAGAGCTTGAATAAAGTGTTGCAAATATGTAAGGATGTTAGATTGTCCTTAAATCATGAAAATATTTCCCTTATGATGACAAAAGGTATTGTGTTGGGACATCACATCTCAAAAGAGGGGATAAAAGTTGACCTCAGGAAAATTGAAATTATTCAAAAGATTGAAATCCCTAAAAATCAAAATGAAGTTTGTAGTTTTCTTGGGCATGCTGGTTACTATATAACATATATTGAAGGATTTAGTAAGATTGTAGAACCTTTATTTACATTGTTGAAGAAAGATGCCGAGTTTCTTTGGATAAATGATTGTCAAAAATAATTTGATGTAATTAAACATGCCTTAACTACTACTCCAATTATCAAGGGAATTGTTTTGGGAGTTACATTTCACATAAATGCTAATGCATCTAACTTTGCTATTGGTGCAGTATTAGGAAAAGAAGATGAAAATGAAACTATGCATGCAATTTACTATATTAGTAAAAATTTGAATCCTGCTAAAAGGAACTATACAACTGAGAAAGAGTTCTTAGCAATAATATATGCAATCAATAAATTTAGGCATTACATTATTGGTTATAAGGTATTTATTCATATAGAGCATCTAAAATTAAATATTTGATGAACAAAGGTATTGTAGGAGGACGAACAATAAGATGGTTACTATTCTAGGAATTTGATATAAGAATTATTGACAAGCCTAGCAAAGACATCGTTGTTGTTGATTTCTTCTCTAGAATTGTTTTGCAGGGTAATGAAGAACTAGTGGATCATACATTTCTAGATGAACACTTATTTTCAATATCAATCCATCCACCATGGTTAGCTAATCTTGTAGATTATTTGGTAAAAGGGAAGTGCCTAGATTATTTCAATCCTAAATAGAAAAAAAGAATTCAATTTGTGAAAGCTCTAGATTTCAATGGATAAATGGTTTATTATTTAAAATGTGTCATGACCATGTTCTTCACAGATATGTTTATGATGTCATACATGATTTCCAGATCATGAGCCAAAAGGAAGACATTACTTAGTAGTCAGAACCATTCATAAAATATTGGGAGTTGGTTATTTTGGCCATCTATGTCAAAGGATGTTTCACTCATTTTTAAGCATTGTGTTGAATGTCAACACATGTGAAGGCCTACACCAACAATGGAGATGCCACTACAATGTCAAATAGCCTTGGAACCATTTGAAAAGTGAGGAATTGATTTTGCAAGACCTTTTGATCCACCTTCCATAGGACAACAATATATCTTAGTTTGCACATATTATGTTAAAAAATGGGCCAAAGTGAGCTTTTCCATCAACAAGAGAAGATAGAGTACTTGATTTCCTGTACAAGAATATTTTGTAGAGATTTGGTGCACCAATAGAAAGAGTTTCAGATCAAGGGCCACAATTTGTGTCTACTATGATGGAAGCATTTATGTAAAGGTACCAAATGACACATAGAAAATCAATTCCATATCATCCTCAAGTAAATGGAGAAGTGGAGGTTCCTAACCAAGAATTGGAGAATATCTTAACAAAAATTGTTTCATTGAGGAAGACAGATTGGGCAGAAAGGTTGGATGAGGCATTTTGGGCATATAATACAACCTAGAAAACAACTATTGGATTCTCTCCATTTGAACTAGTATTTGGAAAAACTCTAGTAATGTCTATTGAATTTGAATTGTAAATTTGAAGAAAACATTAGAGATTGGTATTAATGTGCCTGAAATAGAAAAGAGTAGAATTCTATAGTTGAATTGACTTGATAAGATGAGAATGGAAGCTATTTAGCATACAAAGATAATTTAGAAGTAGAGAAAGGAGTGGCATGATAATTATATTGTGACAAGACAAGTTAAGAAGGGAGATTGGGCACTGTTATTTGACTCTAGATTTCAAGAGTTTATAGGAAAATTTCATACAAGATGGTTCAGACCTTATGAAATTGATGAAGTTTTTCAAAATGGAGTAATTCAATTGATACCAATAGATGGAGAAAGAAGGGTCATGCTAGTTAATGGTCATCATTTGAAAATATATCACAAACCTATATCAAAGGAGGAATTTGTAGCATAATAGGATTGAACATTTTCTGATGGAAGATATTCCTTCCATAAGAGAATGTACTTCTAAATAGTCTTTTGGGAAGGTATGAATATAGAAGTTAAATTGAAAACCATAATGGTGGTTTACCTTTTGAATAAAGGAGATAGATTGAAAACTAGAAATGGCAGTTTATCTCTTAGAAAAAAATAAAAAAAGGATGGTTAAAAAACTAGAAATGGCAATCTCCTAATGACTCTTGATGGCTCCTGATAACTCCTGATGGTTCCTAACGACTCTTGATAGCTTCTGACGATTCCAAGGTTCTCTGTAATAAATATTTTAGATAATTTCAAGCTATTTTTGATTAATTCATTGGAATTATTGCCAGCTAGAAGTTAATTCATGCTCTGATTGAATGTTGCATTTAATGAAAGGTATGCATTTATTGTGAATGTCATTTTCAAAATATTACTTTTGATTTAGTTAATGTGATATGACATTAAATGAATATTTTGAGCATAGGGTATGTGCAAGATCATCATGGAAAAATAGGCTGTAAGTGGCAAAATTTAGAAAAATAGAAATGGGCAACTTGATGTAAAATTAGAATAAGAGTGATATATATTATTGCAAAAATATGTAAGAATAGAATTTATGAGAAATGCAAAATTGAATGTATTTTCCTAAGCCTATTAGGTTTATATTATTTTTAAAATCTATTTGGTGAAAATTTGAAATTTCAATGCGGTAGTGCTTAAATTTTAAAGAAAAAATAAGAAGTAGGTGTCTATCTGACCACCCTAACTACAATAAAATGATAATAACTTTTTATAAGATTTTAGATATAAGTAGAAGACTCATGTCATGATGTGATGCATATTTTTTGTAATTTTTTCCAAGTAAATAATTAATTATGAATTTTTTATTACAACTTTTAAAAAATATAAAAACTCATGTCTAACCACCTTAACTTGGTCAAAACTTCATGAAATTCATTTTTTTTTAATCCTATATTATTTGAAGCATAGAATGTAATGTATGTTTTGGATTTAAAAAATGTGATACCATTTAAAAGTTATAGATGTTTTTCAATTAGCCTATCAATCAGGACTTTAGTCATAATTCAAATCGAAAATGAATAATAATTATTTATTAAATTCAAAGGAAAGCATAATTTATATTGGTGGAAAGTTGAGAATATCCTTTAGAAACCCTTTTCATTTCATCAATTTTGGGTTAAAAAAAAAGTCATTAGCCACATACCCTACAGATACCCATCATATCACCACTTTTTGGCCCATCATGATCCTACACATATCCCATAGATATCTCCATTGTAGTTATTAATTTAATAATAAATGAGTTCTACTCATTTCAAATCTGGTGGATATATAAGGATTTAATATTGAAATGACCACTGCAATACATGTAAGTATTAAGAAAAATTTCATGTTAGTTTTGAATGAGTGTGTTCATGTCATTATCGCCACAAAATATGCCAAACCTTTAAGTTATAATTCAAAAAGTGATGGCTAGTATGTGTGAATCATTCACAAGGAACGAGATTGAGTAAATACTTAACATCTTGACACAATGTGCATTTTTGGTTTTTTGAAAAATGTGGCATCTGTGAAAAGAGACATTCATTCACATTTCACTCAAGAGTTGCAAACACCATTTCCTCTAATAAAATTGTAGAAGTGAGGAAAATAGGGCAAGAAACAAAACTCAAAACTAGAAAACTTCATTCTTGATCCTGAAACTAAAAGATTGCTAAGAGAAGTAGGGTGACTTGAATTCATATAAACATCACCAGGGTAAGAGGAGAATTGCAATTGAATTTACCATTTTGTTATTAGTGAGCTCTCTAGATATTCTAGCTGAGGGTGAACCAGTGAACAAAGGACATGTTATAGTGCCCCTTCGTTTCAGCTATCATTAAACATTAAGTGAGTTGTTTATTTGTGTCTTGTGATGTTATGTTGGGTTCGCAAGATTGCATTGATTAAATAATAAGGATTTAGATTCCATAATTAAATATTTAAGTGAGCCCTTCAAATTATTAATAATTACATTATTAAAGCTAATAAATTATTAGCTTAGTAGGATACTAGAGTGCTAATATGTATTGTTTAAATTAGTTGTATGATGTAAATAAATTAATGATTATAATAATTGTCTTTAGATTATTAATTATATCATTAATCAATTTTAATAAATTATATTTATTTTGTTTATTTATTAATGGGCATCAAAATTACAAATGATGCAATTTTGATAAAAGAAAAGAGAAATTTAAAATATTTAATAAATAAGTAAATAAATAAAATAAAAACAAATAAAAAGGGTTTAACAAGATTTACACTTGTCTAGCATGCACTGAAACAGTTACATCTGCGAAGTATGCTCATTTACTCTTGCAGTATCTATTGCACAATAGACGGCATGCAGATGGTGGAGAGATATCATCTCCATGCGGAACTCTGCCTTTGGGATGTTACACCTTTTTTTTGCATGGGTATTTGGAGGAGAGGATGGGGACTTTTTGGGATTGGTTATCTAAGAATCTGGGATTTCCTGGAAATTTTTCTTTTGGGAAAATTGGTCTGAAAATTTGGGGGTTTTTGGGATGAAGCTTTCTGGTTCTATTCAAGAAGGGGATTCTAGAAAAATTAGGTGGCTGGAGGTGTTACTAAAGCTTTGGAGGATTGAGAATTGCAATTTTGAAGCTCAAACTTAGCTACCAATCTTGGCTCTGCATCTGACTTTCTTAAAATTCAGGTTCCATCGTTTCTTTTCATTGTACTTTGTTTCCTATAGAAAAGCTATGTTTCATTGTTCTTTATATTTAATCTCTGTATTTAAAAAGGAAACTTCAAAATTTTCTGTTAGGATTGTGTCTCTTGGTAGTGTGTTTTCTTTGAATATGTAACAAGGTGTTTACAGTCTTGGCTAGTGGAAGATAAATTATATCTGAAGTTAAACTTAGACATTATGCGACATTAGAACTGAACTTTGTTTGCTACAGGGCTTTGAATCTTGCGTTTGTTCTTCCATATAATGTTGCTTAATTTTTTTTAAGCTATACATGGTATAATAGAATATTTTGTTTCCTCTTAAAATTATGGAAAACTTGTTTGTAACAAACTCGACTTGCACCAATTGGGTAGGGAATGATAAACTTCCCTGTAACTTGCATGTAAATCTACCACGGATTGGGAAGAAATTCTTAATATTTTCATCAAAACTTCATCTGCCTCGTCATCTTTGATCAATTGTCTCTGCTCCACAACATTTTGGATCATATCTCTTGTTGAACCAGTGTGTTTCTCTCATCACAACTACCCTTTAACTTGAGGAGTTTCTTGCATTCTGAACCGAGACTTTGACTTATCTTGTTATTGTTCTTGTTGGTAGTTTGGAAAATTGTAAATTAGCCTTTACACATTTGTTGAAACCTTTTAGCTTCGATATAAGCATTATTTTATTAATCAATTTATGAACCTCACCATCTGTAGATGCTATCAACCAAGTTTTGGTGTTGAATGTCCATATTACATCGATTGGTGAAGCTCTCTTTGTAAATTGTTACAACCTGAATTTGTTATTTTGTCAGTGCTAGTTTAGAGTCAGCTGTTACAAGAGTACTCCTTGTGTTGACAGGAGCGTTTGATATTAACTAATAGATCTGCCCCTATCATTTTTATATCAAATTTTTTTAGAACCCACACCTATTGGAAGATAGGCGTAGCCTAAATCTCCTATAAGCTAATCAATGTGTGAATTTTAATACCTCTTCATTCTAATTGAAATTAGCCAACTCATGAGGTAGACAAAATTTATGGCTTTTAACTTAAGTTTAAACTGAGTTCACATTGGCATGCCATGTCATTGACAATGGTATTTAGTATTAACTATGAGTTCACTATCATATTAGGATGACATGTCTCTGGCAATCCAAATTAGTGTAAACTGCTAATTCGAATAGCCTAAACCCATATTCTTTTTGATGAAATTCGACTAAACTCCTTGCTTAATGTGCATATGCATATTCGATGTGGACTCACTTTACTGCATTTAATTATATGTATAAATGTATAACAGATATACATACATTCAATTATAAGTGATATTACTGTATTTTAATTTACTTTTAAGATCATTGATGTATTTCTAATTATTGTTCTTATAACAACATTTTGTTATCATTATCTAAATTTATAGATAAAGAACATGCCAACTGTGTAAATAAAAGTTTGTAACAAAAATTTTAAGACTTGGCATACCTATTTCTATTAAAAGAGATCTCATTTCTTTTTGTTATTTTAGTCTTCTTTATATTTCATAAAGATGAGCATTAATTAGATAAGGAAATATATATATATTATCTTCCTTACTTAAGGTCTTCTTAAGTTAAATAAATAAATGTATGAAATAATTTACTAATTATAAAAGAAAGCCACTATTATTATTTTAAATTATTTCTTGAGGAGAAAAGAACATTTGTATTTAAAAAGAATATCTTTATAAATGTATTGTATAGGCTAAAGTTAGTTAGTTAATAGCAACATAAAATGCTCTGATGTTAACATAGATATTTTAATCATCGTAATAGTGTTAATAAGGGACAATAAACTAATTGGTAAAATTAGTGTTTTACCAAAATTTGTCGGGGAATATGATTAAGTTGTATATTTAATTACTATATTTGCAATGGTAATGTTGTAAGTGTTATATGAATATTATTCATATTACAAGAAATGTCGATACTATTATTTTATGTAAATGCTTAGGCTAAGGGATTTGGTGAGTATCATGAATGTGTTTGGTGAGTATCAATATGGACTTCTTATTAAATGACATTATCAAGAAAGTTAATTATAATGGTGAAATAAATTGAATATTAGCATAAGAGAAATGAGAGTAACATGAGAATAATTAATAATGGATTTAATAATTGTAGATGATAAAAGCTCTGTCAAAGGAGTAGTAATAGTAATTATTTAATTGTTATCGTGCTCTCATGGAGGATAATTTATATAGTATAGATTAGATGTACAACTTCAATCATGATAGCACTGTCACACTTTAATACTCATAGACAAGAGATTACCTTATTTAAGTTTTCAAAATATATAGTTGGGGTTTATCTTTTAGTGAAAATTTGTGGGCATGACATATGGATAGTTACTTGTTTATCCTGAATACTCTTTGGATTTGATTCTTTATGCATACTAGTGAATCTATGTTGATCATATTTTCTTCTTTTTTTTTTTTTAAATTTCACTTTTGAGGTAATTTTTATGTCTAGACATGATTCGTATATGATGGGAACCCGAATGTTAAGTTACTTTTGATGGATAAATTAATTAGATAATTATAGTACTGTAATGATAAGTTGTAAGTTAGCATGAAGGTTCATACTAAGTAGTTAATAGTGATGATTGTTTTGTGTAGTCCATAGGATGATTATTAGGAGCATTGCATGTTTGAGTAGTGGTTTGAGTTAGCTTATAGCAGTGTTATGGTGTGAGTTCGTGTCTAAGGTAGACACCTTTAAAAAAAAAACCTAGAGGTTATACTCTATGAGGGTAAGTCAGTGAGTTGGGAGAACTCAAGTTGGTCGAACTACGGTGCCTCTACGAATTATATACGTAGGCAAGGCCATCAAGTGATGAGCCCCCGAGGAATTAGGTCGGGCCCTTAGGACTGTCTTGTTTATGAGTCATTATTTTAGACTTGTCTTTTTCCCTCGACATTGTAAACTATCATTGACGATAATCGTATGTAGTGGATTATGTTGTTATTATCTTAAAAGTAAACAAAAATAAATAAATTATTGCAATACTAGTTAAGATTGTCATAGTTTTGTTAGGATGTTTAGTGTGTATATTTTTTTTGGTGATCTTGTACTTGATGTATTCTTTCCGTTGTTATAAGGGGAGCATTGTGTAATGTATTAGTGTGCCCATGATGTGTTGTGTCTGTGGAAAAATGTTCCACAGTTGCGCTATTGAAATGTATTGCAATAAAATGATGTATTGTTTTCCACTCTTTGATCATTAATAGTTGTAAGTTATCATTGTGTAATCTTGGTTGTTTATTCACTTTTGTTTGATAAAATTTTATGATTCGTAATGACCGTTCTGTGTACCCTATAGGACATGAATGAATTTGGAAATTGCATAATTGTTTTTCATGTAATGTATGTACATATTCATCATATGCAAGGTTTCACTTTAAAAAAAAAAATATTGTAGTGTTTTGCTGTCCTTTGGGGTTCACACGGCATAATCTACTCATAACAATGTTTCGTAGTCACTAAGTTGTACCTTAGTGACTCAAACATATAGGGGACTACACAACACTCCTACACCATTACCTTTTTCTCAAAAAGTGCTTAGTGTTAAAGATCTTAAAAAGACTCATGCCAATATATCTGTATGGGAACTCATTCAACTCTCACTGATAGTGAAACTTCTCTTTCATGAAATGTTGCAAATACAAAAGGAAGAGATACAATCTTACATAAAACTGAATCATGTAACATCCTCTTCTCATCCCATGCAAGCCACTCCATTAGACGTAACATTCCCTAAACATGAATTTCCCTCACTTGAGATTCAACATGAAAATGATCCCTTGATGATAAAGGTGATCATTAATGAAAATCTAGTTAGGCACAATCTCATTGAAAATGGATTAAAAATTAATGTTTGTAGCATGGACCTCCTACACAAACTTGGCATGGAAAAAATCTCATTCAACTTAATGATTTTCATGTTTGTGGCTTTGATAATGTTCATAGGAAACCACTTAGGATAATCACATTACCTATTGAGGTCAGACCTGTAGTGTTGCCTACCTCTATTCATATAATGCAAGAACCCCTTCCATACAATCTTATCCTAGTGAGACCATGGATTCATTCTATGAAAGGAGTCCCCTCTAGCCTTTAGTGTGTCATGAAGTTTGAATACAACAAGAAGATATACATGATTGATGCAGATAAGTGAAGATATGTGTCAATTGATCACAACACTTCCAACTCCCCTAATCATTTCATTCCTAGATCAAAACTTGAACCAATACAAGTTGGTCCTAACTCTTCACCTACAACAAATCTATTTCATGATCATTGGGGTTCATTAGATTCTACCCCTCCTTCCCATAATATTTCAAAAATATCACCCTCATGGTCCAAAGATTCATATACAAATAATTCCTTTTTAGACAAAAGTTCTAGTAGTGATTGGAGATTCACGCCTACCTTTAAGGGAGAGTGCAATATCCCAATCTCCACCCAAACAACCTTGTGTGCCATTTACTCAACTTAGTTCTACCAAATCACCCCATGGTGGTGATGGTGGAAATATAACTCCCATCCCTAATTACATAACGACACATAACAATAAAAAGGATTTGTGTTCTTGTAAAGAAACCAATCCTTCTCACAAAAATACACCCCCTTCATCTAACATGGAATATTGTTATGATATTGGTTACAATATTTCTCCTACACATGGACTCAATGCACACAAAAAAAAATCTTACATATCATACTTATCTCCCTTTTTATCAAATACTTTGTACAATAATAACATTCAAAATCTCAAGGATTGTGGTGCTCTTCCTTGTGTGGCAGCACCTCATTCTTCTACCTGATACTTCACTTTCATCCTTTCCAGGCTCACCTTTTCCCTACACTAACTAGGGGAAAGGGGTTCAATATCCTTTTCCCTATATGACACTTGTCAATGTCTCTTTCTCCTATTTTTTAACCTTTCATGAATGTATAAGAGCAAGCTTGGGATGTGGATCACATGTCTTCATATTGAATCGCATGTGACATACTCACTTTCTTCATGATGTAGCTTATCAAAATCATATGACTTGGCATAGGGCTTCTCGAATACACTCTCATACCCTCTTCTACTTTAAAGCAATTGCTCATAGATAGGTGTGTAGCAACCACTTTAAAGTTGGGGCATACATAGGCAACAACTTTGTGTATATTTCATGGCGTGATTTAATTTTTCTTGTGACATGTCCTCTTCTTGGTGGTTTCATTGGGTTTGATGCCTTCCAAGAGTGTATGATCAAGTGAAGTCGCATGATGCGAACAAGGCATCCCATGGATAATGATTTGACAACCTTGATTTGTCCTATCTTTGAGACATTAGGTACACTACTCCCTAAGAAGAAAACATTTCATTAACAAATCAAATTCCCCTTTAAGCTTTTTTTTTACTTGGAATTAAAAAAAAATCATCTTCTTTGTAGCGCCTTATTAAATTTAGTAGGAGATATAACTTTGATATGGTTGAGCAGGAAGCCCACCTAGCAACATGACTTTTCCCCATAGCGACATTTGTGTTTGTGAGTTCATACCAACTAACATATGTATCTCACCTTTTCGAGATTTCTCACCCCATGGATAGTCAGAAGTTCTATGGCCCTAGAGTGAGTACATTTGGGCTTTCTCACCCTGCGGAGAGTCAGAAGTTCTATGGCCCCAAAGTGATTATATTTGGACCTTCTCACCTAGTGGACCATCATGATTGTTGTCACCCAAGAGTGAGTATGCATTCTCTTTTTCAAACAAACAAGCCTAAATCTAATGCACAACTAGCTAGACAAATGATCAAAGCTTGATCTATGTTTTCTTTTTCATCTTTCTCTATCTTTCCATTTCATGGTTTTTTATCTTGATAGTTTCACTTAAGATCTTGGATCCTGGGCACTTGAGTTGATTCTTGATCTTTTTCATTCTTTATCATCTACATTTGTACACTCAAATGTCTCTTGAATGTTTACTTTAGTGTGAGTTTGAAGTAGGTTCATCCTCTCACTAGAGTAGGGGATAAATGTGTCATAGAAAAAGGACCCTTTTCTTGACATGGGATTAATTAATGCTAAATTTGACTTAATGAGGCCTTAATCTAGTGATGTGAGGAGTTTTATGCATCTACATTAGGTCTTGGACCCTTGCAAATTGAATAACATGCTTTTAACAATGTATTGTAACGGTGGTGTAAAGTGTTGTAAGATACTTTCGCACTTTTCTAGACTTAATAAACTCATTTCTCCATAATTCAACATTATAAAATGTATTTAATATTCACATCAATCTAGAAGGCTTTTGAATTAAACTTAATGTTAAATTAGTGTTGTAATGTGTCTCACACATTCACATTGGTTCTTGTGCCTTCCTAGGCTATGTGGACCTCATTTTAGTGTTGTAAAGTTTATTTAATCACACTTTCACATTGAATTTTGTTTCCCAAGCCCTATTTGACATTCACATCATCATTAATAGTCCCATATTAACCCATATTGTGCATCTCAAGTCTCAAATTGATCAAATATCTGACAAACTCACATTTTAGACCTTATTTCCTTATCTCTTGACATCTGAGCTATCAAATTGGCCCCTATGGGACCCATTCACCATGCATGGTTAATTAGTCCCATCTAGGTGGGACCCATTTTCCATGTGTGGCGAGTGAGTCCCATTTGGCTCAATTTTGACCTTGGAGGGGGAAAAAAGTGAAATTTGAGTTTAATATTGCTCCATGTCAGCCTGTGATGAGGTATAAATGGGTAGAATAGGTGAATTTCCTATAAATGAAGCTCTTTAAAGTGATTTTTACATCCCCTAACTTAATTCACATATTCATCCACTAATCTTTCATCTCAAGTCAAGAAACTTAGGGTTTCATCTTTCTAAGACATCAAGAGAGTTTCTAAAAGACATTCAAGATCAACATCATGGAAAGGTAATCTATTCTTTCATCATTTTGGTTTGATTACCTAAATGGGGCTTGACCAAGGAAAACCCCCATGCCCTAATATTCACCATTTCTTCTTCTCTTCTTGTGTGTTTATATGCTTAGGTCCCTTTGAAGCTTGGAAATCATTGAAGGTCAATTCACAAGGCTATTCAAGTCCTTTCTTCATAAAACAAGTCAAAATATAAACAAAAACTCATTTCTAGACCTGTAAATAAGAGTTTCAGAAGTGAACACCTGTAGGAAATCAAACTGCAGATCGGAAGCTTTAGAATCCACCTTTGAAAATTCATAAATTCAAAAGTGGACTCATTCACCATGGATGATGAATGATTCCCATTTCCAGGTTAGTTTTATGTTTTATGCATTTTCTGACACCCTTTTGAAAAAAATAGGTTTCAGCTTAGTTTACCAAAACTGAGACTGATTCATAGAGAATGGTGAATGAGTCCCTCTAGGCCTAAAAATTAGCACTAGCAGAATTCTAGAAGCAATTTTCAGTCTCCTTCAAGCTTACAGGTGCACACTTCTAGTTTCATTCAAGTCTATTTAGTTTTGCATTTGTTTCTAGGTGTTTTTGCATTACACAACGTGTTTTCAAACATTTCATACTTCATTCGTTTTGCATGTTAAATCAATCAATTTCATAGCATAGTTGCATTTATATTATTCCATGTAGCCGATAAAACATTATACATAACATAATTTGAATGAACCCTTAGTATTTTTGGGCCCTATCTCTTTCCTTTTAGGTGAAAAACTCTAGAAGAGCTAGAGAAGTGCATTGGTGTCAAAAATCTATGGTTCAAATGGTTTGTAATATGTAGGTCAATTTTTCCAACCATAGATTATCAAAAAATTATGAGCATGAATCAACACATGGTATCTAACTGATGTAGGAGCATCTATGCATGTGAAATGTTGCACACCAAAAATATTTATTTTATTCTCTTTTCAATTTTTGGTTTGTATTTGTGTTGTCAGCATGATTTTAATCTCCTTACACCTTTCTTCAACAACCCTTGAAGATATTTTTATTCATATATTTTATTGGGTCAAAAATCAAGTGAATTAGCATGGCATTTCATAAAAGAAATCCCACACCCCAGTTGGGAAACGTATTCTCTTTTATTGCTCTTGTAACTCACTAGATTAAATAAAAATAATGAGAATAAAACTTTTTGGGAGTGGAGGTACGAGAAAGAGGGAGTGGACGAAAATTTTAGAAAAGATTTTAATTTTTTTTATTGGAGAAACCATTGAAGAAAAAAATCAAGGGGTTGAATTTATGAATCCCATGCCTACAATAGAGGAGATAGAGGTTTGATTAGCATTTTGGGGAGAAAAAGATTGTTTAAGTCATGATTGTGAGACACAATTTCAATAAACTGGGAATAACTTTCTCATACAATAATGAAATAAAGAATTCAAAATGATTTGGAAAGCTAAAAATGGCGCGCACCAAACCCAAAAGTAATTTTAAAAGATTCGTGATAATAAGATAGCAGTGATGGACATAAGTGATGAGTTTGTGGCGAAGCTTTGCAAATTTTATTCTTAATCTTGCCTATAGAAGATTTTTATTGCATTTGAAGCTTTGTTAATGAGTAGCATGTTGAGTTTTGAGAATTTTGTAAAGGTTATGTGTAGGATCATGATGGGCGAAAAGGTGGTGATATGATGGGTATGTCTAAGGTCTGTGGCTGATGATTTTAAAGGAGATTCTTAGATTTCCACCAATATAAGGGTATGTGTAGTATCATGATGGGCCAAAAAGTGGGAATATGATAGGTATTTGTAGGGTATGTGGCTGACGACTTATTTTTTTACCCAAAATTGATGAAACAAAAAGAGTTTTTAAAAGAGATTCTTATCTTTCCACGAATATAAATTATGCTTTACTTTGAATTTCATAAATAATTATTATTCATTTTTTATTTTTATTACGACTAAATCCTTGATTGATAGGATGGTTGAAAAAAATCTATGGCTTTCAAATGGTATCACATTTTTTGAATCCAAAACATGTGTCACATTCTATGCTTGGGTTAAAAAAATGAAAATTGAATTTCATGAAGTTTTGACCAAGTTAAGGTGGTCAGACATACGAGTTTTTATATTTTTTAAAATTTGTAATAAAAAATTCATAATTAATTATTTACTTGGAAAAAATTACAAAAAAATATGCATCACATATAGACATGAGTCCTCTACTTATATCTAAAATATTATAAAAAAATACTATCATTTTATTGTGGTTAGGGTGGTCAAACAAACACCTTATTTTTTCCCTGAAATTTAAGTAGTACTACATTGAAATTTCAAATATTCACCAAATAGATTTTTTCTTCTTTATAAAATAAACCTATTAGTTTAGAAACTAAATTCAATTTGCTAAAGATTCTATTGTTACATATTTTTGAAATAATATAGATAACTTATTCAAATTTTTATGTCAAGTTTGTAACTCATTTTTCTAAATTTTTGCCACTTAACCTATTTTTTCCATGATGATCCTGCGATACCAATAAATTATGCTTTATTTTAATTTAATAAATAATTATTATTCATTTTCTATTTGAATTACAACTAAAGTCCTAATTGATAGGTTTATTGAAAACATCTATAGATTTCAAACCGATCACATTTTTGAATATGAAACATGTGTCACATTCTATGCTTCACATACTATAGGATTAAAAAATGAATTTCATAAATTTTGACCAAGTTAAGGTGGTCAGACATATGAGTTTTTATATTTTTAAAATTTGTAATAAAAACATCATAATTAATTATTTACTTGGAAAAAATTACAAAAAAATATGCATCACATTGGGACATGAGTCCTCTGCTTATATCTAAAATCTTATAAAAAAATATTATCATTTTATTTTGGTTAGGGTGGTTAGACAAACACCTACTTTTAATTTTTTCACTATAACTTAAGTAATATTGCATTGAAATTTCAAATTTTCACCAAATATATATATATATATATATCCTTGTAGTTTAGAAATGACATTCAATTTTATATAGATTCTATTCTTACATATTTTTGAAATAGTATAGATAACTTGTTTAACTTATTCAAATTTTTACGTCAATTTGCCTAACTCTGATTTTTCTAAATTTTTCACCACTTAAGGGCCTTTTTTTTCCATGATGATCTTGCAAATACCCTAAACTTTTAGTATTTATTTGAATGCAAAGGAAATAATTTTGTGTTTGAGATTCTATTTAAATAATATTTTAAGTGTTGATTTTATGTAGGATGCAACAATTGACAAACCTCTTTGGTTTCTCAATTTTTGACTGCATTAAATTGTATCATAGTAGGAAGATTGTTTGGGAGATGATGCAACAATAAGTTTATTTTCTTAGATATGTGCTGAGAGAAAATTGAAGGATTTGGGTTTGTCAAAATGTGTGAGTGTGAGTTTTGTTGTAAGTATGGAAGAAGACTTGTGACTTTATCTTCCAATAGAGTTTAAGGTTTAGTAGAAGGTGCATGAGAGAGAGGTGTGTCTTCCAAAAATTGTCTGTTGGGTAGAGGATAAGAAAGAGTCAATTTTTTGCAAGGAGGACTTGTTATTGCAGAGGTTTGATACCCTGAAGTGAGAGAGATTGTTGCAAGGAGTACTTGTAACTACAGAAGGACTTGCGGTTCTCTAAAGATGTCTTTGAATAAGAGGCCCACTTGGTCATGAGAAGGCCTCTTAGGATTTTACCTATGGAAGAGTGGAAAGAAAAGAGGCTTACAAAATGTGATTTTGAAGAATTAAACAAGATTGAGGCTAGAGTGAAAGCTTTGGAAAGATATTACTTTTCTGATAAATTTATGATTGCTAGAAAAGAAGAACGAAATCACAATAGTATAAGTTACAAAAAATAAGAGGTAGAAGAGGAATATATTGCATGAAAGAGTCCCATTTATTTTATAATAAAAATGTATTTGCAAGTCAATTTGTGTATGCAGGTGAAGAGAAGAAAGAGGAAAAACAAAGATGTGACAAAGAGGACAGTGAAAAGAAGAAAGATAAAATAAAGAGTTGCATCCCTATGATGGAAAGAGAATGGAAATAAGAACACGTGGGATCATCCCACATGATTGTGGTTAAGGGAAAGAAAGAAAAGAAGAGAATCATAAAGAAGGAATGGAGAAAGTGATACAGGAGCATCCAGTGATGTAAGGGCAATCTTGCATCACCCAAAAACATGAATTTTATTTATATTTCCTTTGGTTATATTTTGTAGATGTATTTTCATTTCTGGATACCCTTTTCGTCATTATATAAATCCCCACTTTTATTTTTGTTGTTATGCCTTCTCTAGTCAACTGCTATTTTTAGCAGCTTTTAGAATTTGCTACTATTTTTAGAAACATTTGAGAATTGAAGGTGTTTTGGAATGAAAATTTAACAAAAAATATTTTGGTAGATTTAGAATAGAAATATAAGAATATTGGTGAAATAATTAGGCAGAGAGCTTCTTGGTTTGAAAGATATTGCAGTTTAAGTCTCCCAAAAAAGCACTTGAAAACTTTTTGGATTGGGTATGAGGCACTAAACAGCCTTGAAATGGTCGGAAAACTTGCTAAAATCAGAATGGAAGATTTCAAGAATTTTCTTGAGTCTGAGACCTTTTTGATAGTTTGAACGGTTCGAAAAACGGAGACCTGGATCAAAAGTTATGGCTCCCGAAAGTTGGTACACTTTCAAAAGGTGTTGATTTTTGGATGGTGTTTAAATTTTTGAGTTTCAAATTGTAATTCTTGGCACCAAACGACCAAAACTCATAACTTGAATGTTGTTTTTGGCTCCTAAGGGAAAAGGGCTATTTATGGGGGGCATTTTTCTAATTTTGGTAACTTTTTGGGGTAAAAGAGTTTGCATGCTACGAAAAGGGGAACTTCTGTAATGTTTGTAGTTTCTGAAACTTCTGTAGATTGCATGTATCATAGAGGTTGAGAATTTGGGATCATATGAATGTAATATTTTCATTATTGAATAATAATAAAGCTCTCTAGTTGTGTGCATTATATTTCTGTCTCATGTTTGCTCCCTCGTCAAGTGGTATCAAAGCAGGTTTTCTTGAGAATGTGAATAGATCGTCGATCGTGAGGCAGTTCACACAAGGACCATGGTTGTGGGATTGAAGTATTCAAGATTCCTCCAAGAGTGATTCCTAGTACGTGTGGTGCTTCGAGAGGTGGCAGAAATGCTGGCGGAAGAGATCCATTGGCGGCTGAGGGTTTCAGAGCCCTCCAAAAATAGATTGATGCATTGCAGGAGCAGATGAGAAGAGGGTTAAACCTGGGAAGAAGAGGAGAAAGTGAGGATGAAGAAGAGATGGAAGATACAGATGTAGAATAGGAAGAAGTATCGATTAATCAAGATCAAATGTGGCTAGTTGGGGCCATTTCAAAGATTGGAAAAAGACCCAGAATAGAAGTCCCTAGTTATTCTTGAAGTTTGAACCCAGAAGAGTTGATCAACTGGATCAATGAGCTGGAAGAGTATTTTGATTATGAAGTAGAGGACCTAGATTAGGTTAAGTTTTCAAAAATGAATTTGAAGGGCCATGCCAATATTTGGTTGAAAGAGGTCCAATTGGATAAAAATCAAAGAGGAAAAGGAAAGATCAGCAGTTTGGATTGCATGGGGGAGAAACTGAAAAAGTAGTTCATACCAGTGGACTATGAGTTAGATCTGCTAAAGAAATTGTAAGGGTTGAAGCAAGGAAGTAGATCTGTGGAAGAATACATTGAATATTTTCACAAGATGATCATTAGAATGGGGCATGCAGAGCCTAACAAAGAGAAGGTAGCCTATTATCTTAATGGGTTTTGACCAAGCATACAAGAGGAGTTTAGCCTGGTTAGAATGACCACACTATTAAGGACTCATACCAGTTCTCCTTGAAAGTTGAAGAAAATTTGAACAAAAGGTTTGACAACAAGCAAAAATGAAGAGGAGGTCAAAGTGGAAAGGGTGGTGGAAGATCTTCTGGAAGCTGAAATGAGGATGCAAAGAAAAATGGAGATGTGAGTACTAGTCAAGGAAAGAGGAGTGATAATTTCTACCCCCCACATCATCAAAACAGTGGTGATCAAAGAGGTAGAGGATGGGGTAGATGTGGAAAAGGATCTGGAAGAAGTGGTTTTAGAGGATCTTTTTTCTAGTGTAGAGAAGAAGGGCATTGAGCCTATGAATGTCCACAACACCAAGAAAGGATAGACAGAATACTAGAAGGTTGTGGAAGGGTTGCACATGTAGATGAGGAGGCCCAATCTGAGAATTTAGATGATGCTGAAAGGGAAGAAGCCCTAGTTGTGAGAAGGGCCCTGGTGACTAGAGATAAGTTGCCAGAACAAAGGAAGAATTTGTTTCGCACAAGGTGCAAATGTGAAGGAAAATGTTGAGATGACATTATTGATTGTGGGAGTACTGATAATCTGGTGTCAGAAGAGATGGTTGCAAAACTAAAGTTGAAAAAGGAAAGACCCCCACATCCATATTAGATTGCATGGCTACAAAAATATCACAAAGTTCTAGTCAATGAGCAGTGTTTGGTGAAGTTCAAAATTGGGAGCTATCATGATGAGGTACTATGTGATATCATCCTGATGGATGAATGTCACATGTTGTTAGGGAGGTCGTGGAAGTTTGACAGGCTAGTTATACATAATGGCCATGCAAATACTTATTCCTTGATGAAGGATGGAGTCCACCATAAGCTGAAAACCCTAAAGGATGATGAAGAAAATGTATGCAATAGTGATAGGGTTTGTTATGTTGATGGAAAGAATTTTTTAGAAGGCATGAAGCATGACCATCTGTGTTATGTATTGATTCCTAAAATGGATATATAGGATCATGGGAATGTACAAGAAGAAGTTTATAGGTTATTGGGTGAGTTTCAAGAGATTGTTTCTGATAATGTGCTTGAGGGTTTACCACCAATGAGGAAGACCAGTCATCAGATTGACTTGATCCCTAGAGCCAGTTTTCCAAATAAGGTAACTCATAGAATGACTCTTGTAGAAAATGAAGAGTTGAATAGACAAGTTCAAGAAGTGTTGAGAAAGGGTTTGATTTGGGAGAGTCTAAGTCAATGTGCAGTACCTACAGTACTAGCACCAAAGAAGGATGGGGAGTGGAGAATGTGCACAGAGTCCCGAGCCATAAACAAGATAACAATCAAATACCAATTTCCCCTACCAAAGATGGATGACTTGATGGACTGTTTGAGTGGAGTGCAGTACTTCACAAAGATTGACCTAAAGAGCGGATATCACCTAATCCAGATTCGAGAGAGGGAGATGAATGGAAGACCTCCTTCAAGACCAAAGAGGTCCTATATGAGTGGTTAGTCATGCCTTTTTGGCTAACCAATGCATCGAGCATATTCATGCAGCTCATGAACGAGGTATTGAAAGAGTTTCTAGGAAATTTTGTTATTGTGTACTTAGATGATATTTTGATATTTAGTAAGTCCTTGGGTGTGAATTTGGTGCATATTCGTAAAGTATTTGAAAATTTGAGAGAAGAGAAATTGTTGATTAATTTGAAGAAGTATAGTTTTGTGAGGAAGGAGTTAGTGTACTTGGGGTTTGTTGTTTTGGCAGAAGGCCTGAAGATGGACCCAAAGAAGGTGAAGGCTATTATGGAATGGCCTACCCCAAGAACTGCTACTAAGGTGAGATATTTCCATGGTCTAGCTAGTTTTTTATAGAAATTTCATTAGAAACTTTAGTAGTATTTGTGCACCCTTGACTGATACAATGAGAGGGGATAGAAAAGAGTTGAAGTGGAGCACTGGAGCAGTGAAGAGTTTTGATCTATTGAAGTAGAAAGTGATAGAGAAACTAGTTTTATCCCTCCTAGATTTCAATAAAGTGTTTCAAGTGGATTGTGATGCCAGTGGTTGTGCCATTGGAGCAATATTGAGCCAAGAAGGTAAGCCCATTGCCTATTTTAGTGAAAAATTAAATCATGCAAAGAGGAAGTACTCTGTGTATGATCAAGAATTATATGCAATAGTTCAGGAATTAAAGAAATGTAGACATTATTTTTTGTTGAAGGAGTTTTTTTTGTTTACTAATTATCAAGCATTACAATATCTGAATAGTCAAGCGAAATTAAATTGGAGGCATATGAAATGGGTAGAATTTTTGAAAATCTATACCTTTGTTCTAAAGCATAGGAGTGGGAGATCGAATAGGGTTGCAGATGCCTTAATTAGGAGGAAGGAATTGTTGAATGAGATGTAGATTGAAGTAGTTGGGTTCAATGAACTCAATACATTGTACCCTAAAGATCATGATTTTGCAGAAGCTTGGAAAAATTGTAAGGAGCCAGTTACAGTTGACAGGATGAAGTGGCTAGATTTCATAATTCAGGATGGTATTTTGTTTAAGGGAAGTCAATTATGTATCCCAAGGAGTTCCATGAGAGAGAACTTGATAAAGGAGAAGCACAGTGGAGGAATGGTAGGACATTTTTGTCAGGATAAGACTATTGCAATTTTTAGTGAACATTATTATTGGCCACATTTTTCCCAAGATGTGAGGAAGTTTGTATAGAGTTGCAGAGTGTGTCAGATGGCTAAAACAGTGAGCTAGAATATAGGGTTGTATCATCCCTTACCTGTACCAGAGAGGCCTTGGGAAGATAGAAGTATGGACTTTGTTCTGGGTTTTCCAAGGACGCAGCAAGGGAACGATTCAATGTTTGTGGTAGTTGATAGATTCTTAAAGATGGCACATTTCATTCCATGCCAAAAGACCCATGATGTTGTCCACATCACTGAATTTTTCTTCAGAGAGGTGGTGAGGATACATGGTCTACCAAAGAGTATAGTCTTAGATCATGATACCAATTTCGTGGGATACTTTTCGAGGACCTTATGGAAGAAGTTGAAGACAAAGTTGAAGTTCAGTTTTGTACACCATCCACAAATTGATGGGTAGACTAAGGTTGCGAACAGAAGTCTGGGAAACCTACTGAGATGCTTGGTGGGAGATAAACCCAAGGGATGGGACTTGACCTTACCCTAGGAGGAATTTTCTTACAACAATTATGTCAATAGAAACACTGGTAGATCACCATTCAAAATTGTGTATGGAGGCAGTCCAAGGACCATTCCAGAATTGAGAAAGATGGACCAGGAGAAGATTACTAGTGCTAAAGCTGAAGACTTTGTAGAACACATCAAGAATGTATATGAGGAGGTAAGAGAACATATCAATAAGATGAATATGTAGTATAAGGCTAAGGAAAATTAGAAGTAGAGGAATAAGGAGTTTCAGTTAGGTGATGAAGTGATGGTCCACATAAGGAAGGAAAGGTTTCCAGTAGGAACCTATAACAAATTAAAGATGAAAATTTTTGGTACCTATAAAATTTTGAAGATGCATGATTCAAGGAATGCATATGAGGTAGAGTTGCTAGATGGAGTCAACATTTCCTTGTGTTCAACATTTCAGATTTGACAAAGTATTATGAAGGTGGTGCAAAGGAAGTACCAACAATGGAACAATGTGGGATTCCAACGTCTACTTCATAGAAGGAGGAGATTGAAGCAATCCTGGATAGTCATGTGGGAAGGAGTACCAAAAACAGACAATATGAAGAATATCTGGTGAAGTGGAGAGGAAGGCCTATGGAAGACTCGTCCTGGTTGGCTAAGGTAGAGGTTGACTATTTGGGATTTCCTCAACCATCTGAGACATGACGGGGTCACTTCTTAAATTACTCTAGGTGTCTGATGTAGGAGCATCTAGTGGTGTAATGGCAATCTTGCATCACCCAAAAATATGCATTTCATTTATATTTCCTTTGGTTAGATTTTGTAGATGTCTTTGTATTTTTGGATACCCTTTTTGTCATTATGTAAATCCCCACTTTTAGTTTTTTTGTTCTGCCTTCTCTGGTCAACTGCTATTTTTAGCAGCTTTTCGAATTTGTTGCTATTTTTACAAACTTTTGAGAATTGAACATGTTTTGGAATCAAAATTTAACTAAAATTATTTAGGAGGATTTAGAACAGAAAAATAATAATATTGTTGAAATAATTAGGAGGAGAACATTCTTAGTTTGAAAGATATTGCAGTTTGAGTCTCCCAGAAAAGCACCTAAAAACCTTCTAGATTGGGTATGGGGCACTAAATGGCCCCAAAATTGCCCAAAAACTTGCCAAAATTGCTGTAGCAGATTTTGACAACATACTTGACTATGAGACCTTTTCAACAGTTCAAATGGTTCGAAAAACGGAGTCTCGGATCAAAAGTTATGGCACCCAAATTTTGGTACACTTTCAAAAGGTACTGATTTTTGGATGGTGTTTTAATTTTTGAGTTTCAAATTGTAATTCTTGGCGCAAAACTGCCAAAACTCATAACTTAAATATTTTTTTTGGCTCCTAAGGGAAAAGGTTTATTTATGGGAGGGATTATTCTGATTTTGGTAACTTTTTGGGGAAAGAGAGTTCTCATGCCACGGAAAGGGGAACTTCTCTAATGTGTGTAGTTTTTGAAACTTCTATAGCTTGCATGTAGCATAGAGCTTGAGTATTTGGGATCCTCTACATGTAAGATTTCCATTATTGAATATAATAAAGCTTTCTAGTTGTGTGCATTATTTTTGTGTCTTGAGTTTTCTCCCTCGTTAGAAAGAAAGAGGAGAAAAAGAAAATAGAAGATTTGTTTGAAGGAGAGGTAACAAAGGAAATGAAGGTGGAAAGAGATGAATTCTCTATTTTATGTGCTAACATTTTTTAGATGTAGGTGAAGAAAGGGATACAGTGGAGTGTCATACATATGGCACTAAAAAGGAAGGGATCCGCATGCAAGAGGATAATAAAGAAGAGAAGAATGAATTCGTAGCTGAGAATTACGTATTGTTTAAAGGTATTGATGCTCATTTGTGCGAAGAAAAGATAAAATAATATGTTTAAGTAAGTGACTGTGAAGTTGGGGCAGCAATTTTTCCTTTGAAAGACATAAATATGTCAAATAAAATGGCATATTTGAGTGTAATGGAGGAGGTAGAAAAAGAAAGAAACAATATTGTAGTAGACAATAAAAAGGAAAAGATTGGGACAATCGTAGAGAAGGAAGAAAATGTACAGGAAAAGCATCATTTTTATGAAATATATGAAAGAAAATTTGATGTTAAAGAGTTATATAAGAAAATTTATGCAAAACAAGTGAAAAGGATATTACTGTTGTGATGAGTAACAACAAATGTTTAGATGGAAAAGAAAATGAAATTTTAGCAAAGATTAGTTCATTGGAGGACATAGAAACACTGATATGTTTGGGGTAGTAATTCAAAGAAGAAAACATAGAAACGAAGAAAAAGGAGAACATTGGAGTAGCAACAAAAGAAGAAGGAGATAACTTACTAATCCAGGTTGTAGTAGTGGTTGGAGCAAAATTTGTAACATCAAATGATAAGGTAAAATCTAAATTTTGTGATTTTTTTTATGAAACTAATTAATGTGTAATTAACACAATTGCGATAGATAAATGTGAGAATATGGAAGAGTATATTGCAGTAGTAGAGAAAGAGAAGAAAATAGAGGTAATGAATTATTTTTCTACATTTTGTAAAGATGATGTTACATCTGGATTCTCTTCAAAATTAATGGCAAGGGGATATAAATAAATATAATTTTAAAAGTACAACAATATTATCATACAATTTGAGGTACAACAAGATGCTCAAGATTATGGAATATAGTGGGGAGATACATATTGGTGGAAATCATATTTTAATGGGTTGAATATCTTGAGAGGAAGACGTAGTGTAGTAAAATGCATACCTTTGCATTTTCACACCTGTTTGGGCCCTCGTTGCTTTATTTATGCTTCTTTATGGCTTAATTGGTCCTATTTTTCATCCACAATCCCTATGAATTACATCCTTTCCTGGCTAATCCGAATATTCTCCAAGGAATAAATGATAATTTAATGATTTTATCTTTGTCCTAGGTTAGGACTAAAATGCCACCTAGGGCATCTTTTTCCCCCAAAGGTCTTGGGACCCCTATTTTGAGGTATCTTAATTGGGCCCATTTTTGGTTTATGTGCCCCAAGTTTTATCACTTGGGACTAAGATTCCACCCAAGGCATTTGAGTCCTCCATATTGTATTTTTCAAAGATTCTTCGAGATTTAGTTCCGACATCCAAAAACTTTGTATTTTCCCTGAAAAACAATAGAAAGACTAATATGTCACCTAGGGCATCTTACTCCTCCATAAGATATTTTGCCAACATCTTCACATTTCTATAGTCTTGATTACATTTCCAAACTTCCCAAGGACACATACCCTAACTTGTTGTAGCTTAATTTCAGAATTTTTATCTCATTATTTATCTTGTATTGCTAGATTTTGTAGGTTGAATGCTTATTTGTCTTTTCCAAACATTTTCTTGGTGGTGAACCTCTTAAAGCTTAAAGAACCTCCTTCCTAGGTCCTCCTCATTGTGAATTGACTCACCTTGTGAGGTTGCTAGTAAATCCATTTAGGACTCCTAAGACATTATTGAGTGATTTGTTGGAGAAAGAGTGATATTCATATACTCACATATAAGAGAAATATTGGGATGTGGACAACATGCCTTAAGTTGTCTCACATGTGACATACTTATTCATGATGCACTTTGATTCATAAACATATGACTTGGCATAGGGATTTTTGAATAATCTCTCATGTCTTCTTCTACTTTAAACCAATTTCTTATTATAATGGTGTTAGCAACCGCTTTAAAGTGGGGGCATACATCGACACTCATCATGTTTCATAATGCAATTTTTTCTTCCTAGAATGCATCCTTTTCTTGGTGGTGTCATTGGGTTTGATTTCGTCCAAGAGCATGATATTTCTTTGACTTTTCCTCTCTTAGAAGCATTAGGAATGATGTCCCCTAAGAGTAATACCTAAGATGAACTAGAAAAAATACCTTTGAACATCCATCTTTCTTGTTGCATTTTCCTTTTGTACCTTAAGAAAGTAATGGAGGTATGGCTTTGATATAGTCCCCTAGGGCTCACCTAGTGAACACCTAGCTTCACTATCACTTGTGAGTGTACATTTTTGTACCTTATTAAAATCATGGAGGTATGGCTTTGATATGGTCCCTTGGGGCTCACCTAGTAGACACCTAGCTACCACTAGCCCTTGTGAGTGTGTTTTGTTTGCATAGTAGATATCACATTCCACTTGTAAACATTTTTGGAAAAACACTCTAGACTCGGTCGATCATGTTGGATGGCCAGTCATACCTTGATCTATTTTTCCTTTTTCCTTTTTTCTTTTTCCTTTTTCTTTTCTTTGATGGTGTATGTTTGTGATCTGGTTATGGCTTCATATATCATCTGCAAGCATGTTCCTTTGTGGCTATGTTAGTTTTCCATACGATCTTGATCCTAGGGGATTAGGCACCCTCCTGATTATTTTCATACTATCTTACTAACAATTGTACATTTGAACCCCTATTGATTGTGTGGTTGCCTACTCTAATGTGAGTTTGAACCGAGTTCATCCTCTCACTAAAGTGGGGGCTAAATGTAGTGTAGTAAAATGCATACCTTTGCATTTTCACACTTGTTTGGGTTTGTCTTTCTTTATTTATGCTTATTTATGGATTAATTTGTCATATTTTGCATCCACAAGCCCTATGAATTACATCCTTTTCAAGCTAATCCTGACAATCTCCAATACATAAGTGATAATTTAATATCAATTTCATCTATGTTTCCCTAATTTTTGGGTCAGGTCTAAAATGCCACCTAGGGAATTTTTTCCCCCAAAGGTCTTGGGACCTTGATTTTGAGGTGTCTTAATTAGGCCCCTTTTGGGTGTCTATGCCCCAAGTTTCATCATTTGGGACTAAGATGCCACCTAGGGTGTCTTAGTCCTCCACAAGGTAAGTTTCAAAGATTCTTCAAGATTTTGTTCTAGCATCTAAAAAAATTGTATTTGCCCCAAAAATTAGTAGGGGGGCTAATACGCCACCTAGGGAATCTTAGTCCTCCATAACATATTTTGACAACATTTTAACATTTATGGAATCCTCATTACATTTCCATACTTCCCAGGTACATATATGCTAACTTGGTGTAGCTTAATTTCATCATTTCATCTCATTATTTAGCTTGTATTGCTAGATTTTGTAGGTTGAATTCTTATTTGTATTTTCCAAGAATTTTCTTGGTGGTGAACCCCTTAAAGCTTAAAGAAACCCCTTCATAGGTCCTCATTGTAAATTGACTCACCTTGTGAGGTTGCTATAGGAATCATAGGACATTATTGAGTGATTTTTTGGAGAAAGAGTGATATTCATATATCCATTTTTCCACCAATCAAAGAAAGAGAGGAAAGATGAAAGAAGGAAGAGACAAAAAGGTCAAATTTAAAGTGAAAATAAAAAATCAGGTAATCAAGGAAGAAAGATGGATGAAGAAAAAACATTGATTCTTCAAATTTTCATGAGCTCCAACTCATGGAACATTTCTTCTACCTAGGATGTTTGATGTAGGAGTATCCGGGTGCATGGGAAATCCTGCACACTAAATTTTTTTATTTTATTCTCCTTTGTCTGTTGGCTTTTTTTTGTGTTGCAGGCATGATTTTAATCTCCTTACACATTTCTTCAGCAACCTTTGAAGATATTTTTATTTGTATATTTAATTGGCCCAAAATTCAAGTGAATTAGCATGAAATTTGATAAAATGAAATCCCACACTCCAACTTGGAAATGTACCTATTTTATTGCTCTTGTAACTCCCTAGATTAATTAAAAAGAAAGAGAATAAAAGTTTGTGGGAGTGGATGAAAATTTTAGAAAATATTTGGATTTTTTTCTTGGAAAAAACAATGAAGAGAAAAATTAAGCCCGGTTGAATGTACAAACCCCACACCCAGAATAGAAGAGGCAAAGGATTGACTAGCATTCCGGGAGAGAGAAATATTGTTTGAGGTGTGACTATGAGACCCAATTTTAGTGAAATGGACATAAGTTTCTCATACTATAATAAAATCAAGAATTTCAAAATGATTTAAGAAGTTGACAATGAGGCACACAAAATCTAGAAGGTGTTTTACAAGATTCATGATAGTCAGAGATCAACGATGGAAAAAAGTGATGGTTTTGTGGTGAAGCTTTGCAAATTTGATTCTTAATCTTGCTTGTAGAAGATTGTTCTTGCATTTGAAGCTTTGTTAATGGATAACACATTGATTTTTGAGAATTTTGTAAACTTCTAATATTTATTTGAATGCAAATGAAACAATCTTGTGTTGGATATTCTATTTAAATATTATTTTAAGTGTTGATTTTATGAAGGATGCAACAATTGACAAACCTCTTTAGTTTCTCAATTGTTTTTTTTTATTTGTAAGTTTTTGTTTTATATTAATAAAAAAAAAAATTTACATCTTCACATGTAGATATAAAACTTTGAATGAAATAGGAATGAACCCCACAAAAACACCCACTAAAGAGCCATCTTTACGTCTATCTCTTCTAAACCCCTAGGAGTAGAAACTATTGTAACCTTTATCAAGCATGAAATTACTCAAAATAGTTTACGGTTCCCTCCTATGTTGTTACCATACCAAAATACTATAGATATTCATGCTAAATGTTAAACATTTAAATAAAAAGACTCTAAATCTCATTTTTAAACCAAAAATTTTATCTTTCCCTTGACTTGGCCATCATCGCAATCGACACCTTTCATGCTACAACTCAAATCTATTTACTTCACTTTCTCCTCTTGCACCTTCTTCCTTTCTTTCTCTCGTTCCATGATGAATCCTTTTAAGAGATCCCACCCCAACCAGGCTTCCTCCATCAATGCCTTCTTTTCTACCCCATCATTCCATAGGAAAAAAAGATGAAACTCCATTGGTTGATCATTTGGCATGATGCCCTCTCCAAATGGCTTCCTCAAACCTTTACCTTCAACCACCCATGCCATAATAAGATAAAACCACACAAGGAGTGGTCTGGTACGCATACTCTAGTAGCCTAGTTCATTCTTCCTTCGTTCCCATTATCATCCCCCAAGCCACAACCATTGAGATGATTTTCACATTTGTCCTTTACCGAAATTCCAAATACAAGAAGGCCTCTCTCCAAAATATTTGCATGATATTAATGAAAAATGGGTCATAAAGTTTTAAAATCCCCCTCAAACGCTTCTCAAAAATTCCACCAAGAAAATCCAAGTGTTGCTTTAGTGAGTGTAGGAAAAAAAAAATTCCATTGCAAAACCTCTATCAATTGAAGACTGAAAACCCAAAGAATTCTCCTACTTTCTTCACCCACATTCCAAAGACACTACATGAGAGTCTCCTTTAACCACTAAATATCTTCCTTTTTACTTTTCATGCAATAAATATTAGTAATCCTTCCCAAATGCACGAAGTCCGATCCTTACCCCAAAATAATGTAGACTGTCCATTCCACTCATGCCACCCCACCTTACCCTTCTGTCAATCATGAAATTCACCTCCATGTTATGATGGCTTTGTATGAGCTTAAATACTCATGGGGTTATTAACAATCATGATTGTACTCCCCACACCAACTCATTGATTTAATTCCCCACCTTTACATTTTTACAATAAGTTTTTATTTTTAACAACACCCAACCATTTAGTTTCATTTAAGCTTAAATCACATCCTTCATTTGAAAGTTGATATGCTTTTGTGTTCCCTTCTTGCATCATGTGTGATATTTTGAAAATTTGGAAGGAATTTAATTTGATACCAATTACTGCAATTAATTGGTTGATATGCCAGCATGGGGAAGCCCTTTGGCAATGACATCTATTATAATTTTTGAATCCCCTTCTAGATGCAAATTTTTGACTGCTAATATTTTTCCATTAACACTACGAACTAAGCCACCTGCACTTTTACTGAGTTATTTTTTCCATCTAGGAGCCTCTAAGCTAGCCTTGTAATTAATTTTCCATCCTCATCCTTATATTTGTACCCTACACCTGACTTTTTTGGATTCCCCCTCGAGGCACCATCAAAATTAATCTTAATCCAACCTTCCTCTAATTTTTTCCAAATTGTATTTTCACTTTGTATGTGCATTTGACATAGGATTTATCCTACCAAGGCCATTAATAGCCTAGAACTTAAGTAAAGGCCATTGTGATTAAATTATTAATTCCATCTTGTTAAAAGGATAAATTAGTTTTTCCATCTTGTTATAAGGATACTTTTGATAGTTTTGGCTCCTGGTTGTTACATTAACAGTTTCTAAAATAGCTTGTTCTATTTTGAACCAAACTCGTTTCCTCACCTCTTCCTTCTCTTGAAATGTGTCTATTATGCTCTTTCCAAATTTCCCAAATTACCAATGAAGGGGCAATATGCCATATTGGCAAGTACACTGACTTTGACACTTTCATATTCCAACTTTTGAACAAATTAATCAGCATGTTTGGAGATGAGAAAGACCAACTCAACTTCCTTTTCAAATTTTCCTAGTAGTTACTAGAAAACTCATAGTTCAGTAAGAGATGATCTAAATTTTCATTTTCCTAATTGCATAAGTTGCATCTAAAAGGGCCATTGAAGCTTAATCTGATTAGTCTTTCCCCTGTCAAAACTCTATTTCTTAGAGCCAGCCAACCAAAGGTGCCCACTTTTGGTAAGCACTGATATTTCCAGCACAATTTGGTTGCCCAATCTTTTTCTACCAAAACATTTTCCAAGAGCATGTACCTAGCTTTTACTAAATAATTACCATTTTTTCTAGCATACCATTTAATTACATCTTCCTT
This sequence comes from Sequoia sempervirens, assembly GCA_007258455.2. Classification (NCBI taxonomy): domain Eukaryota; kingdom Viridiplantae; phylum Streptophyta; class Pinopsida; order Cupressales; family Cupressaceae; genus Sequoia; species Sequoia sempervirens. The sequence goes on along the minus strand of VDFB02271358.1, from coordinate 404,092,399 downwards.
CCCTGATAGAAAGATCACTATGGCTTTTAGTAGACTATCAAACCATGCCTTATGTTGTTCATTTAGAGGTAAATCATTTAACTCCTTCCATCTCCAGACTTCCATGCCATGCTCTCTCTTTTTCTCTACAAAATCCTTTAATTTTGACCCCCATGCATTTTCTCTTATTACCCTTATGTCCACCCAGTCTTATTCCACCAAAGTGGGATGACCATCCCATGAATCAAGCCAAAACCTTGTTTTATTACCATCACCCACCTACCATGTAATATGATTTGTAATGATATCTCTACATGATAGTATAAAATTACAGATAGTGGACCCATTTGGGGGGTTCTTTATTTTAAGAATACAATCTCTCTCTTGTGAATCTAGGTATTTGTGCTTTAAAACATGAACCCACAATTGATTTGGATTCATATACATGTTCCAAACCAATATAGCACCCATTTCCTCATTAAGAAAGCTCCTATTTCTTATTCCTACACCCCCACCATCTTTCGCCTTGCATACCTTATCCCATGCCAAAAGTGGGATTTTTTCTTTCTCACTTTTTCCATTCCAAAAAAACTTCCTCATTTTTTGATTTATATCATTCACTATTTTAGATGGGATTCTAAAACTCATCATTGAATATATTGGGATTGTATACACCACTGATTTTAGCATAGTCAATCTCTTGACCACTATTAACCACCTGCATTTCCAACCTTCTAATTTGTTAACATAGTTGTCCACTAGGCTCTTCCATAAACTAACTCTACTAGCCCCCCTAAACAAGGGAGTCCCCCAGAAATAGTCTAGTAGCTTCCCTTCTTTAACCCTTAGAATTATTGAAATCCCCCTTTGTTTATACAATTGGGTATCTAATAGCACCTTTTTAATTTCCCTAGCTTCCTGTAGTGATGCAACACCAAATAAGAGAGTGTCATCAGCAAATTGTTGATCATAGTAGATTCTAACCCTGACACTATTTTAACTTGCTTCCATGAACCCTCTCTTCTTAGACACTGAAGTAGCCTTTAAAGAGTTTCTACATCACTAACTTATTACTTTTCACTTATATCTTAATGTGGAAGAGTTGAGTCATTTCCTCTTCATTATTAGGAACATCAATCACCTTATGAATACTCTTCAAAACTATGGGATAGGAAATTCAATCTATTGTCTATCTCTAATATGCATTTTAATTCTATCCATTCACTCACATATATAACATTACTAAATTTATCATTCTTCTCCCACAAAGATTCCAATTCTAGATATAAATTACTAAATTTCTCTCCTATGTATTTTCATCTTTCTCACAATGAGAACAATGGTAGCATTTATCTATTTAATTAATAATAGTGGCATGCAAATTTTATTATTATTTTTTTACTATTATTTTCATATTTATCACTAAATTATTATTTATCTTCACCGTATTTCTTCTTTTATACGAAGATTTCCCCTTCTTATACAGAATAAGGTAATGTATGTACATATGCGTTACTTTCTTGGGGTTTGGCCACAAGTACAAATATTTTCAAGTGTTTGAAAATTGTAAATGTATAATTCACTAACACTTTATAGTATATCGAATCTTTCCCAAGATGAACCTATACCTTCCAAAACTTAATATATACTTAAATAAACACATTTCCCCTTCCTTTGGCTCAATTAATGCCACTACATGACTCTTTCCTCTTGATGGAAACTAGAATAAAATTCTTTTCTTAGTATCATTTTAAGATCTTCCCACTAAGATATTGGTGAAACTTTTTGTATTTCCAAAGAATGCACATAAATCTAATACCATATAAGAGTATTTGGCAAAAATCATTCACTTGCAAGCAATTTTTATTGATTTGGAGATGTCTTTGGAAATTAAAATAAAACTCCAATTGAAAATAAATTGATCCAAATTTTAAGCATGTATCTCACCGTCATAGTATTATATACCAATCTTGATTTCAACTTTGAAAAATCTCCCATAAGAGGTATTTCCTTGTTTAAATTCAAGTTAATTATTTCGTAACTTCTCTTTATGGGGTTCATTTAGAATTCCAAGTATCTCTATTAAGTATTACAACATGATTTTATATCCTTCAACATTCAATTCACCATTGGATATCCTTGAAGCTCCTATTCCTCCAACTTCATGAACTTGTATTCTTCATTATACTCTTCTCTTTCCACTATAATTTCCTTTCCCCACAGCCTATTTCAAATTTAAATCTCGGAAGGGAATAAATTATCACTTTCACTCAATCTTATGGAGGGTATAAATTTGAAATCTATTGCAAAACATATTTTTTGAAAGGAAAGATCTAATTTGATGCAATTTGATCCACAAACTAGTTGGATATTCCACACTCTACTCACTAATAACAGATTTTACCTTGTCAATCCCATAAAATCCTTCAAAAAAAATTAATGTACCATGAATTGGCTATTTAAAAAAAATAATATATTCATTAGGTTTGAAAAATCACAAAGGGAAAGTAGCATAAGAAAAATTGGACACATAGACTTGAAACACACATATTGAACCTAGAGAAACCCTTAAAAGAAAAGATAATTCTAGAAAAGTGAAAAAATATTGAAATTTTCAAACTATATCCTAGTCCATTACAACTATTAGAACACCTTTGAGATGCAAATAAAGCTTAGCAATGGGTACAACTAGCTCCAAAACACCTCCAACGTTTCTTTTCACTTATAAATCTCGCTCCTCTATATATATTAGTCATGAAATGAATAAAAAAGAAATATTGTCATGGGAAATTGTCTAAAAACATGGTTTACAAAGTGATTATACCTTCCATGTAGTATTTGGCACACCAACAATAGAAGAAAAAACATTGAAATGGAAAATTAAAACAAGGAAACTCTTCAAATTTAACTTCTATCTATAAATTATAATAAATTCATTACTTCTTATATATTAATAATTTCTTTTTTACCATAGCATTTTTAAATCACTATGGTGAAACTATTTTTGTCATCTATTTCAGCTAGTGATTTAATTACTTTATAGTTTCTACTCCATTTAGACATACACACTATTTCAAGACATCTATATAATACTCTAGATTATCGCAAACAAATTTATTACAACAATATAGAACAATAAAGTATAAAATCCAAAAAAAATGTTTCCAAGGATATTAAGCATCTCCTTGATTGAACATTTCAACTTTTCCCCAAGGTCCAACAACTTTTTCCTATGGTCCAACAACTTTAACTTCAGGTTTTGTATCATTACTTTTCTCTTGAAGTAATGTGGGTGTATGTATAAACCCTAATGTTCTCTCCCCAACTTTTAATAATTTTATTATGACAAATCCTATAACTATGCCTAAGTATAATTCTCAAATTGAATTGATGTTTTTTTTTCAAATATCTTCATCTTTCCAACCTTCATTTGGAGTTCAAAATTTTTGTAGATATAAAAGAATCATGGGGTTTCTTTCTTCCTAAGGGAATGAATTTTATATTAAATGCAAGGGGTGATCCCATAATAGTATGTCCCAAATTTTTCCTAAAGTGAGACATTGAAATAATTTTTTTAAACCAAAATGTTACTTTCTGTCACTCGTAGAAAGTAAAATATTAAAAATTTAAAGATGATTCATAATAATGATTTTTTATATTTCATGTGTAGATATTAAATATTTTTTATTTTGAAAAATTATGAATTTTTTTATGTAATTTTTATATTTAACATTTTTGTTTAAATGACATTTATTCCATACCACATATTTTTTTCATAAAAAAGGAATAAAATTATAAATTCTTAAAAATTGATTGCTAAAACCAATACCTAGTACATTTTTTTTCATATTTTTTTATTAATTTAAAAAACTAATTAAAATTTAGGCATAGGTTTACTCCATAATACATAATTTTTTGTATCTATCCAAATTAATTCTTTTTGTTCAAATAAATAGACCAATACATAGTGCAAACATATTTTTAAGAAAAAAATTCTTTAATTTTTATTTTTTCTATGTGTGGAATAGAGAACATAATGTTCAATGAAAAATCTATGTTCACTAGAAAATAGAAAATAAAATTAATAATCTAATTAAATATATTTAAAAATATACCTTTTAGAAAAATTATATTAAGGGATATATACTTACAAAATGAAATTTCTAAATGATTTCATTTGATCAACTAAAAAGTGAAGGAAAATAAAATTTTGGGTAGCATTTTGATAGGTGGGGAGGAGAATTCATCAATGGTTTGATTCAATACTAGGATTTTTATCTAATGGGGTTTGATATAACCCCTTTTAATTAAACCCATTTACATGAAACCTTTTAATTCTAAAATCACTATTTTCTAAATAATATTTGATTTCAAATAAAACCTAGGATGTCTTCTAAGTGGGACACACTATTGTGGCATCACCCCAAAAGGAAATTATTCAAAATTTTCTATTTTTCACTAAAACAACTAAAAATGGGGTTGGATTCTTTCATATGGGTAAGGACATAGAGCACACCCACTTTCCAATTATTTCATTGAAGGATAATTGTAGTGATCTCAATGAAAAGGATAAACATATCTTTCAATAGGGTTGTCCTCGGCTAATTATAGACTAATGAGAAGTTTCCACCAAGTAAGAACTTGGAAAGACAAATACAATGCAAGATGTAATGCTAAACCCTAATTCAATACAATCTTTCACTAAATGACCTAGAAAAGTATGTAAACATAAAAAAAAGCTATAAGATTAAATGTGTGCACCTAGGAATATGGAGATGACTAGATGGAGCACTGGAATGCTTGAAATTCTAACTTTAATGATTAGTGGGACTCATATGCCAAGCTGGGAAAATCAGTCCCAGATCTAAGTTTCTATGCAAAAATAGGAATTTGGAAAATGGGTATTTGAATCTGTAAAAATATTAAATTTGACCTAAACTGAGACTCATTTGCCAAAAGTGGTGAATCAAGCTAGTTAGGTTTTTTCAAAACTTCAATGTCTTAATCTGGTCTTCAAGGTCTGCTCTATGCTTCACAATTGTTTTTTGCATCTCAAACCCTAATTTGTAACCTATAGAAGTTCTCCAAGTATCTCCAATGCAAGGTGACAACTTTGACAACTTTAGGCACTTTGACAACTTTCTCCAAACTTGTTACTTAATGTGTCTTCAACCTAAACCTGCAAATCACACACTAAAGAGAGGGTAAAATGTTTTCTTGTTAGTGGATAGGGGTTTTCATTGGTCAAATCCCATTTTGGTAATCAAACCTTGAAAAAGAAGGAAATATGAATGAAGAATGATGAATGAGAAAACTAAGATGTTTCCACTCACCAAACCCTAGTAATGAAGTGTTTTAAACATGTATGAAATTGATCCAATGGATGTATATCTTGGCTCTTACTTGGATGTGATAGATCTTGACTTGAATGCTAGCTTAAATCATAAAATCGCACATCACAATTGTTAGCTCAACAATAAACATGATGTATGAATACTTTGACATGATGCTTGACACTTGAATAATAATCTAAAATTCTTGATAATCTGCTCTTGAAGGCTCTTGAATGCTCTTATAATCACTTGGATGCTCTTGTGAACTCAAATTTGCTATAAGGATGCTCACTCAACTTGCTAGGTCAATTGATTGATTGTTAGGATAAAATGACTGATAGAGACTGGGCTGGATTGAGTCAATCACTGGCTCAATGCTCTGAGTCCTTGACTTGAGAACTCCTAAGGAATCTTTGTCACCCTGACCTATAAGTCATATTCCTGGTAATAGAACCCCTGGTCTTGCTAGCCAACCCTGCTATCATTCACAATGCTTTAACCAAGCAATTCTTGGTGCTTTTTCTTCTCATTCACCATCTAGCCCTTAATTCACTTAAAGACTAGCCAACCTCCCATTCTTCCCAACCTTGTTGCAGGGGTGTGAGCTAGCTATTTGGCTTAAAAAAATCTGTCAAAGGTCTTAGGAAAATTTCATGTCCAAGCACAAACCAACTTTCTTCTATCGCTGCCACAAAACCCTAGGTTAGGGTTTTAGGAAGGTTACAAGGATTGAGCCCCTTTTAGGCCTCCTCACATAAGAAAATTGCTTATCACTCCTCTCCTTCACTGTGTTAGGCTAAACTTACTTCTGTCACCCTCGCTCAAAATCCAAGCTCTAACAGATTTTTTTGGTTTTGGACCATTTCTCTATCCGTACATAGGTGTACCCTGTTCTTACAAGAACTAGGGCTTTTCTTGGCCTTTTCTTGGTCTGTTTGTGCCTCCAGCCATAAATTCCTTGATAAAGACTCTTTCCTCCTTCCCAAAACTTCACAAGTTTTCCTGCAAATGCCACATATCTCAGTTTCACAAATGTTAGCACCCCATGCAACGTTAAGGTCTGATTTCAACTTTCTTTTCCAAACCGGGCATGACTAGCTCGCCTAGGAAAAGTCATTTATGCATGCTCTTTGAAATTCTAAAAAATCCTACTACTAAACTATGTATAGATAAGGATCTTGGCCACATTCCCAATGATCCCAGGCTTGCTGGCACAGGAAGAACATGGCCTAAGACCCCATTATCAGCAGATTTTAGTCAAAATAGTAAGCAAGAAAACACAACAATATAACAAGAATGGAGAGAAGCGATTAAAAAACTAACTATTGAGCCACTAGAATGACACAAAATATTCCCCTACATGCTAAATCAAACCATCAAATGTCTTGCTCAGCTCATCTAGTTGCTGTTCTAGAAACAAAAACAAAAAAACTGAATTTTTTTCACCAAAAAAAAAATCATTGTATTCTTATTATTCTCCTGAAAACTGCCAACATTCAAAGCCTCTAACCTTCTTCAAAGGTCGAGGGCTATCTTTTACAAACCTTGGAAATAGTTAGGGTTTCCCTTTCAAGCCTAGGAATGACCCAACATTAAGTGTTGGAAAACACAATGTGTTTTGCAACCTAGGTCTATTGTAGGAAAACAACTCCAACACAAGCTTCTAGACTTATTCCACTTTACCCCTTCTCACCTAAGGAGAAAAAGTCATCAACCACCATTAAAATGATCCACAAGACCTTCAGCAAAAACAACAAAAGGATATAAAACCAAAATCTTCAAAATAAGCTTGCACTTAGGCACTTGGGCAGGTGCTCCCGCACCAATGAGTGAAAGAAACTTGTATTTATACTTAATTATGCAATAATTATTAAAATTACAACACTACAAGCTAACATTAGATCTAGGAGGATAAAATCCCTCCCAAATTTTGAATTAATTTTGATTTTGGGCCACACAGGACTCAGTCACCCAAGGTGTTGAACAAGTCCCATTAGGTATAATTTATGGGACCATTATTAAAAATGATTCAAAAGGTGTGAAACTAGGTTCAAAACCCAAAAACCTAGGTGTTACTCATTCTCCCAAGGTGTCGAATGAGTCCTAGATCACTAAATTTGGGCCATTCAATGTAAAACACCTGAATTATGATTAGATATTGATTTCTTCCGGGATTATCCTTAAAAAAATGCATTAAATGGGGTTTTGGATGTAAAATAAGGCCAATTAAAGCATAAAAAATCTCAATTATTAATGACAACCCTAGAAAATTGTGAAAGTGTGTCACAACACTTCACAAAACTTTAGCAAGGTATCATTTATGTTCATTAGTTCACAAGGTCTCAAGACCTAATGTGAATGTTTCAAACCCATTACAACACTAAATCAAGGTACCATTAAGCCTGGCTTACAAGAAGGGCCCAAAAAATCAAGGAAAAGTAGAAGGGATACTTTTTTTGTTGCCACATTCACCTTCATCAAAGTTTCTCTCTTATGTCTATTTTGTTTGGTGGTTATATATCTCGATTTCTTTGGGGATTTTTTTTGTACATGGGTATTTAACATGGCACTACTCTTTTGGACTCATTTTTTTTCCTAAGTTGCATTTAAGGAGCATTATGGTGTATTATTTTATTATGCCTCTTTTATTAAGTTTATTTAGGTAAATATGTTTAAATTCTATGTAACTAATAGTGATATGTTTCATTCCTTGGTTAAATGAAATCAATTGGAACATCTACCTAAAAATTCCTTACTTGAAGGAAATTAACTACCACCTCTACTAAACAAGTGCCAACACAACCTCTACCTATTGGGTTAGCTCATCTCTTCATTTTTGGTAGCTCAACTCCTCTTGGATGTTTGTAATTGGGACTCATCCATCTAATAAACTATAAATTTATTTTGAAAAACTAATAATTTATACCAATTTCTATTCATACATATTGTTAATTTCTACATCAATTTAGAAAATATGGTAGTAATTAATTTTATTACTAAAGGTCTTTGGTAAGTTTTTTGGTCTTACGAATAATATTATTATTATCATTACTGTGGTATTCATTTAATAAAGTGTGCTCATTTCTATCATTCAAATTTGTATTTAGCATCATGATCTCCTAAATAACTAGACTACACATGATCATCTATTGAATAATTCAATTTTATTAACTATAATGAATTACTCTTTAGAATTTAGTACAAAATATTTCAGATGATTATTTAAGGGTGTTATTGAAAATCCACAACCTCTATTAGTTCTCAAACTACCAAGTCTATTATCATAAACATTTTCAACCAAACATTTAAATTTTTGTAACATTTCTAGTGCTTATTTTTTAATGAAATAAGTACACTTCTTCAACTATAACCATTATTCAAAGGAAAGACATATAACTAGCACCAAATAGAAATTAGTGATCCATTCATCTACATAAATTACTAGAAAATTTAGGACTATTTAAATTTCCATGCTTATCCTAAAGTAAAAGGATCCTACAAATAATTCCCTAAAAAACAACCGTCATGCATATATCATTAATTACCATCTCTTATAATTTACTATAGTTGAACATCAAATTCTATCATGTCATAATTTTTACATATTAGGGATGGTTGTAATAATAACTGTAATTTAACACCTCGAGGAACAAAATGAATGTCTGGGAAATATTCAATAAAGAATTTTTTGGTGTCATTTTGTTGCTATACCTAATAAGAGAACTATGAGCAATGAGGGTAAGCTTCTATGAGGTTGCAAGCTAGAGTAAGCTTTGTGTAACTTCTGTGAAGGTAGGTGGAGGTTATTTTGTGTTTTTTGAATGGGTAGATGGTTGGAAATGCAAAAGAAAAGTGTCGCCTATGATAATATTTTGGTCATTTTTGTGTAGGAAAGTTGGTGAGAATTTGAAGCAAGTGGGAAGAGGTGCATGTCAAAGAAACCCTTGGAGATACTATTTGATTTTTTTTTCTTGTTTTGTGCTAGGCTATATTGCTTGATTTGAAATAAGGTATTGTTGATTTATGGTTCACGTTTTGTGTGTATGGTTTTTCATGGATTTGATACTGTGATTTTTTATGGATTTGTGTTTATGGTTTCCATTATCTATGTATGGTTGCAGGCTTGGAGAAACAAGGAAACCTAGAGAAAGCTGGCGGAAAGAGGTTTTCTTGAAAAAAGTGAGAAGAGGTGCATATGGAAAAAACCGTTTTCCATATTGTTTCATTTGTGGCTCAAAATTTTTGACAGGCAATATTGTTCTATCTACAATAGGGTACTATTGATTGCTTCTAATTTTGATAAGAGGTTGTTGAGAAAGACTATATTGTTTGTGAAAATGAGTATTGTTTGGTTTAAGGTTCGTGTTTTGTGTTTATGGTTTTGCATGGGTTCCTATCTATCATTTTTTGTGTTTTGTGGGTTTCTTCATCTAGGTTGGTATTTAAACCAATATTGTTTGATTTACGACTTTCAGTTTGTGGTTATGGTTGCAATGGAATAAAATAGTCAATCCTACACACTCAGTGTTAGCTTCCATTGGGTATTGTCAATTATAGTTTTGTTGCTTAAGTTGTATTTTTTCATTTTGGAGGTGTTGTTGAAAAGGCTATATTGTTTTAATTTTCGAAGAGGTTTTGTTGAGAAAGGAGTTTTTTTTAATGGTTTTTTTACTTTCAATTTTGGAAGGGTTTTTGTTTAATGTTTTTCTTTTGTGGGTATCTTTGCAACGAAATAAAATTGTTTTGGTTATGGAGTTTTTGTCGATTGAACTATTATATAGCTTGGGTTATATGGTGGCTTTCTGCATCTGGGTGGCTATTGAAACCAATGTTTTTTGATTTATGGCTTTCATTTTCTAGTTATGGCTGCAACAAAATAGAATAATTTTAATGTTGTTGATTCTATGATTGGTTACATTAGGTATTATTGATTATTGTTCTCTTCCATATGCTATATTGGGTATATTTTAATATCGATATATATGTAAGATTAAAATTGTTAAGCTTATGGAGTTTTGGTCAATTCTTACTGTATAGCTCAAGCTATATTGTGGCTTTATGTATCTGGATGGCTGTTGAAACCAATGTTTTTGATTTATGGCTTTTGTTTTCTGGTTATGGTTCAAACAAAATAAAATAATTAATGTTGTTGATTCTATGTTTGGTTACATTATTTATTATTGATTATTGTCCTCTTCGTTAGGCTATATTGGGAATATTTTAATATCAATATATATGTATCTATATTTTGTGGGTCTCTCTTTATGGCTTGCATTTAGTGGATATGTTGGGAACGTGGAAAAATTCTTGACCTTATGCAGTTTTTGTAAATTGTTACTATCTAGCTCAACCTATATTGTCTCATATTTTGATTAGGTTATGTTCAAAATATTATATTGTTTCAATTTTCAATAAGGTGACATATATATATATAATTCATGGGTCTCTCTGTATGGCTTGCATTTAGCGGATATGTTGGCAACGGGGAAAAATTCTTGACCTTATGCAGTTTTTGTCAATTGTTACTGTCTAGCTCAACCTATATTGTGTCATTTTTATCAGGTTATGTTCAAAATGCTATATTGTTTCAATTTTCAATAAGGTGTTATTCATAGAAGAGAATATTATTTGTTAAAAAAAATTATGTTTCATTTATGGACACATTATATGGGTCAATGTTCAATACGTTTTTCTTTAATGCTGGAATTTTGTGGGTATGTTTGCAATAGGATAAAATTGTTGAGGTTATGTAGTTTTTGTCAATTTTTATTGTATGTTTGAATTTTTATTGAATTTTGTGGGTATGTTTGAATTTTGTGGGTATGTTGGGTATTTTGTGGGAGAGACCCATGAATTATATATATATATATAATTCATGGGTCTCTCTGTATGGCTTGCATTTAGCGGATATGTTGGCAACGGGGAAAAATTCTTGACCTTATGCAGTTTTTGTCAATTGTTACTGTCTAGCTCAACCTATATTGTGTCATTTTTATCAGGTTATGTTCAAAATGCTATATTGTTTCAATTTTCAATAAGGTGTTATTCATAGAAGAGAATATTATTTGTTAAAAAAAATTATGTTTCATTTATGGACACATTATATGGGTCAATGTTCAATACGTTTTTCTTTAATGCTTGAATTTTGTGGGTATGTTTGCAATAGGATAAAATTGTTGAGGTTATGTAGTTTTTGTCAATTTTTATTGTATAGCTCGAGCTATATTATGGCTTTCTCCATCTGGGTCATTGTTGAAACCAATGTTGTTTGATTTATGGCTTTGGTTTTTTGGTTATGGTTGGAATAGAATAAAATTGTAATACCCCTCATATTGTTGTTTGGACTTGTTATCTTTCTATGATTTTGCTTGATACTTTGAGAATGTGATAGTTATTACTTATTGTTTGGATTAGTGGATTGGATAGTTTAGAATGCTTGATGATTATACTTCATTTGAGGACGTGGATATTATGATATGACATGGTGGTTACATTTGGTTTGGTGATGTTTAATTTGATTTCAGTAATACATTGTGATGCAATGGTGTAGTAATTATTTTATTATGTGATCAGTTATTTTAGCAATGTTACTTTATATTTAATGTTGTAATTGTTAGTATAGTTTTGGTGAGAGGAAAATCTAGCACCACTCGTTTAAGAGTGTCTTGCTACACTGCAATTCCTTCTCACGATATGATGTTTTGATATATATATACATATATACATGTTGTAGACAACCTTGTTTGTATGTAGGAATTGCAGGTATAGAGTCTCGATTCCACCTACTTTGGTAGGATAGGGTGAGTATCAATTTAACCTAATGGGCATGAAGTTGAAATGGAGATGACAAGGAAGTCACCCTGCCCCATGTTTTGTCTACCCGCCTTCGGTTTAGTGGTATTGTGCATCTTTAACCTTCGTCATTTCACATTTTATTATAGTGGTTTGTGTGAGTGTACCTTTGGTATTTATTTTACATTGTTGTTTTCTATCATGTAATTTAAATAATTAAATGATGTTAATTAATGGTTGGAATAGTTTTTATTAAAATATAAAAGTATTATTTTAAAAGCCATATATTTATTAAAGATTAATAAATGGAAATGTTTAAATTAAATTATATAAAATTAGTATTTTGATATTTAATTAAAAGAGCAGGTTGAGAATAATTATAAAATAAAATAATTAAATAAATTAGATTGTGTGAATTCCAAATAAAACTATAAAATCATAGTTAAAACAAAAAGTGTTGTTATATGGAAAAAAAATCAATAAAAGAAAGAAAAGATGAAAAGGACCAATGAGTGCTAAGTTTTGGCTATAAGCTGGGAATAAAATTAGAAAACTTCTTTTAATTTTGATTTTTGGAGCTTTCGAAAAAGATGAAGATATATTTTTATTTAATAGAAAATTTGTGGGATTTTTCATTCACAGGAATGTTTGGACAGAAGATACACAAAAATATTGAGTTTTGCAAATTGGATTTTCTCTAGTCCTTCTGTAGAAATTTATTTAGTTCTTCATTGTTTTGGAAGAGAGGTTCTTCTGAAGTAATTTTTAGATTAGAAGATTGGTCAAGGGAATCATGTGAATAAATTTTGAAGGGAGGAATGAGAGCTCTTCGAAAAGGCTATTGGGATCAAGCAAAGCTTCATCATATTTTCAACAGCGCAGCACTCCAGGTTCCATTTCCCTACTTCTTTAGTTGTCTGATTCAAAAGAAAAAGAAAAATAAATAAATATGTTGATCTATAGAAGAAAGGAAAATCTTTGTTATAAATTTAATGGTTATTAGATAGCAAACCAGCAAGGGAAAATTTACTGTGGTTTGTGAAAATGTTCTATATTTTCTTTTATAATTTTTGTTATAAATAAAATTGTTCCCCTTTGAAATAAATGGATTTTTTTTAATATATATTTACATATTTGCGCTTTTGAAAAGATGTATATACATATATACATATATATACATGTCATATTTTTGTGCAGTGAGTTATTACAAAGAAAATTATATTATGATTGACATATTTATATATATATATACATATATTTATATATATACAAAAGGTATATATATATATAACATATTAATATGAATTACATCTAGTATGTTAGTTGGATCAAATTTTTGTTTTGACTGAACCCGTGGCCATACCCATGCAGAGATGCCATAGTATTTTGTATATTAAATAAAAAAAATACAAAATAAAATATATATATATATATATATATAACAATTTTAAGGGGTGAAGGGAAGGACGGCGCAGCCGTACCACTCCCCTCTCCCTTACGCCAGTTGGTGGACTGCCATAGTAGTCTATGGACTACTGTACATAGCAGTCACATGGACTACCATGCACAGTCCTATGGGCTGTGGCAATGCTTGTATGGTAGTTCGTTTCATTATTGAAATTTATTATTAATTTTTTTTTAACATGTATATTGATATGTGTGTGTGTGTATAGTTTTAAAAAAGAAAGGTTTATATTGGTATTAGCATGATTATATTCACAGTCCTAATTTTTGTTTTAAATTGGATAGAATTATTAGGATAAAGTTGAATGTTGTGGGTATGTGCAAGATCATGATGGGCCAAAAATTGGCAATATGATGGGTATGTGGCTAGCGACTTTTTTTTACCCAAAATTGATTAAAAAAAAGGGGTTTTTAAAGGAGATTCTCAAATTTTCACTAATATAAATTATTCTTTACTTTGAATTGAATAAGTAATTATTATTTATTTTCTATTCAAATTATGACTATAGTCCTAATTGATAGATTGATTGAAAAACATCTATAGCTTTCAAATGGTATCAATTTTTTTGAATCCAAAACATGCATTACATCTCTCTATGCTTCACATAATTATAGATTAAAGCCAGCACTGAATCCTCACGAAGCTCTCGAACTGCCAAGGCAAGTGGCCCATTACGTCAAGCTCTTAATATTTTAAAAGTTATAAAAATTCATAATTAATTATTTTCTTGAACACTACAAAAATAATATGCATCACATTGGGACATGAGTCTTCTCACTTATATATAAAATATTATAACAAAATATTATCATTTTATTGTGGTTAGGACTACCGACACCTACTTATTTTTTTGCTTCGAAATTTAAGTTCTGATCAAGATTGAAATTTCAAATTTTCACCAAATAGATTTATTTATTTTTAAACAATTTCAGTATTTAAAACCAACCAATTTTCATAGATTAGCTCTACATATTTTGAAAAATAATATAGATAAGTTATTCAAATTTTTACATCAAGTTGCCTTAACCTCATTTTTGATTTTTTTTGCCACCTCTAAGGGCCTTCTTTCCATGATGATCCCAGAATACCTTTGCATATCTTAAGTATATATACATAAAACGATATGGCTGTTTATGTTGTGGAAATTGAATATGGCTATATGGTCATTGGAAAAAGATGAAATTGACTATCATGGAAATTTTATTTCAAATTTTTATTTTGAAAATAGAAGATGTAGTAATGGAATAAAATGAATTACCTATCTTTGTGTAAAATTATTATGTTCTTCTATTTCTTAAATCAGTTTGACTTCTTTATTTCCTTGGGTCATCATTTTGGCTTTTATGATGTGGGAACCTTGCTTTCTTTAGGAACCTACTTAGGGTTGTTGTAAACCTTAGTTTTCTAGAGGTGTTTTTTTATCATTGGATGTTTATCCTCATTTTATGCACTCTTGATGTTATAAAATAATAGTATTATTATTTTGGAAGGGTTGTCCAAGTTGGGTTGAGACTTTAATAATGTGTTTACCGAGATGGGTAAAGCCTCATGTGTCTTTGGTTGATATATATGCTTTTTTTCTTTATGGTACAACCCTTGCTTTGATTTTGTTATGTTTAGGGGTCTCAGGGAGAGCGGCTCTTCATGGGGGTCGGTGCCTCAAAAGGAGGAAGGGCTCATGATAACCCACGTAAGAGTATATTAACAAGTGAAAACCTAATAATAGAACATAGGGGATGGGTAGTAAAAACATATAAGATAATCTTGGATACCTCGTCTATTCATTAGGGCTATCATGGACTAAAGGTAGACTGAGAAGGTTGTGGTCAGAAAAGTCATAACCTTGTCCTCAAGAGAGGTTAGCTGCTCCACGTGAGTCACCCTATGGGGCTGGCACCTCAAGTAGGAGGAAGGGCCAAGATAAACATAGATGGGGGATGACTCCTCATGTTGGAGGAAGGTCAGGATAACCCATGTAGGCTATGCGATGACACTCTCCACTAGATGTCCTTATGCCTTGTTTTTCTTGGTTGCCTCTCGAAGTGTATTATGATTGTCTCTTTGGTTTACTTGGCATGTGGTTAAAGGTTATTTCCTTGGTTTATTTTTGATGAATTTTATGGCTTTATGTTTATTAGCTTGATTCTTGGTGGTTGTCATTTATGCCCTATGTAATCCTTTGATGTTGCTATTAGAGTTATTGTACTATGTTTTTCTTATTGGAGTTAGTCTTATGGCATTC
Organism: Sequoia sempervirens; assembly: GCA_007258455.2. Classification (NCBI taxonomy): domain Eukaryota; kingdom Viridiplantae; phylum Streptophyta; class Pinopsida; order Cupressales; family Cupressaceae; genus Sequoia; species Sequoia sempervirens. The sequence continues at coordinate 404,076,588 of VDFB02271358.1, read as the reverse complement.
ATGGTCGTGGTTACTTCCTTGTCACCTCTGAGCATGGGTGGTGGGTTTTTTCTAAAACCCACATGGTCGGGTGGAACGCGCTTTACACCCATTGGGTTCCCCATCAACGTTCATTCTTCACAACATTCTTCAAATGGAGCTTGTACCTGATATTCTTCTTATTTTTAGACATTATTTGTACTATGTATTTATCCCACATGTAT